>JAUESF010019476.1:0-10513 GCA_032274765.1 Malacoctenus tetranemus | reverse complement strand
CTTCTTCTTCTTCTTCTTCTTCTTCTTCTTCTTCTTCTTCTTCTTCTTCTTCTTCTTCTTCTCCTTCTTCTTCTTCTACTACTACTCCCGTTCTACTTTTAAATACTCCAAGAGCTTGGAATAATCCAGCATTGTGAGAGCCAAGAGTTCTGCTGGGATGAAATGGCACCAACAGCTCCCTGAGATATGAAGGAACCTGGCTGTTTAAAGCTTTATAGGTTAAGAGGAGGATCTTAAACTCTACTAAAACATTTTTAAGTACAAACTCCAGCACCTCCAGCAACCCGTGGCTAGTATAACAAGTGGTACAGACAATGGATGAATGGATGGATGATTTCTCCTCTCTTCTGTCACAAAGAGGCTCCCACACAGTAGCGAGTGTGAGTGAGTGACCAAGGCTGCTCAGATGCAGTGAATTGTTGCCTTTATTTTAGTGTGACTGGAGCAACATTGACATCCACATCCCACTCTGTCGACCAGCACACGCAGCTCACGTTAACTGTGGGTCACAGAGTGATGTGGGCTTCCTCTGATCTGACTGCAACAGGAGGCTGCTGCTTGACTGACCGCTGACTATCTCAGAGGTGGGCTGACTCAGAGTGGGAAACACCCGGATGAAGAGTTTGAATGAACATGTACAGAGACTGATTTTAACATTCAAACATGAGTGAAGATGGAGGGACGGAACAACCTGAACAAGCTGGTGCAGTTTCCTAGATTTTCAATGGGATGTGACAAAACACCAAAAGAAACCACAACAAACGGCAGAGGGCAGCATTACGGCTTCAATGCGTGTCGTCACTCACAACAAACGAAGAAGAACTACCACTGCCGGCGGAAGTCGTCGCGGTGTCTTCGGTGGGCTCGTGGACTGACTGACAGACAGCTGTGTCTTCAGCTGGTGTGTATCCGTACAAACTCGCCCGGTCCCTTTTGGACGTCTTCAAGTCGTGAACTCGGTGTGTAACAACTTGTAGGTGCAAGTGAAGCTAGCCAGCATGCTAACAGCTAACTTCGGTCTGCGGGTCTGTCCGCAGACCGCCGGAAGCGTGGCCGTGGCCCCTTATGTCACGACGAGGAGTGTAGTGTTACTCCCGTCTGGAGGAATGAACGACTTTACCCCGCGCGACGATGACTATGTGTGGATGATTCGCGAGTGTTTGAATCCAGTGTTGCTGCCAGTAAAGAATCCCGAGGAACAGAAAACTCCTGATCTGTTTATTCTCACCTGATAAACAAAAACAAGTGCAGCTTGGAAACCACATGTTGATCCTGTGGTCGCGGGTTTTTCTTCAGAGGAGTTACGAAACTAATGTCCGACAAGTAACTGGAACTGGGTGAACGGGATGAACGTGAACCTTTCCAGAGTTGATGTGGCACTGCCAGCTGTGGCACTGCCAGCTGTAGCACTGCCAGCTGTGGCACTGCCACAGTCAAGTCATCTCTGCTTTACTTAGCCGTCCCTTTGTGTTTGCAGCACGATGGCAGATGTGGAGCAGGTGGCAGCTGTCGGACAGATTCTGCTGGATCAAGGACGGGACCTGACCCAGCGGTTCCGAGCTTTGTTCACCCTGAAGAACCTTGGAGGTAAGACGCTGACCGTGGTTTGAATTTGCCATCACCACCGACAGCTGATCGAAGCTGTCTCAGCTCAGGTTTGCCCGTTGGGTCGCACCTCCAGTGAAACGTTTTTTTTCCCCAAGATTACTCCACCACTGTCTCTCCTGTAAATTATGATTTTAATCAAGCAGATACATTACATAGATTACATGTCTATGACAGACAAACAAACAAACAAACCAACGTCAGTGATCACAGAACCTCCACACGTATCTGCAGCACGGTCCTCTGTTTAGAAAGGAGCTGATGTGTTGTGTACACTGAGCTGTAATGTGCTATAGGTGCAGAAGCCATCGACTGGATCAGCAAGGCTTTCAGTGACGACTCTGCACTCCTGAAGCATGAACTGGCCTACTGCCTGGGACAGATGCAGGACAAACGGGCCATCCCCACTCTGTCTGCTGTCCTCAAAGACAAACAGCAGGAGCCAATGGTCAGGCACGAAGCAGGTATGGCCTGAAGGATCACATTATTAAGAACACCCACATCCATTTCACAATCTGTGCATGCAGGATGTAAATGTGCAAACATTGGTAATAAATTGTTGAACTACAAAATGTACTCAGTAAGTGTAAACCTCTGAACAGGGTTCTTACATGCTACAGAAGTGACATTTTCCCTCCTTTTGGATCCCTGGACAAATGGATCACCTGAGAAATGGTTTGCTTTGTTCCTTGTATAAACCCCCACCCACCCTGTAAATGTCATCCAGATCTGTTGGGAACCTTTTTAGTTACTCTGCACACAAATAAACAAGTGAGTGGGGATTATGAAACAAGCACAACTCAGTTTGCATCGTATCGATGAACCAGCAACAAGCCAAAGCTGCTAATATTTGAACAACTTTAGTCGTCACACTCTACACAAGCGTGGTGACTTGCGCAGTCGTCATAGAAATATGACTGCATCGTTCAGCCTGTTGGGGGGTCACACAAACCAGTGGGATTGACTTTGTAGGGAGTTCAGATCTGGTTAGACCTCCGTCTGTGTTTCTGCAGGTGAGGCTCTCGGAGCCATCGGGGACAACGTGGTTCTGGACCTACTGATAGAGTACAGCCAGGATCCTGTCATCGAGGTAGGGGCGCCGCTCACAATGCTGCAGCCTGCATCTCCCATCGAAAGGAGACCGCACTGCTGATGTTTCCTTTTGACTGCAGACACATAAGACAAGAGGGAAGACCATCATTGGGATACTGTGTGAACTTTCCAGGCTTACTCAAAAACAAGGCACTGATTTCATGATGCAATATTGAAATCAGGAAATGCAATAGAAGGCTACGTTCACACTGCAGAGTATGATGCTCAATTCCGATTTTTTTGTGAAATCCAATTGTTTTTGAGTGTCCGTTCACACTTCCAATAAATTGCGACTCGTATGTGACCTGTTCTATGAACGCCTTGTGCATCAAAACTGTCCCGATTACATGCGTAGGAGACACGATGGAGTCACATCTAGCGTGCGTGTGACGTTGTCGTGTTTGCGGAAGTAAACACGGACGGTAGCAGAGGAGCGTATCGCAATTTTAAAGTTGATGTCCAACCGCAGCCAGCACACTGACAATGTGACCGTTCTAAGGAAGAGATTAAGAAGAAGGAGAGCCAGGCTTTTGGCTATGGCATTTTGTGGAGCGGTGGCAGGAACGGCTGTGCAGAGAAACATGTGAGTGCGGAGTGGCTACAGCGCGCTCGCCTTCTTGGACGCGAAGTAGTGACGTGTAAGTCGGATGAATGCGACCCGGCCTTTCAGACTGAAGTCGCGTGGCAAAAGATCAGATACGTATCGGATTTAGGACCGCATATCCAAGTGGCCTGGGTCGCGTTTGAAAAAAATGGGATCTGTGTCGTTCAGACTGATATGAAAAGATCAGATATGGGTCGCATAGATGCAAAAAAAATCGGATTTGTGTCACTTCAGCCTGCAGTGTGAACGTAGCCAAAAACTCCAGCTCAGCCACAACTACTCTATTCTTTTGCTTCGTGTCTTACACGTGTTCAGTGTGGCCACCAGCTGCAGCACAGACAACGTCAGTGTGATCAGAGGATTCCTCCCAGACACATATCGGCACAGGATGATCCACTGGGTCGATCGCTATTGTTCCAGATTTAACGCAGACAATCAAAACCTCAAACGCCTCATTCAAGCGGTCACTGACTCATTCCATGAAGAATGTGTCATCAAGTTGGTTCGTTCTTTTTTGAGGACCCGGTCCGTCACAGTTGATGACACTGTGGTTGAATCCCTGCAGGTCGCAGAGACATGTCAGCTGGCTGTCCGCCGGCTTGAATGGCTCCAGAACGGGGGACAGAGTCAGTTGGAGGACGGAAGCACAGATAAAAACCCCTACCTGTCAGTGGACCCCGCTCCGCCAGCAGCGAGGAAGAACGTGTCCGAGCTGCGCCTCGCGCTGCTCGACGAAAGCTCGCCACTCTTTGACCGCTACCGTGCCATGTTCGCCCTGCGCAACTTGGGCACTGAGGAGGCGGTGCTGGCCCTCGGAGACGGTATCAGATCACACTACATCCAACATTTCATGTGTCCCCTCAGTCTGTGAATGAAAAATCCAAAAGGAGCGATCTGTGACTAGCATGGCTGCTGTCTGTCTCCAGGTCTGCAGTGTTCCAGCGCCCTGTTCCGTCATGAGATCGGATACGTCCTCGGTCAGATGCAGCACCCGGCCGCAGTTCCAGCCCTGCGCGCCGCTCTGGAGCATTCGGAGGAGAACCCCATGGTGCGACACGAGGCAGCCGAAGCTCTGGGCTCCATCGGCAAGAAGGAGTGTCTGGCTGTGCTGCAGCAGTACAGAGGAGACCAAGAGCGTGTGGTGAAGGAGAGCTGCGAGGTGGCTCTGGACATGCTGGAGTACGAGAATAGTGATCAGTTCCAGTATGCTGATGGGCTGGTCAGGCTACAGGGATGAATGTGTGGACACACTCACCTCTGGCCTTGAGCAGTCAGGCCAGGTGTCTGTGAAAGAAGTGGACCTTCTGGGAGGGGCCGTTGCAGAGTGAACATCACACCAGTGAGATTAGTGTGAATGTTGGTTTCTGGACACACACACACACACACACACACACACACACACACTCACACACAAACACCACTCATTTTGCTTTACTGTTCATTTAGATAAAGGGAAAGACTGCTGCTGTTTCCACCTATGTTGTTGGGTTCCTCACATCAGATTGACCCGCTCATCTCCTGCAAGGTTTTGGATGGTTGAATTATGGTGGATGGTTGGATGGTTGAAAATAACCGTATGAAACTGATGTAGACCTTTGTGATCCAGGTTTCATTGTCACTGATGATGATGTTTTGTAACAGTACATCTTCTCTGTTTCAAGTGAAGCTCCACTAACATCAACCGATTAAACGACAAACATTGAGAGAGCACAAACATCCACGCAGTGTTACAGCACGCCACAGAAATGACCGCTTTTTTCCTTTTTGGACCACTGGACAGTGATTTATTTAATCAGTTGTTCCTTATTCCACTTCTTGCTCTTCTGGCAATCTCACAACCATAAAGTCTCTTGAATTGTGTCTGGTGACTTTTCAAACCATGTTATCTTAAAAAGTGTCTTATCCAACATGGGGCTCAAACTGATTGACTCCTGAGAACAGTCTCATCATCTACCAACTGAGACACCAAAGTGTCACATTACCAACAAGTAGCCACACTCTGCTGCTGCATGCTACTGAAACTTTTTGATGAATTTTGGTGGTGATTGATGGAGTCAATCACCACCGAAATTTAATGGGTTCCAAGTTGGGCAACACATCACTGGCAACAAAACAAAACAACTCAGAGCAATCTATTCATTACCTTTTTTTTCTAATTTTGCCAACAAGTTAACTCCACAAAAAACAAGCGCTCCTTGGCAGAGGTAATGATCAGTGCCTTTTAGAGAAGAGGACAAGAGGTATTCCTTGGAATCCTTTTGCCTTTTCAGTTTCGAACTGGCAAACAACTGAAGTTAACTCTTGAACCTGGAGACAGGCCTGAAGCGTCTGGTAATCAGATGTTCTGATTGGTTGGTGCCTGCTACCTTCATTGGTTAGGGTCTAAACAACAGGCAACAACTCTTCTTGAAAGGGTTCACTCTGGCAGGTATTTGGCTTCACTTGTAAGACATTCCCAAAAAACACTGTTACAGCTGGATTGTCAACGTAGTAACTAAACACAGGGTCTTCTAATAAAATGAAAGAAAAACTACAATCGCATCCTGAAAATATATTACCTGACCAGTATTTAGGCTGAAATATAAAGACTAAACTCAAAAGCAGTCAAAGTAGCCTGGAACCCAGAGGGCTCATCACTTGTTTTAGTTTGAATTGTTTCATCAATAATGAAAAATTAAAGTTGGTGAGAAACTAAAGGGCTAAAACTGTATGTGTGGTGATGGTGGTGGTGGTGGTGGTGGTGGGGGGGCTCATCTTCCCTCTTCCTAATAAACTTACGCCAAATAAGTGAAACAGAAACTTTCTGTGTTGTGTGATTTTGTTTTTCTGTCTGGCTGAGATCAGACACAGAGCAGTGAGAAGTGATTTGCGAACAATAACTTCACCGTCTGACTGAGAAAGTCTGCTGACGTTCCCTCACTGCAAACTTGTTCCGCAGCTCAGTGGCAAACACTCCCACAGCGCTGAGCTTCCTCTGGTATCCGCTCGGACATAACACTCACTCCATTTTCAGCATTCTCGTCCAATACGCGTGCAACACATACGTAGATGCACACGTCCACGCGGCAGCCATCTTGGCGCAGTTACTGCTCGCTCCACCAGCACGTAATAATGTATTTGCACGTGTTGCCATCCCGCATTTCCTAACTCCTTTAAATCTTCAAGAAGAGAAGGCAGACTCTTCTTGGCCCTCTGATCATGCTGTTCCTCTGTTTGTGCTCCAACACTCCACTCTATACAAAGCCTGACAAAGTTTGGCCTTTAGAGCCGTGGGACATGACGGAAGAGCAGAATTGCGGTCCGAGAACAAAGACAGATGAAAATATTAAGTTGATCAGAGATAGCAAAGATACTCAAATTCAGATTCCCCATGAAAAATGTATTTTTTATGTTGTTCACGTGGTTATGTGGCATTTTTCTGATGCGTCAGGACCAATCAACACAAACGAAAATGTGAAATTGCATTTCTAACGTTAAATTTGCTCTGCCCTGAGGGCTGTTTCAGTTATGTTTACTCTGCTTCTAGTGTGACAACATTCAACAATCAGCTGTGGTTTTACTTCTCGTGTCTTCTCTTGAGCTCTGTTGTCAAAGTCTTGGGAAAGGAAAGAGAGAGACAATGTTGGAGAGCATGGCCAGAAAAGTAACTAATTAAGAAACAAGCCAAAAATGACACATTGTAGAAGAGGACATGCTGCCTTTTCTGTCTGCAAGCATGTGTTTTTGAAATGTGTTTCTGCATACGCAGCTGTTCCCTTTGCAATAGTTGTCTTCTTTGCAGGGCATTGCTGCATTTTCAGCTTGTTTCTGTCATGCAGCGCATTTAAAAATGGCGGTCAACAAACACCCCGGTCTGGCCCTGCGTCCTCGTTTCCATGTTGTCTGCAGCAACATGCTCTGGTTGGCTTCACTTGCTGCTCTGTGTTTACTCTTCACAGACTGTGCCCTTGTCCCATGCCTTCACTATGCCCTTAATCCTGAGTTAATTCAGATTTAACTCTGCATTAACTCTTAAGTTGCTGTGGGTTTTACATCATTTGGAGAAGCTGAGACATGTAACAGGCCAGGTTTGAGAATGTAAAAAGTTGAAGTTTCAAATATCTAAGGTCAAAAGTAGTACTTGGTAAAAAAAAAAAAAAAAAAAAAAAAAGTGGAAAAATGTACTGAAAGATTGAAAATCCACCAAAGTACACTGACAAAGTACTTGTGCTAATGCTTTGTTACTTCCACCTGTGGTGTTGATTCCAACTCCTCACTCTGGTGGAGCTGGCTGACATTTCTAATCCCATCCCTCAAGCCAACAGTCGGCACCTTGGGTGTGAACAACCCACGTTCAACTACTACAGTGTGTTTTAATGTATGCTAACATACATTTGAGTGCGTCTAAAATGAGTGTCAGATAGCAGCTGTGCCAGAGGTGGTGAAATGACCAGGCGTTGTTGCTTTCCTCTGGTGTCCACATATAGCGCATGCAAATACTTTAAACTTTATTTTTTTATAAAGCACCTTTCATACATAGTGAACCTGCAGACATGCATACATACAGCATATAGACTGGTAACATGGCATGGCACTGAGGCTCCAGGTGAGGGGAAGCCACCTCTGGCCATCCACACCGAGAGGCACCATCAGTCCACAACCACAGGGAGTCCCGCCCCCTTGGCCCGGACAGACCAGAGCAGACTCCACACCACTGCAGAGCATCCCCCACTTCCCCAGGCGTGAAGGATCTCCAGGACGGCATCCCCGTGGGCAGACCAGACACAACTCCCAGTGTGGAGGGCCACCAGGAGGAAACACTGGAGCTAAAAACTAACTGAAAGATTAAGACTGGGAATGAAACAGGCAATAATGACACAATGTCAGTAAATGAATAAAATTGAGGATTTAGAAGTAACACAATGCACAGGCCTTAAAATCAATAAGAGTAAATAAAATAAAAGTGATTAATGACATAAGAATGGCAAAATAAAGGGAAATAATAAATCAGTTAAAAGCCAAAGTAAAAAGGTGAGTCCGACGCTGGACGTCGTGATTAGATGGAACGTTGTTGTGTCTGTCAGCAGGGGCAATGACACCCGCCCGAGGGGCAGGGGCAGGTCCCGGTTCCAGCACCCTGACCGGCTCCACGGTCGTTGATAGCGCCGAGGATTTGTTGGTGAGATATTGAGTTTGGGCACTTTTTTGGGGGGCGTCCACACTTTGCCCACGAGGAAGTAACAGGTTGGTGTTCAACGTAAATGACGGTTATCGGGTTCAGTTGCAGTGCGTCCGTCCTCACGTGTTGGGCCGCTTCCGCCGGCAACCGTTGTGTTTATGAAACCATGGCAACCGGAGGCGTTTCTAACTGTCCTGTTGCTTCCGCGATAACTCGGTGTGTGGGAAGCGAGCGATTTGCCCCCTCCGTTGAAGTCCTCGGTGTGATCGCGGTGGTTTTGGTTGCAGGGTTGCGGAGTGATGGAAAACTGCGAGAGCCGCAGACAGCAGGCCGCCGCCTGCTTCAAGGCCTACCTGCTGAAAAACAGCGCCAGGAGCGACCTCAACCTGTAAGCTGTCCGTCCGACACGCACGTCTTCACCAGCTCCCTTCGGTCTTCCTTGTCATTGAGTGTGCTGCTTTGTCTTCTCTCACTTCCCACTGATGGAGTTGTGTGTCTGTGGACGTGGTTTTCTTCTCCACTCCTCTCTTTAGACGAACAAACAAACTTATTCATCTAGATTTCTAATGGGGCTCATGAGCATCTTTCAGGCTTGGTGAATATCAGGGTCCTGTGACATGTATCAACGCTATCTTCAGTCGTCCTTACAGTGTTTTTACAGGTTCACTAAATGAACTTACAAAGTGAATCTTTGAAAAAAACACACACACACACACACACACACACACACACACACACACACACACACACACACACACATTAACTTTTCCCAAAACTTTCCTTCATTGTGGATTTACCGTAATTCTCGTGGTCTCAAAAATCTGTAAATGATAACACAAATTGTGATCGAAGGTGTGGACATGCTACCTTAAATCCGTCCATCCTCCACTGCTTGGGGGCAGCAGTCTCAGCAGAGACTCCCAGACTCCCCCTGTCCGCGGCCACCACCCCCAGCTCCTCTGAGGGGACTCCGAAGCGTTCCCAGGCCAGCCGAGTGATGTAGTCCCTACCAGCGTGTCCTGGGTTTTACCCGGGGCCCCCTCCCAGTGGGGCATGCCTGGAACACCTCCCGAAGGAGGCGACCAGGAGGCGTCCTACACAGATGCCCCGAGCCATTTCAGCTGGCTCCTCTCTGTGTGGAGGAGCAGCGGTTCTACTTTGAGCTCCTCCCGGGTGGCAGAACTCCAGGGTGCCTTCGAGACCTTAAATCCATCAACACATTTCCTTGTCATTGTCCCCTCACCAGCCTGACATGTGATGTACAGCCGGCATTCAGAACATTTATTTCCCTTGTTCAGATACTGACGACTTTTACCGTGACAACAATGCTAAAGTGACCTAAGTCCTGAGAAGCAGCGGTGGGTAGTTTGACCTCGGCACAAAGTCCGGTCCAATGTCTGATTCTTCGTCCTCCAGCTACGACCACCTCACCCGGGTGCTGATGAAGGTGATGGAGGAGCAGCCGCCCGACGTGGTGGACGTGTTTGAGGACGTGAGTCGTGCCGTGAAGTGGGAGGCATTCGAAGACAGACGGAGCACCCTGCGAACTTCGGCGCAGACCACCGCCGCTGAGCTGCTGGCTGCACAGCAGCGCCTGCTCTTCTCCCGGCCAGAGGAGGCCGAGCAGGAGGAACTGGTACTGAGAGCACAGCTGCAGTGCAAACAGCCCTGTGGTCTGCTGGCCTCGGCTCTTTCCCAAGCACCTCGCCGCTCAGAGTCTATCACCGGAGAGAGCCAAGCTCCAAATCACTCTTTTATCTTAGCACCTTTTCCAGATAGAGATAAAAATAGGGGTTTTCAACACTTTTTCAGTCTTGCTTTCTGTTTGAGAGTTTTATTTCTGTACTGTATTACATAATCTGCAAAATCAAGGAATAAAGTTAATTTCAATAAAAAGAATTAGAAGTAGTAACAACAATACCTAAAATAACATTAATAACAATAACAATAACAATAACAACAACAGTAATAATAATAATGACAATAATAATAATAATAATAATAATAATAATAATAATAATAATAATAATAATAATAATAATAATAATAATAAT
>JAUESF010019472.1:0-10522 GCA_032274765.1 Malacoctenus tetranemus | reverse complement strand
CACACACACACACACACACACACACACACACACACACACACACACACACACACACACACACACACACACACTTATGGGCAAAACTCTAACCATTCCTAACCCTGAATATCCTTCTCACAATAACCCTACGGCAGACGGGAGGAGCGCGTGAGAGCATGGTAACAAAAGTACATCTCCCAAAAAAGCCAAAGCTTTTCCACCACCATAGGATTTGGAGTGTGCTGCCTCCTCAGCCGGCCGTGCGTGCATTTGGGAATGTGTCAGGCGTCCCAGTGCTGCGGGAGACCTCCGGTAAATCTATTCTTGTTATTAGAAACCAGAGAACTGTTTAATAATGTATGAAGGGTCTGGTTTTGTTGGAGAATGTCATTCAGGGGACCGAGCCGCCTCCCCACAGCCTCCAAAGCGAGGCGACATGAGTCGGAGTGGAGGCAGGATTTTCAAAGCAGCGTCTTCCTTTTTCCCTTATCTCTATCCCACCCACCCCCCGCCCCCCCGTTCCTGCCATTCAGACCCCCTTCCAGAGCCCCCGCTGCAGCTCTGACCTCACCTCCGCTGCAGCTCCCGCCCTCGTACGCCCGACCCTGCTGACTCAAGCCACTGGCAGCATGACGATGCATGTCTGCCCAGCCGAGCGTGCGCGACTCATGGCGGGTTGTTTTGCTTCCCCCTGTTTGGAGTCAAGCTTGAATTAAAAAGGCTTCAGACAGACGTGACCTGTAGATAATAAAGAAACATCGCTCTTGCTTCCTCCCTGAGACAAATATGTTGACTGGCTGTCTCCATCCTTGAGACAGACTGTGAAACTGATGATACATTTGCATTGCATAACACACACACACACACACACACACACACACACACACACACACACACACACACACACGCACACGCACGTACACACACACACACACACACGCGCGCACGGGTCAGAGAACTCCATTTAATCAGATTGTGTTTCTCTAAACTCTGCAACTTTACACATGGCGTGGGAGAGAGCCAGCAAATCCTGTGAAACTGAATAAATGCTGATGGATTACTACACCCACGCAGCAAGTCTGCATGAACGTAAACACAATGGAGCAAATTGTTTTCTGTTTCCTGCTACTATTTATTGCATTCTCTAATGGTCACACTTTGTTGGAAGCAAACCAGGATGACATTATGGTGCCATTTAACATGACAATTATTCATTTGGCTAATACTGCCTCTCCTGGAACAGGTATTGGCAGAAAACCCATTTGCCTTTGGTATTGATAAATAAATATCGTGCATATCACTCATAAAGGAAGCATAGTATATTGCATGTGTCTCATTCTCTCTGTATAAACAATCACAGTATACATATAGCAAAAAATGATGTCCAGTTAGACCAATCACGTGGAGCCCTACTGCACTAAATGCCCACCCTCGATGAGCTGTGACCTGGGGTTCAAAGAGATAGTTCAGTGGGTGTGGTGACGGCAGAAGGGACAGACACAAGAGACTCCATCAGCAACACAGAACAACCTGATTTGCATGAGACACTTGAAAGTAATGACTGTGTAAGGTGAAAACGTTCCTCTGATTGCACTATTGTTTCTGTGGGATTCGTTTTACATAAGCAGCTAAACTCACAGGTTGTGTGAGGGTTTCGATGTTCCTTCCAAAAGTGACTTGAATCCTTCATCCTTTCACTACATTTGTCGTGGAAGAGCCACATATAATCCGGAGTATTTGCACTGCGTACTGATACTTGATCAACTTCCTCATTTCACTCTATCTGTGAAGATTGATTTTGCAGTGTCAGTGCCAAAAAAATCACCATTAATCCTTAGATGGGGGGGGAGGGGGGGTCCTTCGGTGAAGTTTGCTGGTGTGTTGACTGCTGTGTGGCTGCCCAGCAGGTAGGGCTAGTTGGAGGGAGGGGAGGGCAGGGGATGGGGGGGGGGTCGCGGTCCATAATTAGCAGGTATTCTGAGAAGGCAGACGGACACAAAGCAGGAGCTTTCTCTGAAAGCCTTGGATGATTTGGCACATTATCAATCACAGGCAGGGGGCAGCTGGATCAGTCAATGTGTGCCCCCCCCCCCCATACACACACGCGACCACGGAGCGAATCCTGTGGTGAGCAGGGAGAAGGCTCAGCAGTTTTCTGAGAGGAGCCCAGAGATCATTACCTGAGCAGTCCCTTTCATTCTGTTTTTTTTCCCAGCTGGTGGCCACCTTGGTGGGATAGAGCCGCGCATCCACGCTGTGTCCAGCCAGGAGAGATAAAAGCAGAGAGAGGTCAGTGTCACCGGAATAAATACAGGCGACCCACTGCCACGGTTAGAGGAACCCTGCAGCATTAAACATACAGCGAGGGGAAGAAGAGGAGCTGAAGCACAAGTCTGGAGTGATGCCTTTGTAATAGCATCAGATGCTCTGGTTCTGTGGCTCCAGTTCTCAGCAAATCTACAGGCCAAAAAAAGCAGACAGAGCACCTCTCTTCAGACAGAGCGCCTCTCTTCAGACAGAGCGCCTCTCTTCATCGAGACTAAAGCAGGATCCTGCAGGGTGTTGACCCGAGGGCAGGGCCGATCCCTCCACTCAGTGTGGCAGCCTTCAAAGGGAACAGGGATCCCAAGCAGTCTGAAGGCAGTTGGTGTTTGCGTGTCTGCGTGACAGCTCCTCTGCCTGCATCCTTTCGATGTTTGAGCAGCTGGCTGCAGGCTCGTGGGTTCTGCAGACCCATCAGTTCCAGGACACAATGCCAGAAAGCTGTCACCCAGAGTTACAACAGCTCCGCTCCTGTGTTGGAATGAATTTTAATATTTAATCGAGACCTCTTTTGTCCTTTTTTTATGGTCCTGTTACTGTGGACCGCTGGAGCAACATTCACCAGGGGGAACAGGGATCCTCACAGATTCGCAACAGATCCTCACCAGTGGCGCCCTCTTCCATCTGTGATTTGCCAGGACATTGCAGTGAAAGCTAAACACCAGCAGAGACACACGATCTCACTAACGCACAAGAACAGGAGCTTTCACAATCGAAGGAGAAGGACGTTTTTCAAGATTAATTTAGCTGGAATTTTCCTTCAACAAATGATGATCATGAACACATTCACTTGCACAGACACAAACCAGTGGTGCAGAGTAACGGAGTACATTTACTTGCGTACTGCACTTAAGTACATTTTTTTGAGTATCTGTACTTTACTTGAGTATTTGTTTTTGTGCAAACTTATGACTTTCGCTCCACTACATTTCAAAGACAAATATACTTTTCACTCTACTGCATTTCTTGGAAGCTTTTTGTTACTTGCTACTTTTAGGCTCAGCAGAGCCTAGTGTTGAAGTTTGTACCGGGGTTTCTGCAGACTTCTCGTAGCAGAGTGGTTCTACATGTAAGTTAGTACATCATTAGGTGGCAAACAAAGAGTTACCAAGTTCTATAAAACCTCTGAGAGAACAATACAGCAATATACTGATATTAGGAAATGTATTTTGTACTTTTGAATACTTAAGTATTTTTAAAAGCAAGTACTTCAGTACTTTAACTTAAGTACAATTTTGACCGAGCGACTTTTACTTGTCGTTGAGTAAGATTTGACCACCAGTATCAGTACTTTGACTCAAGTACAGAAGTTGAGTACTTTATCCACCACTGTCACAAACCATGGTGACAGTTACCAATGCAAGGTGTGCACACACACCACTGGGGGCAACTTGAGGTTCAGATCTGAGTGAGCTGGGAAGCAAACTGTCAACCTTTGGATGAGTCAACAACTTGCACAACATCGTTTGGGTTTACCATTGTAAATTCACTGTATATCAATCAGCAGTTTTATTGCTTTTTTATGACATGTTGTTCATATTTACTGATAATTTTAATGACAACATGAACACATTTTTCTTGTAAGCACACAATCTGATGTTGAAGAAACCCAGGAATGAAAAAAACAACAATCAACAAGACAGTCCAACCTCCTCCAACACACTTGTTAACCTTTCCTGCTGTAACCTCCGACACAGAGGCCTCTCTTAAAGGGCCACACACTGTTAGAACACTGTTTTCACTTTTTTGACCATCCACCCGATGAACCGCCGGAACTGAATCACGTGTTGCTTGCACCATCCCCTAATCCACCCATTGACACCCATCAAGAACCTTGAGTTATCCTGCTCCCAGTCTGACAGAATGTTCCGGGCTCGTGAGGGGAGCAGCTGACTAGTCTCCTGGAGTTCTGCCGATGACTCTACTTTATGCCTCCCTGACTGGAGCAGTTCTGGCTAAAGATTAGTTGCCTGTCGAAATAAGTTTCATTTAGTCAGATACAAACGACCACCAAGCGCATTCGATTTGTGATTTAAATGCAAGGCCAGGTTTTATGGTGGCAGCCACAATATAGTGTTATGTAACTTCAGCCTGAGGTGCATCCATGATCCTTTCCCTCTGACAGCTAAAGCCTGAATCTAGAGCAGCAGCCAGGATTTAGGAGTTCACTGCAGTTCGTCTCGGCGCAGGCTGCCTGCCTGTGGTGAGGCGTGGGGGAAACCTGCGGGGGTGAAAGCCACAGCAGAGTTCACACCAGCTATGATCACATCTTTGGCCAAGCGTTGCTTGAGAGCTGGGGGGGGGGGTGTTGAATGATGTGGCCCTGCATCCTGACCTCAGGAAGCAACAGCAGCCTATAGAAAGAGGCCTCCCTCTTTCATCACTTCCTCTGTGGGATCAAGGCCAGGCACATCCTCCTGCACTCTGACACTGGCTCCAGTGCACGGACCTGAGCAGGTGTCTGGCCGGTGACTAAAGCGTGTTGCGAAACTGACCTGAATATGCCTCCTATACAACACCTCGACATCCCCACCCTTTATAATCCTCGCCACTGATAGCATCAGTTTTCAACTGACAACAGAAAAGGAATCTACATTTTAATGATGTCAGACGGTCTCAAAGTTTCAGGGACACGAGTTTTGTTATACGTTTTGTTATTCCGTTATACGTTTGTTGATCCGGTGACAAAGAGTGAAGCCCAAAAAGCTTCATCTGCCACCAAGACACAGCAAAGGATCCCTGCCGACGCGTGGCACCTTCTCATGCGTGCGCGCCACGGACCCCTTCACCTTACAAAGGAGCAGCAGGAGAAACCGGCGCTCTCGACACTCAGGGGTGAGGGTGCATCTGGCAGGGACAGGGCCCGTGGAAGCCAGCAAATAGGCATTGTCTGAGCAGCAGATGTTCACTCCAATACATGGAAATAAAAAGAAGCCTTCGTCACTTGCTGTTTCAGGAGACGCCAATTATAACTCTTGAGTAGGTGAAAGCGAGCACTCTGCTGACAGTCTGTGTTTAGCGTTCCACTGAAGAATTTTTGGAGGGGGCTATAAATGCTTCCCTTCATGTCTTGGCTTTGTTCAAAGAAGATAGATAGTACTTGATCTATTTCGAAGAACCGTGAGGTGGGGGCCGGCAGTTAGCAAGGCATATCGGACCGTCTTGTTGGGGGAGTGGCAAGCCACGGACCTCCAATCAATGAGGGAGTCCTTGACTTGGAGAGGGCTCCGAACAATCAACTGGCCGGCCGCCTGCATATTTCACAGCAACAGAGGCTTATTACCGTCATACATCCCAATGGCGGGTCACATTTCAGCCTAGTTAGATCGCAAGGGAGCTTTTCCCAATCACACATCGCGTCACGAGGCGTCGCCATGACTCACAGAGGACGACAGGAAGGAGCAGGTGTAGCACGCGTGTGGAGTCGGGGGTCAGAACAGGCTCGAGCTCGCGATGGCTTCACACGGAGAAGCAAAACATTGGAACCATTTGCGTCTGTGAGTGGACAGTGAAGCGATAAACGTGCTATCAACACCCCGAACCCGCATGCTCACTGGGGAGTTAAATGGTTCACATCAGCTCCTGTCTTCTCTGCTTTGTGGAAAGTTGCATCACCACGTAAAAGCCTGCTAGATCCATGACAACAGTTTCAGCAGTTTCATGGAAGCTTCGAAGAGATCTCTTTCACCTCCTTGACAATCAAATATTTTGCTATTTGCTGTTGAGATCAATAAACAATTAGAAAGAGACCTCGACTGTGCAGCGGGAGAGCACTTGAGTAGTGAGCCAACCCAACCTGACCAGAACTCAGCTCATACTGGTCCAACTTTTGTCTTTCCTGTCCCACGCTAGTTTTCTTATCACTTTACAAGAATCTTCACTAAATGTTTGCTGCATTCTGTTGTAAAAGTGTTTCTATTAAATAGACATGTAATAACTCTTCCTACTCATCCATTTGATGGTGTAAATTCTGAGTATTGTGAATTTAGTCAAATTTCATCAGAATTCCCCTCAGTCATAATCACTTTTTACATTTGGATTTTTTTCACATTTCATTCAATTGTTGTTGAATTGTTTCTAAATGAAGTGATTTTTTAAAACTAGCTTTATACGGAGTGGTGAATTAAAGCGACCCCATGAGGGCTCCTTCATTCAGAAGTGACGCACAGTTACAGTTCCTACTGATGCATTGTTGAGCTCTGTGTCCTCGCAGGAAACACAGCTGTTTGTCATTGCGCAATAAAAGGTCAATAAAAAAAACTATTAAAAAACTACATTCAGATGAAGTGTACGTGAAAGCCTAAAGCCAGCCGTAAAGGCCAACAACAGGAGCTTACAACAATGTGGGATAGGGTTATATTGACCTGAAACTCCCCCCCCCCTCATAACTGTCCAACACAAGTCAAACCTGAGAGGTTGTGAGAAACAGCTACCACATCCAAGGAAGGCAGCAGGCGCGCAAACTAACCACTCCCACCTCGGGGAGGTAGCAACGTAAAATAACAATATTTGGAGGAATGGAATGAGTACACTTTAAATCCTCACAACAAACAATAAAACTTTGAGACAAGTATTTAGATTGAATTGGTTCCCTGTTCTAAGGAGCTCAATTACTGCCACACGTCGAGCACCTGGTGACTCCAGTACCCGAGTGGAGGTTGATGAAGTTGCTTATCAATACCAGCGACACATTAATGAACCCCCACCTGCTTGGACTCACAAGCAGTCTGATTGTCGTGACAGCGAGGCGGCCGAGGCAGCTGTATTAGAACCCCGCACCATGATCGGCCAGTAATATTTTGATTCCAAAGCTTGCTGCCAGTCCTGATGGTCCCACAGAGAGGGGGTCTTTCAGTTTTTAACAGCACGATAAACAAGCTGTCTGTCTGCGACAGGAGGAGGGAGGTTACAGGCAGGGATTGGAATCGCTTGGGAGAGCAGCGAAGCCTCTGCCAGCGGACATGTCTGCGTATCCTCAGAGAGAGCGGCCGTCACAGTACCCAGAAGGCTTTGTTTACTGACCCACTATGGGCCCGGTGGGCGACGTTGTGAGCCGTGACCAGTCGCGCCCAAGGATGTCCCAGGCGCATTCGCCACAAGGCTGCCGACAAGAACCTTCCCCCGTGGCGATGACAAGTACAAGCGAGGTGACCGAGCCTCTGACAGATGCTGAAAGCTGCACCGACACAGTCACACTTTAATAATGTCGCGCTACTGTCGTGTTAATGCCACGTGTCAGTCAGCCACAGTCTGTGACTTCTCAACTCGCATCTATCTTTGATTTCAAAATGAAAAGAAACGGATAAGATCAGGTTGGTGGCGCTTTGCCGACGTCTGCCTCATTATTTACCTATTGATCATTGTGAGAGTGGTGCAGAATTCAAGCTTCTGCTGTTCCTGTAAGAAATATCAGACATTTTCACAAGCCACCGTTGACTCACATTAGCCATTAGCGGCTTCAGTGTTCTTTACTGATCGTACGCATGGTTATCTAGTGACAGATCGGTCACTTGAATATGACAAAGGTCCCAATGAGTTTAATTTGCATCTATCCTTGTGGGAAGTGTGTCTATTTTTGAAATGTACTTATTTTAGTTTGTTTTTTTTTGTCACTTTATCTCTGCGATGTTACATAAACAGTTGTGTTGTTCTATTGTTGTGGTTGCAATTCAAAAACAACAACAAAAAGTAATGGGGCCTAAGCTGATGATCCAATAAGGACGTCCCCAGGAAGTGGTCCACATTTTTGGTGTGTGTTTAGTATGTTGCCCATTCGGATCTACGAGCATTTAATTTGCTATGTCTACATGCAAACACTCTTTGTGTTTGTATGATACAAAGGTGTCTTTTAAGCCACGCTGACACTGCAGTATGTTGGACAGCCAGAATACTCAAATAAAACAATGCTGTACACTTGACTTTGACAAAAGCCTGTGACCACATTAGATCCCACTGAGAAACAGGTCAGAGTTACCAGGCGAACAGCACTTTTAGGAGTATTTTTGCTCCGTCTGTTGCGATTCAGAAGAACAGCTGAGTCTCATTGCTGAGTTTTGAATGTAACCTTATCCTATAGTCCTCGTTCCAGTGGTGGACACATGCTTTGATGACATGCGCATGGCATTAGGAAAGATTAGCAGCGCTAAGGCTTTGATACTTTCCACTGGATTTTTCTGTGCTAATGACACAGCTGTGGGGCTACAGGCTACAATTCTAAACAAATGAGCACATTTACATGAGAAAATGACATTTCAAAATGACTGCAAGAAGACATTTCTAATGTCTCGATCGGCCGCACTTTCACAATGCACGATCTTTCTCCCAACTTTACTTGTTTGGGTGTACTATTCCTTTAAGGTTCCTGCTCTGAGATACAGTCATTAAAGCAACAGCAGCAGCAGCGACATCAGGACACAACAGCTGAGCTTAGTATTCTTGATTTCTGATAAAGAAACTCCTCTATTTACAAACCCAAACAGCTTATTATGAAAAATTCAAGCGACATCATCTGGAGGAGAAAAAAAATGGCTCCTGTTAATTTGGAAGTTAATTAACTCTTCCGCCTCATATCTTGATCTTGTGCCAGGAGGCGAGCTCCCACTGAGATCTCAGGAAACGCTTTGACACAATGTCTCTCAGCTTTAATGTGATAAATCATGAAGTCTGTCTTCAACACACACACTTCATTTTCTTCACCTCAGGTTTGCTATTAGGGATCAATTTGTCATTAGTGCCTGCTCTGAACTGTCAGTCCAGATTATACAATAAATCAACACGACACATGCTTCACTGTCCCTGTTTCTTTCAGTTGCTCTTTTTTTTTAAAGTGGAAAGGCATGAAATATCAGAAACAGAAGCACAACATGAGATTGCTCCCACGGACAATGAACACTGACAGAATCGTCAACAGCAGCACATTTCTCTCCTTCCACAAAACAGCCACCATGAATATTTACCACCTAAAAAAAAATAGGTTGTCTCTTTGAAAGTTTATTCGTTTCTCTCATCTCCTGCATTCAAACGCTCGCCTGTCGAGACCACCCTCAGGGTTTCAAAAAAATCCACCCTGTTTCGGTGTGAAATGTAATTCTGCTTTGGCTCTAAATGCATCACAAACAGTGCATATTTCACGGCTTGCCCACAGCGACTGCGGCATACGTGCTCACTCATAAAGCCCAAACTTCCTGACTGAGGTTTCATATGTTCTCTGGCTGCCTTCACTGTTTTTCCTGAGGAGACCTCCGGTGAACCTGCCGACGAGTGAGGCCGCCGTTTCCTGCAGCGTCACAGTGGCATCGCGAGAGTTCGGAGCTACTTATGCTTTCATCCATGATCAACGTTTTGCTGAAGCAAACACTCTTCAGTGCATCACACAGCCTGCGTTGTGACTGTAATGAAAGATCCATTCAGGAACATGTCCCTGAACTGAGCACACAAACCCCCCCTAACCTCTGTTAGAAAGACTTGGCTTTAAAAACAAATTCTCAGTGATTTTAAAAAAGATTTTTAACTATTTCATCGTAAGAAAAAAACACAAATAAATAATAACTGTTTAGTTGGTTGCTTCTTGAAAGTAGGAATTCAATGGAGTCCCAGACAGACCCACAAATCAGCACCACAGTGCTTTGAAGTCCCGGTCTGAAAGGGCAGATTTGGAGGAGGAAACGCCACCAGTGTTCCCTCCTCATAACAAAACACAGAAGATGAACCCAGATTGAATCCTTCTTGAACCTCCGTTCCCTTTGTCCTCGCTATCCATTGTTGTCCCCAAACCATTAAAAAAAAACTATCAATGAGGTCAGTGAGTTAAGCCCATATACATCCTCAGCTTGGTAAATGATCCAATAAGGGCCTCTTGCTGCTGAATCCGAAGCATGCCGACTGAAACCAGCCCAGGAAGCCCAGGAAGCCTGCTCTTCTTGAATAATTGCAAGGAAAGGTGTGCTGCTGGAACAAACAGGCGGCAGACGGCAGAAGGGAGGCAGTGGGAGGTGAAGCGGCACGTGTTTGGGGGTGTCGTTCTTTTTAATGGGGTGCTGACAGTGACAAAAATGAAGGAGCAACGTGGATACTTTGGAGTGTGTGAAGGGATGTGACTGGAGTCGAGATGGACTCGGTGTGTGTGTGTGTGTGTGTGTGTGTGTGTGTGTGTGTGTGTGCATGGGTGTGTGGGTGTGTGTGTGTGTGTGTGTGTGTGTGTGTGAGTGCGTGTGTGTGTGTG
>JAUESF010019471.1:0-10527 GCA_032274765.1 Malacoctenus tetranemus | reverse complement strand
GTGTGTGTGTGTGTGTGTGTGTGTGTGTGTGTGTGTGTGTGTGTGTGTGTGTGTGTGTGTGTGTGTGTGTTCGCGCGCGCACGTGTGTTGGTGGCTGTCGTGAGGACTTGAGTCCACTCGTGTGGACAAAAGTCAAGTTCCCACTTGAAGGACTCGTCACTTGCAGGCTTTGATGTCATGCCTGACGTACACATCATGAGATGATTTATCAACGACGATCTCAGACACAGAGTCTGATCATCGAACAGCCACACAACGATGGTCGGCCATCACTCGCACAGGAATTTCTAGTTGACTCTCTTACACAAGTGTTGAAAACGTCGTTACCCTGTGTTTTCACATAAAGGATATCAGAAGCATTATATTTTGTTCATGTTATTTATTCAGAATTACAAAAAAAGGAAAAATAATATATTTCAATTTATTATGTAAACTTGTAAACAACATTCAGGTTTTTTTTATGCTCTGAGTTTAAAGAAGCGGCTGTTTCTTGTCCGCGAGGAGCAAAGAGTCACTTCGTCTTCTTGCTTTTGGCCTTTTTGGTCTTGGCGCCGGGTTTGGTGGCTTCGTCCTGGGAAACGAGAGCAGAGGGGATGAGGGAAGGCGCAGCCTGATGATCGCGCCGCATCATCACTCCCAGTGATAATGCCAGCACTTTTTCACAGCTCATGATTGACTCTTTTGCCTAAACTCCCGCTGTGTGTGCAAACCTGCAAATTACGACACACTGATTGACGCGCGCCATGCTGTTTTAATGCCGTCTATTAATAACTTTCCTGCCACTAATTATGGCACTCACAGACAGGTTTTTGCCGACTTGATGATGCCTGCCAGGGCTTTCCGAAGCAGCAGGTGATGAGCGCTTTTTAATTTTGTGACACTGCACATGCTTATGCGCGAGTCGTGACGGGCCTTTTACTCCTTGACCCAGTTTGTTTATGCGAGTCATCATCATTAAAATGCTCCCGACACGAATCGAGCTTCCTCTGCAGGTTCAGTCAGTGCGCGACGGTCTCCGAAACGTGACTGACATGCTGCTGAGTGACCGGCCGCGGCCTCCACTCGTCCTGTTTCTGACTGACAGGAGCTTCACGAGGAGCGAGGGAAAACTTCTGTTTGCCAAACACGAAGGAAGGATTTCAGGAACTGCTGCGTAAAAGTTTGGAGTTCCATCAACAAAAACCACAGAAGAAAAAAAAGTATGTGGTGTACCTCAAGGTTCAATTCTGGTACGTCTTTTGATTCACCTTTTGTTTTGTTTAGAAAATAGAGTAAAATAATAACATGATCACAGTTCTTCAAAGACGCAAGTTTACTTGTAAGTTCGATACGTGAGAGAGAAAAAGAGTGAAGAAAGAAGAATGAGAAGTCAAACCAAATGAAAAGACATTAACTCCTGAACTAGGAGGGGGCCGCACAGCTCGGCCCAGACACACAGAAGTCCATTTTTTTCCTGATCAATGATCTGTATCCACTGCAACCCCAATCAGATAATCCCTGGCCTTATACCTGCCATCCATCAAATTTCATGGCAAGCAATTTAAAGCCTTTTGAGGTACCCTGTTAAAAGACAGACAGATAAACGGGGGGGGGGCAGTATAAGCTCCCTGGAGCAGGTGAGGGGGTCTCCTACCTGCAGCTCTTCAGCCTCTACTCAAGAGACAAGAGTTGTTTTCACACTCTTGCCATGCAGACAGTCTTGGAGGGCTACTTCGGTGGTAATTCTTTGCCATTTGTTAAACAGACTCAGTGTTCAGAGGGGTTAGCGTGTCTGAGGGTGGCGTCCAGCTGGAGCCCGGCGACGGGATGAGACGAGGTCGTTGTACAGCGATTTCATGGGGGGGGTTTGAAGTCGGATACTTCTGAAAGTAGCTTCGCAAAACCTTTAATCTACCTGTAGCCGCCGCACAAAGGTCAATCATGTTACCAAGGGGGGCGGACTTGGCAGGACACGAAGACAACTTCAAAGCAGACTGAACGTAACTTCAGTGTAGTGAAAGCCTGTTTGATCTGCAGAGCATGTGGCGAACAAACGTTTCAGCTGGATCGGTGTGGTCATGTGAAGGCTCCTGGAGAGCTGCTGGGGTGCAGGTCCTGCTGAATAAACCCATTAAAACAACCGCTGTCTTACTTCTGTCTGTGTCTTTAAATGCAGCACACCTCCTGCTTGGTGATCCCGTCCCCACTGCGAGTTTCCAAACAACACCAGGCCCACCAAGGGGGGGTCAGACAATTAAACTACACGAGGCCTGCTGGTTTCCAGTGGCAGGAAACTGGCACCAGACTGGATCAGATTGATGATGTGTCAGTGGAAGACGACAGGGTGCGAAGCAAGAGGCCAGGGGAGCGTCTCACCGCGGGGCTGACGTAGCCCTCCTCCACCAGGATGCTCCTCGCGCAGTTGTTGATGTGCTTGAAGCGGTCAGGACCCAGCAAAATGCCCCCGTACCACCGGGAGACCACCACCATGACATTTCGCACGTCCAAAATCTGTTGTGAGAGACGGAGGAGGAGTGTGAGAGAAATGAGTGTGAAGAAACGAGGACCAGGCAGGAACGTGTCACAAGCTTTTCAGCGGTTATTTTCAGACGCAGCTCACGAAAGGAAGCAGTGAAGGAGGCCGTCGGCTGTTTTCAGTCAGTAGACTGAGATTAAATACAGTTGAGATAATGGATCAAATTTCACTAAACGGCTTTTATGTGACAACTTTTCGAGTCCTCGGCTTCACCTGAAGACGGTCCCTTTAACACAGACTACGCTTCAGAAGGTCAGGGTCTATTTTTAATCACCAAATCAAGTGGGGAACAGAAACAATAAGGAACTCACCCACTCACTGAACTTCTCTTGGCATTTATTGTCAAGTTTATTGTGTTGAATTTGGGAAAGGTAAAACCTCTGTGACCTGCCAACACCTGCCATCTTGCTGTCATCCCCGGATGTGTACAGGTGTCCAAGCTCTACATCCACAATTCCCTAAAGCAGCAGTTTGTGTCCTCGTTTGTCTCGGTGTGTCTTCCTTCTTTCAAAGACTCTCTACCTTTTGATTCCTTCATGGACTGCGGACTCCACTTTAATGAGATTGAACTAAACTCTACTGAGCTCCAATCATCTTCTTATGAATCAATGGAGATGGTAACCATTGCAGAGAGCTGGCGCTCTTAAATAAACCAACAGGCGTGACACAATTTGGACAGTTTTACAGAACAACAAAAAGGCAAATAAAGTGGTCACAGGCTCAGTCACCCACGATGGTCACGCTTGGTGAGACCCCAAACATCAGTTCACTCTGATCAGAGTGCCCTGATGTTGTCAACAACAGATTTGCAAATCTCAAGAAGACTGTCTTCAAACTTCGGAAGCTGCTTGTTTCCTTTATTTTGAAACTTCCTGCTTCGAGAATCTGTGTGTTCACCTGTTTTTGGCGCCACTGTGAGGTTTCAACGAATCAGAGTTTAGAGAGAGGGTCTGCAGGAGGTCTCACAGAGTAGCTGGGAGGGACGTGAAGAAGCTGAGGTTGGGAACCATTGTGGGGTTTGTCGTCGGGGAACTGAAAACAAACTCTGATTCTATTCCGGAGCTCTGAGCTGATTCACCCTGAGACGAGTAACTGTGAGCTTCGGGTTCCAGAGCAGCGGATGTGGTTTCGTTGAGTCAACTCTGAGTTCAGTGACTCTGATGTTTCCTTCGAGTGGAAGCACGCGCTAAACCACAGGAAAAGGCCGCCATCGATGGGGGTCTGATACCTTCGAATCACCATGGGAACAGGAGCGAAAGAGGCACAATCGAACAGATTTTGTGCCTGTCAATTGGAGGAGATGGTTGGATTGTGTTTTTGGCAAAACTCGAACATTCGCTGCAGCAGCCAGCTTGAATTAAGTCTGAATGCATGAATCCATCCGTCCATCCTCGAATCACAGCGAAACTGAAATTGTGGCACACAGGTGGAGAGGTGGTGGGGTTGTTTTGGAAAAAAAAAAACAGATTGTGCAATTACATGGATAAAACTGACCTGGGAGCAGCTGGAAAAAAGATAGAAAGCAGTGATTGGTGATTTTCATTTGGCCTTGATTGTTACTGTCTTTTCGTCCAGTTTTTCTTTTTAATTCCTGAACACAAAGTTTAATTAGATTGATTTTTTTAACTTTAGATTGACCTTTAAAGATTTAAATCTTCAATGCAGCGCTGCATTCTGATCTACTTTTCTTAAACCGACCAAAGTGGCTAAACTGAAGGTGGCGAGTTATTTAACTCAACAGGGGTTCAAGGTTAATTGTGTCCCTGAACAGAAAAGGAAGACGTAACACGGAGCGTTACGCCCTCATCAGCCAACAGGGGCTGTAAAAGATAGAAATACAGTACAGTCATTAACACAACCAGCCACCAGGATGTCATCATACAACCCTCAAACCTATAAAAAGACCTTAAAAAATAGAAACCGTGAAGAAAACAAGGGAAAACAACTGCGTTACAAACACAGAAAGGAACGTATGATAAATATTTATACTGAAAACCATTCCTCACTGACGGGGGCGCCGATAAATATAACCCGACCGTGCAGCTGTCCTCCTTCTGCAAGAAGAGCCACTTTAAGTCATCATTTTGATT
Organism: Malacoctenus tetranemus; assembly: GCA_032274765.1. Taxonomy (NCBI): domain Eukaryota; kingdom Metazoa; phylum Chordata; class Actinopteri; order Blenniiformes; family Labrisomidae; genus Malacoctenus; species Malacoctenus tetranemus. The sequence goes on along the minus strand of JAUESF010019471.1, from coordinate 5,922 downwards.
CTGTTGTCAGAAGATTAACCGTGAAGCTCTTATCTTGCGTCTAACCGGTTCCAAGTCAATTATAGTAAGCGAGTGTAATATGCAGGACACTGACGTTGGTCTATTTATATCACCGGCAGCCTGCTTTCAGCAAGAACTGCTCAGCTGCTGATTCTGCCTGATACAATGAAGGCAGGAAACGGCGAGTGAACATTATTTTCACAGCACATATTCCTTTAGCAGCACATCCAGTGATCCATCCTCGTTATCGACTGCCATCTATCGATTTCCCATCACATACCTCCCAAAAGGTAAAAGGTCAAAGCAATCAGAAAACAATTTCAGACATTCCGACTGCAATCCTGCAATCTGCTTCCAGAAGCTGCTGCTCACAAACACCTCTCAGCTTCAGCTTCCTCTCTGAATGGCTACTCGGTGGCGCAGTGGTCGCCGCTCTCCCCTCACAGCCAGAGTCCTCGGTTTGTGCCTGGGTGCCCCCCCTCCTTTTTTGAGTGTTTTGCATGTCGTACCTGTGCACGCATGGTTTCATTCAGATACTCTGGTTTTATTACACACAACAAAACTGTTCTGCTGAGCAAGTCAGAGGTGGCTGATTGAAAGTTTCGCCTTCGAAAGGGCTCAAAAGGACCAATCACGGATGCTGACATTCAGGAAATCAGCTGTGAGCGCAAACCCATCCGATGTGACACACACAGACACACGCACGCACACCTCAACAATGCGAGGGGATGAGCATCATTCATGTTCGTCTTGTGACGTCCTGGTGACTTCTCCTGAGCTCAGTGTCACACGCAACCGTCTCGAGACATTAATTATGACCCTTCAAGTTCTGTTTGCTGGAGGTGTCAGAGTGCGGACAAAGCCGGAGGAAGCAGCGTAATTAATGAGGTGTGTGATAAAGAGCCAGAGCAGCTATTACTGAGCATCAGTTCATCATCACACAGGAAAACAACTGTTACGCTGCATCATTAGAAAAAAAAAAAAAAGCTCATTACTTTCTAGGAGGAACTTAAAACGCTGCGCTGCTTTCCCATGGGCCACTAATCTAACATGTCGAGCAATTTCCCCGCTGGCCAGTTTGATCCGATGTTTCACGAGACGCCATTAAGCTGCAAATCAGGACATTGTGACTCTGCGCCACAACACAACAGGTGCAATCTGCCGTCGGAGAGGACTCGCCTACATCTGGCTGCCAACGCTGTGAATCAGACGGGCCTCTCATGCAGCGTCACACGCTGCCACATTCACTGGGAGGATTCACAAGCACCAAAGGAGGGAAAGGGGCGCAAAGGCTGGCGGGGAGGAGCTGGAGGAACTGGAGGAGCTGGAGGGGAGAAGAACAGACGCGGCAAATGAGCTCTCCATGCAAATTGCTCGGTTCTCTGACAGAATCGCGAGAGAGAAAGAATTAATCAGGGGGGCGCGAGCGGAGGGCCGCGGCCATCGCCTCCATCACAGCAGGTCACCGAGCTGCAGCGCTGATACAGTGATGTGTCCTCTCATTTGCTCTTACGTCCACAGAGGATAGAATCTGTAATTATCTTCTTTTTCCAAATTAATCTTCTAACTGTACAGTTTAATAATGCTGCTGAGAAGCAGAGCCGTCAAATTCCTTTAACTTGAACCGGTGAGACGAGGGGCAGCAGTGAAGAACGTGATGATGCTGAGGATGGACGCAGGACAAACGCTGAGTCGTCCAACCTGTGACCGCTCGGCAAGAGTGGAGGGACGACACCTGCCTACCAGTGGGGGTCCTCAAACCATAGCTAGGCAAAGCGTTGTTGACACATGTGGTGCTCTTGTGTACTCGTGTACATGTGGAGGGGGGGGGGTGAAATTGGGACATATGAAAGCAGAAACGCGATTAGTTCGTCCGAATCAACCTGCATCGGTGAGACTCAGGGTGGGTGAGTCACAGCGGTGCCCCCTCAGATCCCACGCTGTTCTCTGACTAATCTTTAATGATGACAGCAGCTTTTCTTGGGTGTTATTGTGGGAAAAAAAGTCCATTGTGTTTAGTGCTGTCACATCTTCGTAAGAACAAATTTCAATTTCGAGCTGTGAACATGAACTTTAAGCTCTGTTTTTTTCTTCCCAGTTTCAGTTCGGGTTTTTTTCTGTTTAGCCAAGAAATGAAAGTGAACTAAAACAGGACTTTTGTCGGGTTGTTTCTGACATTTCGCTTTGAAGTCGTGCAGCTTAAAGAAAAAGTGAAAGCTGCTCTTCAATCAAAGTCGATTGATTCTGAATAAACACATCTGAGCTGCATGAATGAACCCAGTGACTCGGGTTTTCTTTACACATTCACAAGTGGAGTGTGAGATTACGGTTAAATACAGACGGATTCTCAACTGCAATTTTTTTCCCAGATGAACAACTTGTTGCTTTATCAAAACAAATGAACATACTGCCTCTAAAACACGGAGCTGGCCGAGCTGAGCGACGTTTTCCTTTCTTTTCTTTTTAGGATCGTAGCATTCGTGACGAGCAGCTCCGTTATACTGAGTCGACGGAGGCAGATCACAGCTTCTCACATTCCCTCATCGACAATTCAAAGCATCATTTAACAGCGATTTAACACTCAGACTGGGAACCACCGGCACACTCGACTGCTGCGGGAGCGTCTGAACGTGGTCGTGTGGGAAAGACACAACACCGACTGGTGATGACACGAGCATGGGTTCAGCAGACTGCTTCTCAGAGGTCTGCTGGCGCGACGTGCGCTGGCTTTTATGCAACCTTTCAGGCGGAGATGATGTGTGTGGACATTGCACCTATTCGAGCGACGTGGGCGTCAACGGGTGTGACTCACAACACCATCTGACAACAGAAGCCAGAAGCAAGTGCTTCCATCATTCGAGTGTTGAAAAGATGAACTGGCAGAATACATCACAGGACAAAAGGAGGAAATACTGTCGGTATGTAAACACTCATGGGGGGGAGTACTTAACAATCGCTTTTTCACAACAGAGGATCCAGACTCATTGTCACTCATTCATCTTCAGTGTTGCCACATCTGTTTATTACAAACAACCGCAGCTCTTGTCAGTTGCAGCCTTTCAGCCTGCTTTTTCTGCGGTGTATTTGTTTATTTACCTCCCAGTCGGTCTGTCTCGTCAGAGGTCCCTTCCACATCCCACTATTGCCTTGTTTACCCCCCTTCCACCCCAGCCACCCCCCGGTATCGGCCGGCGGCGTGCCATAAATTGATGGTCTGCTAGAATCTGATGGTGTCCGTGTGCAGACGCCACTTTCACTGCGGCAATCAGATTCTGGCAGACCATCAGTTTTTGGCACGACACCGTCACGCTGCGGCACACTCAGACAGAAGTCATGGAAACTGGAAATAAACGCCATGAGAAAGTGAAGTTATTAAAGTTAGAACACTGAGTGTGTTCACTTTCAATTGAGTTGTCATGTGGTGTCTTTCTTGCTGGAGGTCTTCCTGTTGCGCTTATCTTTTGAAAGAGCTGCTTGCTTATTTCCATCGCAAGATCTGGCAACACAGGTCGTCCTCTATACAGCACGTTCCTTTATGAGGTTTCAGGATGATAAAAAAAAAGGCAAAAACCTTTACGCTGCTTTAAAAAGCCAATTAGGCACCAATCTAAGGTAATCAACTCCGTGTTCAAACCAGTTTCTCACCCACAGTTGAAAGAAATCCATTTTTGCTCTTATCAGCTTCTCCCATTGAGGAGCAGACTCTTGTTAAGGTCACACTGTGTCTCCTCTCTCTGGAGGCTGGTGTTTCCAAAGAGCAAAGGATGTGAGCCTGTGCTGATGGAGCTGGAATATCACCGCTTATATTCCTAACAAGCTCTTACGTAACAGTGCATCTCAGGCGAGGCGAGGCTGCAGACGCAAAAAAATAATGAGCAGTGTAACAAATCTCCTTCCACAAGCTGTCGTGAAACATTTCTCCCTCTTTCTGCTAATGCTGGTTACAAATGATGGTCTCCAACAGACGTTTTTTTTCCATTGCATGGCCTCAAACTAGCTGTGTGTACAAAAACATGAGCTCATAAGACCGTGAAACAAGCAGAAACCACCAAAAACAAAGCAGAAAAAGTTCAGGTTCAAAGTTGTTACGATCACACGCAGGAACATGTGCAGTGCTACTGACCAATCACAAAGCAAATTTACCAGTGTGGCTCCACATAAAACCAGTTCACAGGTCGCTTTACTAAATGTGAGTATCAGGTCGAGGAAGTATTCGGGTCGGGGGTCAGAAAGTGTAATCGGGACGTCCCCAGTTGCTAGTTTTACTGCGATTACTTTTAATTATCAGTATAAGAAAGTATCCATCCAGGCAAAGGGGGTCAAAGAAGTCAGGAGCAGGTTTCATTGTTGCACAATAACCTATAACTAATGTCAGTTTTCATAAAGCTTCCATTAAATACTTGATAAATTAGCTAGCACACACTCATCTCTTGTCGGATGTCATTGTGCCACCTGCTGGTTGGTTCTGGCCATCACCATTCCCCCCCCCCCCCACTGTCAGAAAAACCAGAGCAACCTTCTGTTGACACAACAGGAGCACAAGTTACATTTACTGGACATCACCTGATCCATCCATCCATCCATCCATCCATCCATCCATCCATCCATCTATCCATCCATGTATGTTTGTGTCGTACTTCCAAGTTCGGGTGACCTGAGAAGCCCCCCTGCCTGTGCCTGACGGGGGCCACTCAGCAATCTGGCCATGGTTTAATAGAATCAGAGCTCCAGTCATGTTCACTTTGACTCAGCTGCGTTTTCCTGCCACCTCGCTGTTCAGCAGCTGAGTGTAATTAGACTGTCGTTCATGCTGGCACTCACACCTGTGCCTTTCAAGCTGGGACACGTCAGACCATCATCTGTAAAATAACTCCACTGCCTTTTGTGGTGCTTTTTGTAATCCTGCTCGATTTTAGATGACACACTAAATTGTCCCTCTGAACACATCTGAATGAGAGCAACTAATGCTGAAGCTCCACAATATACATCAGGGGAGGAAACCTTCAGCGTGCCGAGAAAAGCTCGTCGAACAACATGTGTGTGTGCCTGAGCATGAGCTGCCTGATTCCACTGTCTGGAAGGAACAGATGGGGTAAAGTCTGGGCAAAACTGCATCCTGTTGACGGGCGCAATTTCAAATTCACAGCAGATGCCAAATCATGCAAACTGTGAAAATGAACGTGGCATCTTGGGAAGAGACACCAATTAAAACACGTAACGACCAATAAAGGAAAGTCAAGAGCCACCGATGTGAGTGCGTGGTAAATAGCTGGCCGAGGCCTCCACAGGTGCTGCGCTGATGAATTCACCCACTCATTTCTCAATGTTTGCCTTTTTTTGTTTATGCTGAAAACATGAATTGTTGGCTCCGACTGAGCTGCTGGCTGATCATCAGCCTGCTCTCAATACAAACATCACCTGTAGTAAATGCAGCAACCTGCCCCCGGCGGCCGTCTCGCCGTCGTCCTCACAGTCCTGCATGAAGCTGTGCTTGTCCTCGCAGTAAATCCTGCAGCACAAGAAAAACACAACAGTTGCTCTGGAGACACAGTTAACTTCCCAAATAAAAAACAACAACTGAGGACACAGACCAAACGCTTCGATTCAAATTGGGAAAGTTTCTTTTGTTTATTTAAAATGACTCCATTAAACCTAAACACAAAAGCAAAGTCTAACTCATTAGACTCATTTTTTGTTTTTTCTGGGACCTTGGTGGGTTGTTGCTTATTCAAGAAAAGGACTCAACAGTTTTGGTCTGGTCTGAAAAAACTGGTTTATTATACTGTGAATAGAAGCCCAATGTTTGAGCCCTGTGTGTGCGTGCGTGCCTGCGTGCGTGCGTGCCTGCGTGCGTGCGTGCGTGCGTGTGTCAGAGAGAGTTTTAGGCGCTCACTGAGATTGTCTGTTTCTCCTAATTTTTCT
>JAUESF010019467.1:0-10534 GCA_032274765.1 Malacoctenus tetranemus | reverse complement strand
CAAACTGCTCATTATGTGAGAAGAGTCTGGCTCGTAGTTACATGCTAACGGTAGCTAATTAGCAGAGCTGCTGAGATTTTTTTTCCTCAACTAAAAATTCGACCTGACTCTTCCTTTTTTTCTGCAGCTGTACAATTGTACAATGAACTATGTTAACTTTAGTTATGAAGCATGTTACATCCATGAATAAGTTGATGCTGATCCACAGAGCTGACAGAGTGTCACATCAAAGCTGCAGTATTTATAGTTGCAACATGAGAACTGCATAAAACAGAAATCATACTGAAGAAAAAGATTAAATAAGCAAATTTAGATGCAAGTTTTGGTTTAACGTCGTGTCTGTTTCAGGGACGCTGTCTCTATTTGTCCACTGTTTCCTTTTGTCCTCACCTCGGATCGTATTTCAGACCGTTTGACTTCCTTGTCTGTCATGCAAACTTCAGTCTGAGTCCATTCAGCCCCGGCGCCTCTTTCATTCTGCGCCAGCTCGTCTGGTTTTGTCGGTCTGCCTCGTTGCGTTGTTCGCTGTGTTGTTTGACCGGCCTGTTGCCTCCCGCCTCGGCCACCTTCGCTTGTGTTTCTGACCTCCAGACTGAACCGTTTTTTTTTTTTTAACAGACTTGAACCCTGAACTCCCACCCTGGCGTCTTCATTTGGGTCTTTTTCTGCGGTTCAGCCTGACATCGCTCTGGCGCTAAAGGCTGCAATTATTGGAGCCTTTCTGCCCTCTCAAGGTCTTCTGCACAGTCCACAGAACTTCGGGACAATATAATGATGAATTGTGTTTGGAATTCTGTTGAATCCGCACAAGTTTTTATCTCTCCGCCACCAGTAGCAAGGCCAGTGATTGTCAATCTCCTTCAAAAGATTGAAGCAAAAATAAGCTCCGAGAAGAAAGATTATGATAAAACAAAGCCTGCACGGGTTCTTAAAATAAACGCCGCCCTTTGTGAAGTTTTCACTGCATCGCGACAACAATTGAAAACCCTCCTCGCAAATTCTGTTTACGTTTATGCTAGAAACTGTTGGTCACCGAAGGAAGGCTGGCTGCGTTTATTTTCATTGGCACCAACAGCTGTAGCAGAACATAAGTCACAATGGAGATTGGTAATTGAAAGAGACAGGGTTGCAGCATCATAGCACAAACAATCTGCTTTCTGTTTTATAGCTACAGACAGGCTTCACATTATCAGCAGGCGCTGGGGTTTTTTTTCAGAGTAACTGGGAAACACTGAATTCTTTCTGTGACTATTCATGTTGCTGGGCATTGTCTCTCTCTATTTCCTATTTTATTTTCACACTCCCTGAACATAATGACCTTTGGAGGTTTTTTTGTCCATCTTAAGTCAACAGCGACACGGTCGTCACGAGGTGCGGGTGCGACTTCTCCTCGCGGCTCGACGTGTGTTTGTTCAGTCCGTGTGCTAAAGAGGAGGAGTCGCCAGCTTTCGGAGGCTTTTAATAATCTGGTTGTGTTTTTTTTTTTTTTCCTTGATTCGCAGGGTGAGGCCCTGACACGGGAGTCAGCAGCTTCTGCCGCGGTGTCAAAGAGCCGTGCATCACGAAAGCGGCGCGCCCGCCTCCACTCACACAACACACACACACACGCGTGTGGATCGCCTGGACGGCGGACAGTTCTGCTGACCAGGCAGGCGGCTCCTTTGACCTTCCGCTCTCTGCATGTAGTTTGACTTGCGCTGTCATTAGCCGATAGGGCCGGTGCTCATTGTTTGGCCGCGCCTCAGAACTTCATGGCATCTAATCGTTTCATAGGGAAAAATAGTCATTTTTTAAACTTCTCGCTTTTGACGTTTTTCCAGAGAAATGGAAAGAAATCCGAATACAAACTCGGTGAAGCTTTACAGATAATCTCAAGATAGATTTCCTTCTTCTGCTCCACTGTAGAAAACGTGGCGTGATATAGCATGTGTGGATACATACTGAGATGAAACGGAGGGTTTTGGGCGATTAACTGACAACATAAAAATAACGTTTTGAAGGTATTTTTAGCACGTCACATTTCTCATTAGTGCGGCGTCACCTGCTGAGAAAAATATATGACATGAGACCACAGCAGTCATACTGTGAGTCGATTTCCAGTGACAAAGTGCCAAACCACATGTTTTATAATCCTTATTTTCACATTGTAAATATGCAAGTTCTCGCTTTTTATTTGATCGGGAGTTCTTTGCAGCATTAGAAACAGTGTGTATAGAAAAACCATGGCGTGGCTGATATAGATTGGTCGTAATGCCGGTCTGTCATTACATCTGATACGGTTGAATGAACAAAAGGTCCGGGTGAAGCGAACACGCTGACCCGCCAGAGAACATCCCATTATCTGCTCGCTCTATTTCTGTCTTTTTCCATCCCTCTCTCTCTAAATATTTCTCCTTTTTTTTTTTTTCCCAACAATCAGCCATCAAAAGGATGAGACACTCCAAGCCTCCTAGCAACAGGAAGAGGTTCTGCCCCCCCTCAGAGAGCTCCTGTTAATCTCCAGCCTCGTCCCTGCCTTTACGACCGCGCTGACGTCAAAGGCCGGCCTTCGGTTATTGTTTCTCGGGGATTGAAGTGGCCCGAGACGCGGGGAATTCACACCAGCGCCGCGCTTCCCCTTCGGTGTCTAGAATAGCCGCGGTGGCTCTGGAGACGGGCGGCGACGGTTGAAGTCACCCCACGGCTCTGTATGTTGCCGAGAAGGCCGGCTTCGTGACTAGAAAGCCCGGGCCTCCTGGGGGGGCCTGGCTGTAAATATCTCTGTTGTTGTTGAGGTGGATGATGTGCTCTGTGGGGAGGGGATGCACAGCGCTGTACGTATGTGCTCGTGTGTGTGTGTGTGCGTGCGCGTCTGTGTGTGTGCACTTGTGGGCAAGAGCATCGGTGATGGCACAGGTAGGGGGGATCCATGTGACACGCTGCGAGTGGAGGGGCTATAGATTAGGGGTCACATGCGTCTTTTGTTGTGTGAGATGAAGATAGCAACGCGACGATGAGACATCACCCCCCCCCTCTCTTTCCTTGGCGCTCTTCAGGCTGATGACGCATTCGCTTCCTCGGTGCACACGCCTAATTTACGTCTTAATAAATCATAGGTAGAAACTTATTTTTAATTCTCACTCGCTCAAACCTGCTTCTATTCCTATTGTCTCTGTCCTCCTCCCCGTCGCCTCTGTGCTTTGTCATCCATCTTCTTTTCTTTTACAGAAAAAACAACCCCCCCCCACCCTCTCTCTCTCTCCCTCTCTCTCTCCTGCCTCAGTGGTTCATTTCTGTCTTGTGTTGTTTGTGGAGGCTCAATGGAGCGTCACTTACTGGCCCCTCGACAGATTCCAGACTACACGCTGCAGCTGCGGCTATAGAATAGACTTTAGAGCTGGCACTGCGTTGCTCCAAATTACTCGCTATGCTTTCAGTGTTTAAATAATGGTCTTAGCACAGAGTTAATGGCAGTAGTGGGAGGCCAAGTGATGAACACACTGTTTTCAGTGCAAAGTGTTCCAGCTAGTGCAAGCTCAGGACGGCCCGGGTCCCCGGGTTAATAGGGACGGGAGAGTGATATGTAGTCTTAATGGAAATGAAGGCTGCTTGAGGGAGGACATTACTGTGATTCTTCCATGTGTGATGTTTTGAAGGAGTGAATGTGATCATTATTTCCTCCCATTGCTCTCCCCCGGTCACATCTTTGGGGGATGAGAATTAGATACAGTCGGCTAGTGCCCTTTTGTTAATAGCGTTAGCGCGCATGCAAAAGGGACAGAAAGCAGCACAATAATCAATGTATGCATCTGTTCCCTTCCCTCCTCTATGCGCTCCTTTTCTCTTCCTCCCTGATGCGGATCTCATTGTACTCGCGGATATTTGGGGAACAGACAAAATGCGAGATATTCCAGTTGTGATTCAGGCTTTTTCCATCCCCCCCCCTCTCTCTCTCCTCTCACTTCCAGGCCAGTGTTGTGATAAGAGATTGTTTCATTAGGGGATTATTCATGGATGGGGAGTGCAGGCTCAGTTATTGATGCAGCTCATTGGTTTTTTGTGAGGCACAATGGGTTCTCATGATTGATTGCGTTAGACGGCCGATGATGTGACACAGAGGAACACGAGACATGTAGAACTATGAGCTGTAGTCGGGGAGATAAACCCCACGCCGAGCGCGCACGCTCGGACGCGCGCAGCCGCACACGCCTAAGCGCACTGTACGAACACGTCTGCGTAATGAAGACAGCTCGGAGACGGTAATGAACAACACCTCGTCCTCCGCAGCGAGGAGATTGGCCCTTGCTCGCGCAAAACAATTAATATTCATGCTTGGCTGGAAATTGAATAATAGCCGAGATTCTCGCTCGAGCCCCAAAAGGGGTTGATGATAAGAGTGGGGGTGGGGGAGGAGGAGGGGGGGGGGTCTCGGAAAGCTCAGCCTGGAACTTTCTGCGCGCTGTTCGAGGCCAGGACGGCCCGTTCTGATCCGCTTTCCCTAAATCAGGGATAAAATCATCCTTAATTTATGAGTGTAAAGATCAACGCTTTGTTTAGTCGCCTTTTTTTTTTTTGTGCTCATTTTTTCGGGGAAGGATCGCAGCCTGCAGCTAACCAGATTTGGTTAGAGCGGGGTTCTCTTGGCTGGTGCGACTCGGCGGCGCCGTCGCTTATTAATCAGAGAAGAGTTCTGCTGGGTGTGATAAGCCGGTGCATTGTGTCTACACGCGAGCCTGTGCGTGGTGGTGGTGGCGGCGGTGGTGGTGGTGGTGCAACTGTGTGACCACCAGCCAGGATGTGGAAACTGGGACTGAGTTAATACAGACAATGGGCCCCTGCACCCGTGCACACTCGCACGCGTTCGCTCGCTCGCGACAAGGAGCGACGTTTGAAAGTCGGCACCATGTGGCATTCAGCAGCATGGGGGCTCTCTCTCTCTCTCTCTCTCTCTCTCTCTCTCTCTCTCTCTCCCTCCAACACCCTCCATCCTCTTTATTCCGTCTTTCTTTCCACCTTCTCCCTTGCCCATCTGGACACATCCATTTATTCATCCTGGTGTCTCTGCGGGCCAATGTGGGGGTCTCAGGCAGATCTGATGTTGGCATCCTCGCGTCCATGTGACTGCCTCCACATGCTGCTTTCCCTTCCCTTCCTCCTGCATGCGCGTGCCTTGTGTATCATCTATGTTCTCCATCTGGGGAGCTTAGCCAGCCGTGCACAAATCAATGGTCATGTATCGATGCAGTTTTTACGAGACACTTAACAATAAAAAAGCAATAAGCTATGACATGGATAATCCGGTGGGGCATCACAGGAATTGCAAAGCAATTATAACAGCTCTGCTCCTCTCTGTATGATTTACAGACATGCCCGCAGTCTTACAAAGCTCTGTGATACCAACAACATTTCCAGGAACTGAAAAGAGGATTTATGGGACTGTTTGCAGTGCTCATCCCGCACTACCTCGTATCCTTTTTCAGGGTTTTAACTGATACCCCGCTGAAGTGATATCATTAATAAATGGAGTGACTTTGCTTCTCCCTGGAGCCTGAAGTGTATTACACTCTGCCAGGGGAGTGTGTAGGTGTTTTTAAATTGTCACATATCACTTTTTCGCAGTCCATCGCCGTCGATGTGCTGCATGTTCACCGCTGATATTGTAAAAAACCCAGCGATTGTATGATTGCGTGTGGGCTGATAATATTGTTTGTGGATTTGCCCACAGCTTGCCTACCTGCTGATCATAATGCAGGATTATTCATGAAGTGAAACAGCAGAGAATTACTGTGAACTGAGTGTAATTATACAGCACCTTGGATTGGCCTCACGTGGGCGGCGCGGATATAAAACTCACATGACAGGAGCGGCACTCCGAACGATTAAAACTTTTTGTCTGTCAATGTTTGCTGGGTCATCACAGCTGGCTGTCCGTCCTAAAATGTTGTTATATTCATTCTAAGGTGTCAAAAGCGGAAGAGTTGATTCCTTTTCCTGAAACAGCTTCCATCAGCCTGCTGTAATTTAAACAGCTTGTCAATGCAAATATCTAAAAAGCAATGCTTGCACCAGGAATTGATCTTTGCTTCTATATGTGTTCAAAACAGCCTAATGGAGTTGGAGCTGAGCTTTAGAGAGAACGGTAGAAACGTCAACAACTGCTGATCAGCCGGGCTGTTTGCACAAAACACAGCAGAGAATGAAAACGTGCGAGTGACAAACGCGCCGCTCTCTGCGAGTGACCGGTGCCAGAGGTCAGAGGAGAGGGTTTGCAGAGGGCCGTCGATGGATGCACAACACATTGATTTTGAAGGGGCCGGGCCGAAGCAGCTCCAGAGCGGAAGCAACCGGGACTGCAGCTGCACCGGCTCATCGCCGCGCTGCAACATGAGATTGCAAATGTTCCCTGGTGTAATGACTTCTTGGACGGCAGTCAATCACGTAAAAGTAAGCATCCTGCCATGTAGCGACGGATCAGGCTGCTGAGGAGGGGGATATTTCCTCAATTTGGACGACGACGCTACGCCCGATTGTTGCTGAAACACAACAGACCACCTCCGCTTCCCACCGCGACCAGTCTCGTTTTTTCCTCGTCCTCTGATTCGCTTCGTCCAGCAGGAAGGAGCAGGATGAGCGGCCGGATCACGCTGGCGTGGTTTTGTAGACATGACAGTGAGTACGCCGTTCTAAAATGGCCCCTACAGCCAGCCCTCACTTCAACAAGAGCATCTTCGGTTCCACTCGCATTGACTCACGCTGACTGATCAATTCACTTTGACGTGCGGCTGACAAGTCTGCAGAAAGCGTGTGGCGCCGTCGTGAAAGCGATGCACGCGGGTATTTCTGCAAAACTGACAGCTGCTGTTGTTTTATTCTGGTTTTTGGTGTTTTTCTCGCGTGTTCAAGGGGGCTTCGCCGTGAACTCTGGCTTCAACTCGACCGCGGGTCTTGAGAGGAAAAGTGATTAATGGTGATGATGAAGCCGCGTCCTCGGTGCTCGAGTTAACTGGCAATAATGACAGAAATGCGATCCCACATTACTCACCACTGGCCTGATTTTAGGAATGAAATCCGGCCTCGTCCCCCCAGTGCATCTTCATCCAGGCCCTGCAAAGATTATGATTTCTTCCCCAGCCTCCCTTCACTTGTCACAGCCCATTGTGCTGCGCAGTCCGGCGCTGTTAATTTACGTAGCAGAGGCCATACTGGGAAGCATTTATCTTGACGTACAGTAGCCTTTGTTATCTGGGTTGAAGAATGTTAAATGTGATTCCACGGGGAGATTTAAGGTTTCGCCTTGAATGCGACCAAGCAGCAGGGCAACAAATATTCTTTTTTTAGAGTCGAGCAGTAAACATTATATATTGTCTTAGTCACTGTAGCTTTGAAGATAGCTTGCAATGTATATAACACTGACGCTGTACTCATACCTGTGACTGGAGGAGGAATAATGTGGCTCATCTGGCTTCAGATGAGCAAGTTCTTTATTATGAGTCACATCATGATTTGAATGTTCTCAACTATACAGAAACAATCTGTTCTGTATGTTTGAAGTCACATGTTGAGAAAATGCTTCACTCTATTGAGGACTGTCATGCGATGTCAGGCAGAATCCTCCATAAAACAATATTGCCAACTGCTGTCATGTCTGTTTCTTGGACGGGCCTGAGACATAGTTTGATAGACAACACAACAAAATCAGTGACAGAGTAGCGTTACGTTGAAATCCACCCCCCCCCCCCCTCCCCCTCAGTCGTCCACGGCTGCTTTTCACACAAGAAATTTGTTTCCTTTTCTCTGCTCGTCTGTGTTTTGCTTCTCGGATCGCTCCCAAGCTCCCATGCGCTCGCTGTGGTCGCAGCGACGTGCGTCTGCGACCCTGGACGTGCGTATGCAGAGGTGTGACGTCGGTGGACGAGGGATCAATGTCACGCAGACCTTCCTCGCCCAGCGTGCGGCCGCCTCTCTCGTCCTCCCCCCCTCCCCCCGCTCTGTTTTCTCGTGTCAGACTCGGAGCAACCTTTCACAATCTTTCCAGATGAGGTTAAATTACTCAAACTGAAATGACAGAGCACTAATTTTACCCTGACAGGTCTGATGTTTAGAGTTTAAATGACATGAAACAAAAGCTTTGTTAGCCCAGTTTTTATTAAGCAGATGTTTTATTATTAGTAGCAGTAAAAGTAATGATATTGCATTTTGTGTCAAATTAATATCATTTTTTATTGACAGTGAGAATTAAAAAGACCTTTTCCAAATCTTTCTTCTTGAGTTGATTATCTTGGTGCTTAAGTAAATAAATTAATCTTAAATAAACAAAATACATGAATCAAAGTTCTTAGGTTTTTTTTTTAATAGGGATTTGGAAGAATTTAAAAGAATACTTCAAGTATTTTTATTTCAGATAAAAGTCTTCAGTGAGAGGAAAAACTGCAGTGAGGTATTACAGACACAAAGCTCCCCGTGCTAATAAAGCGACCCAGCCAAACATCCCGTTCCACATGTGTTGTGCTGAAGGAGTTGGTGCAGCTCCCAGAGGCCCGCTCCCTATCCCGCTCCTCATCCCTCCACCCCTCCTCTTTCTCCTGCATTGTGCGAGTGGAGACGCTGCATCTCCCAGAGAGGTTTGTCTCTCACCTCTCTCCCTCTTCAGAGAAAGGAGCGTCTCTCCCTCTCTTCCACTATCTTTCTCGCTCCGCGTCCTTCCCAATATTCCTCAGCCTCTCCACCCCCACCGAGAGAGAGAGAGAGAGAGAGAGAGAGAGAGAGAGAGAGAGAGAGACTGGTTCCCAGAGGCAGACTGCTCATCCCTCAATAACTCTCGCTGCCTCCCTGCAGTGCTGAGCCCTGTCCTCCACCACTCAATTACTCCCCTCCATAAAGACATACAGATGGGCTGGGATGCATACGTACACACACAAACATAGGTAGACCTCTGCAGGCGCCCATGCCAATATACAATCGCTGACATTGCACACAGTCAGAAAAAGCACATATCTGTGTTCACACACACATGAATCAATACGCACACACACACGCACACACACACACACTTGTGTCTTGATCAACTCTCTCCCCAGGTTGTTCGGTGCCCTTCCTCCTCTCACAGTTTCACAAAAGGAGGAAACAAAGCTCCTCTCATGTTCCCCATTTGCAGAATTTAGAGCTAAAATCTTTGTCTTGTCCCGCATTGTTCTGTTTATCTTCTCCCCTCTCTCTCTCTCTCTCTCTCTCTCTCTCTCTCTGTCTCTCTCTCCCACTCTCTCTCTCTCTCTCTGTTCTCCTGTTCTTTCCCCCCTCACTCACTGTGCATCCACAGGCGGTTAATGAGAACACAGCACAGATTGGCTTACCTGCCTGCTTCGCTGCCACTGTTCAGCAGACAACAGCTTCAAGTCTGATAATGACTCAAAGTCAGTACATCAAATTCCCTGATAAAGACAGGGAAGAAAAAAAGACTATTGTTCCTAAATACTAATGCATAACACCCCCCCCCACACACACACACACTCAGAGGTTAGTACAGCTTGGTGCCATCACGATTTTCACAGGTTATAAGGGGACAGCAGATGCATATTTCGACAAAGGTCAACCAGATAAATGCGGTGCTGCAGGCAAAATGGTGTTAATAAGATGAACTGTTGTCCTGACCAGACCCTCTTCTCTCTGCTTGCAGGCTTAAAGCTGTTTTTCATAAATGCTTATTTTGATTTAAAGGTTTGGCATTTGGTTTGTCCACATTTTTGTTTGTTTTGAGCAAGAGGCTGTGAGTTTCTTAATCTCTGCAATTGAGTATTGCTCACATCTTGTTCTATTGAAAGTGGTTTGTTAAAAATGTAGCAAAACAAGGAGACCCTTTTTCTCCCATTACCATGTTTAAAAAAGATCTCATGGTTCAAAAACAACAAGGTCAGGGGCCGCATGTGGCCCCCGGGTCGGCCAGTCCTCCATGTCTGGTGGAGGAAGTGGATGGATGCTGTGTGGCCAAAGTCTTTACATCTGACTCCAGCGTTTCTCGATTATCGTCAAGCATAAGATTAGTCACATGTTCATCCTGTCATTCACAATCCTGCACTCCGTCTGCACACGCAGACACACAAAGAGACAGGGGGGCCGAGCGCGGTGCGACCACTCGCTTGGGTCGTTTTGATTGAAACCGACTTTCAAACAAGCTGTCATCTTTATGCGCAGGATTGTGTTTGCTTGCCGCTTCTTTTTCTGGCTCCATTCACAACTGATAGTTTCATGTCAGATGCAAAAATCAAGCCTGGTTTTTTTTTTGTCGACTGCAGCTGTTTGTATGGCCTCGCATTTGTTGATTTTTGCTACCCCCACCCCCCACCCCTCCCTCCTTCTTCTCAAATTCAAGTCAAGCACGGCACGTGTACCGTTTGAATCACGGAAACAAAGGATGTGTTTCACTCCCACTACACAAAAAAACACACACACATATGAGTACACTGCCTCATTTCATCTGTGAAATACAGATGCACACACACACACACACACACACACACACACACACACACACACACACACACACACACACACACACACA
>JAUESF010019464.1:0-10538 GCA_032274765.1 Malacoctenus tetranemus | reverse complement strand
CAGGACACTTGGATTACATTGGACGAGCAGTATGGAGGAATATTGACACGTTTTTGTGGACTTTTATGGACATTTTTATACATTTTTTATAAGTGCTTCAGAGTGTTGTTCAGCTTGGGGGTGAGTAGAAAATGAAGGTACATCATTGTTTACTATTCCTTTAATGTGTGAGGAAGTGCCAAAGCCCAAGACAATATTAGACCCAGAACAAGCAAGCAGTGTCACCGACCCACTCGAACCAGATGACACTCATTTCAGCACTGAAAACCTAAGTCCATATCTGAGTGTGTTCAGAATACATTGGACCACAGCAGACCTGGGAAAGGTAGGGGGGAGGGGCTCTGTATGATCAGATTCCTTCACGAGCTCTGTAACATCCCTGTGACCTGAGAGTTCAAGGTACAAAACAACCTCTTTTGTCCAACCAATGGTAGCGTAATTCACAGGGGCTTGGTGATTGGAGGTTTTCTCTCTGCAGTGCTCCTCTACCTCTTTGCAGTGCTTTAGAGTTTCTATTAATTTTTAAACAACCCAGTTGTTCACTGTTTGTTTCAAACATAAAAGCCCCGAACTCTCTCCAGCTCCTACCTCACCTGCGAGTTGACAAGTAAAGAAAATGAGGCACCCAGGTGTCACCCCTTCCTCGTGGTACCCATTACTTTAACCAATAAAGAATATGAACAGTCGAATAAGGGATACTAAGGGACTCTAATATCGGACCGCAGCTCTGGAACCGTCTCGAACGTCTCCTCTACCGTTGGCGTTCTGTTCAGCTTGTGTTTTCCAACATAAAACTCATTTTCTCTGACCGGTAAAATCCCCTTCCTTCTCTCTAAGTTCTCACTCACACCTGCAGTGCACTGGCAGCGAGCGCGCAAAAGATAGGAAGTGATGCCAGACGCTCACTCCCACTTACGCAACACGGACTGAATAAGAGCGCGCCTTCAGTTAAAGTGACAGAAACAACTTTTTGGTTGTTCAACATAGATTCAAAAAACTGTTTTGATACGAAATATTAATGATCAATATTTTCATGAAAAAGTAGATTGAGAAAGAGAAAGCAGATGATGTGGAGAGAAATACGCAGAAAATAGCTTGAGCGTGTTGTTTCACAAAGACGTGTAAGAGCTGAAGTACAACTTTTGACGTCTGTGTCTTGGTCATTATATCCAAAGAGCAGTGGTCCTTTGAGATCGCGTCGCCCACACGAAGCCCACACGTCAGGTTCATCACTGGGCACCGTGCGAGGTTCTCATGGGGGCTCCTTTGTTTTTGATGGCCAATTAACCAGGGAACAAACACGTGCTGATTATATAGGGAAGCAAACAACTGAAATGATGTGCAGAAGATGGAAACTAAGGCAAGAGAAGAATAAACAACGGTGGCCTTTAAGGTAAAGAAACTCAGTGACATCATGCATTGACTCAAGATGACTCCTTTGAACAAAGTGTAAACAAAGTCCAAACACCCGCAAAGAGACACCAAACCACACACAGACCGACAGCAGCTTAACTGCCACAGCGACAAATAAACTAATGGCATCTGGACTGAACCATTATTGGAGAGACACGATAACAAAAGGAGGAAATATCATCAGAATAACTCAAACCGGTTGACTGCAACCACACAAACACTGTAAATCATCTGACGAAGATCATGTGACTATTTTAGGGATGACTGCTATTTCTCATGTGTGATACCACCGGATGCAAGCGACGGCATACAGTTCGACTGACATGACCCGACACAGTAAAAGTTAGAGACCTTGGAGAGTAAGACCAGAAGAAAAGACCACTCTGAGATGCAACTAAACGATTACAGGATGATGAGCAGTAGTGGTGTTTGAATGTAGACCCAGAATTAGAAACACGTGCTTCAGCTTATCACCTGCTGGAGCTGCTGCACAGATGCCACAGAGGCTCCAAAGGCAGCTGCCAATTGGCCCCCTTCAGCAGCTTTAGCTCAGACGCCACAGTTACTGGCTGCTTGTGCATGATGACACAGAGGGGTGGGAGCAGTGAATGCTGAATGTTCATCTACTGAACACACTACTGCTGTGTTGTGTTTTTTGGTGTCACCACAAAAAAAGAAAAGAGTCAAAACCAAAGACCAAAGTTTTTGTTTTTTTGCTGCCCCCAGTCTACAAAAGAATGTTTGAGTTTGTTTACTTATCTTCATTGTTTCCAGAAACACTTTATTTTTGTTGTTATTGTGTCATTTTTTAAAATTCAATCTGGGGACTGTTGCCCCCAGCAGTGATGTAATATTGAACTGTTGGAGCCATCTCTGCCACCTCGGTTTTGTTTTCCAGCTCGGAAAGTTCTTCACCCGACTGACTTGGTCATGTTTGGGTTTGGCCTGAAGCGTGTCCCACAAGAGTGGGCCTGCCCTTGTTGGGGGGGGCAGTTTCCTTTTTCTCCATTTGCCTGCCTTGAATTCAGCGCTCTCATGAGGGTGTTGATCCATCCAGGTCATTCAGCAGCGATCGACGGGTCACATGGTTTGGCATGCTGCCTTATCAAGACAACCTTTTGTCAGCATGGGGTCAATCCTGGGGTCCGTCCTCGGGTATGTCTGTGTCGGGATCGATAGAGCCGATGTCGCTGAACCAATTCTCACACATTCTGCAGTTATTGACACCATACAGAAGCAATTTCCATTCCCTAGTGTTAACAGAGCTCAGCGGGATCATGTACCACTAAAAATGAATGTCGAATGAGGAATTACCATCAAAGGATTCAGATCCCCAGGCCAGCAAGCGGGAGTCTCTTCCTGGAGGTGCCGCTGGGACTCACAGGGACTCGAATCAAACCGGCCAAATGTAGCCTGTGAATGAGAACTCAAGTGGAGATGGACCAAAAGGAGCAGGCTCACCAGTCGAAGGAGTGAGAGTTTGTTGAACAAGTAACAGGTCTGTGAGAAGGCATGTGCATGTAGAGGCACACGCCAGCGCTCTGACGAGTGTCCCCCAAGGTTGATACTTTATGGAGTTTTAGACAAAGACCAAACAGGACACGCCAACTCTGGGCACGACACAAGGTTTCTAGGTGTTCGTAAATCTTTTGGGGGTGCAAATCACTATCTGTTGTTAAGCAGACACGGTGGCACCTCTGGATGAGTCGTAGTGACACCAAGGATCTCTGCTAGAGACTGTTGTTGTCCAACATCAATGCCTTCACCATCTGGAGATTGCGTCAATAGAACTCAACTGCTACTGCAATCAGGGCTTGGTCCTTGGTCTCATCAGGCCAGAGTTTATGGTCAGATTGTGCTGCCCAAGCCTTTTCCCGGAGTTGCAGCAAGTTTATGGCTTCCCCTGTTGTATTGATCAGTGCTACTCCACATAGCCGGTGACGAAAACAACAACAAACAATTATGTCAAGCAGATTTGAGAGAACAATTAGCCAATCTGCACATGGTGGCACTAATGAAGGGATCTTGTGGCTGTTTATTTTACTTAGGAAAAGCTGTGTAGAGGAAAGCCAAACAATGTGCACCAGGCTAGATAAAGGTGGCCCTTCAAAACTCATTAGAGCTGAAGAATGAGACACATTTGGAACATACAGTGTCAATGTGGCGCCTGGTGGAGATGTCCAAAAAAAAACAACAACACATAGAAAAGCTCTGAATGTAAAAAACACGTGAAAAAAATGTACTTTCAAACAAAGATGGTAAAAAAGAAGTGCTTAATATTCTGCAGAGACACTGCAGTGAGGCAGCTTGATTCCGGCATTTAAAACACCATATAGCTAACAACACCGTCCGGCAGTGAAGCGCGACCACCACCTGAAGACACAAATGAAAGGTCAGATGGGCAGAGGTTGACGCAGCGAGTCTTGTCTAAGGGGGACGGGCAGTCCCTCCAAGCATGCTGACAGGCCCCCTTCAGCTCGGGGGGAATCACTCATGAAAACTTTATCATTCATCTTCCCTGCTGCTTAAAATGGAGAGGAGCGCGGACGACTGAGCAACAAAAGAGGGAGGAAGAGGAGGACCAAGGAGGGTTTAGGGCCAAACTGCTGCAATACAAGCGATGTCCGAGGTGCCACTCTGTGATTGGCTCAATACATCACCATCAAAACAAGAGAATGCACGCAGAGTCAGTTCTCTCACATCCACCCGTGGGCGGAACTCTACGAATATGGTATGGAGCAGTCCTTTATTGGACTGTGTTCGTGCCACCTGAAAATCCAAAGACACCTGCTCACACACACATCTACCATCAATAAATGGAAGTGTTCTGGAGCCAAAAGTGCACGAGTGTTGAGGTTAAGCCCCGAGCAGGTGGTATCTGAGCTGGATGACAGAGAAGGCACGTGCCCTGATTGATGTGTCTGTTTTGCGCGCACTGATGCCTGGAGATCCCAGCGACACTCGTCGGCCTTCTCGCCGTGTGCCAGTTTGGAATCGGTGTACAAATGAGGGAGGAATTCCTTTCGCTGCCCTGGATTTCCAATCCACTCGTTCACATAGGCACAGATGTTGGAGGCAAACGTAGTTTTGTGGCACTGCAGCCAATAATTACTATCATCTAACTTGTATGTGTCACGATCCGTCACGTGTCTTCACTGTCTGGTCTGGTTTCATAGCGTAATCGGTAGTCTGTCACCCCCTAGTTAGAGCACACACCCGGTTTTATGAGTCCCATGCATTCCAATGCATTTCTCCGTGTTTCCCTGGTGCCCTTTCCTCATGTCTCTGCCCCTCACTGATTAGCTTAGATCAGCTGCACCTGATGGGGTGGTTACATAAGGGTGTGTTAGTGGGTGTCTCGTTGCCAGTTTGTCTGTGATTCCCCAACGTGTCTAGTCCTTTGTCTCCACCTGTCCTGATGTCTCCGTTCCCGAGTCCTCCGTCTCCACCTGTCCTGATGTCTCCGCTCCCAAGTTCCCGAGTCCTTCGTCTCCACCTGTCCTGATGTCTCTGCTCCCAAGTTCCCGAGTCCTTCGTCTCCACGTGTCCTGATGTCTCCACTCCCAAGTTCCTGAGTTCCCAAGTTCCCGAGTCCTTCGTCTCCACCTGTCCTGATGTCTCCGCTCCCAAGTTCCCAAGTTCCCGAGTCCTTCGTCTCCGCTCCCAAGTTCCCGAGTCCTGACGACGTCTCTGCCTGTCCTTATGTCTCCACTGCCTGGCTGGGTGACGTCAAATAAAACGTCCTTGCACGCAACTTTCTGCTCTGGCGTGTATTTGGGTCCACGTCCCTTCGTGACAGTATGAAGCCTTTTTTTTCTTTTTTTTTACAGAAAACCCCTTTAATTATTTTTTTATCCACATTTTCTGTGTGTTTGTTTTTTGCCTGCAAGTTGTTTCATTCACTCTCCCTATCACTCTACAATTTTCATCTTCCCTCCCCACCTTGCAAGCAACAGGTGTTGCTTGTTGCAGTGATCGCTGGGTGGAACAGGCAGTCCTTTATACTGGGGCAGGTATCAGCCCCTCTGCATGCGCTCATTCTGTTGGCAGTCGGTTTGGTGTGTCTGCCTGAGGCTCTGATCACCCGTGATCCTAAGTGCCATCTCATGTCTGTGGTTAACGAGGGTTACTGTTGGTCTACGGGTGTTCCACCTGCTCATTTCTCAACAGTGTGGGGCAGTCTGCTGGCTGAGGCCTGGGCGGCTTGTGTTTTACAGCTACGCCTTGAGTAGTGTGGTCTGTTTTCTCAGCTGTGTCATCGGGTTGAGGCTCCTTTCTCCTTGCGACAAGGGAACTCCTCACCAACTGGATGGATAGATAGAATCGTTTATTGTCATTGGACCGGTAGACCAACGAAATACCATTACTTGTCCAAGGTTAAAGGAATAGTACACCCAAAGAATGATGTGCCTTCATTTTCTACTCACCCCCATGCTGAACAACACTCTGAAGCACTTTTTTGACGTCTCAAATGCAGCTGGAGATCTTTGAGGTTTCTTGTTATCTGCCCACGTTCAAATAATGGAGGTCAACGGGGCCTTAGCCAAAAACATCCATAAAAGTCCCCAAAAACTTGTCAATAATATATTACAATATAATATACTGCGTAATATATCTATTGCCTATCTATCTATCCATCCATCTATCTATATATATGTTTTCCTTTCATAAGGGTTGACCCGTGGCAATCATTCCATGCACAGTAGTGATGAACAATTTCATTATAAAGAGAGGATCCCCACGCTCACACCCAGACATTTTGACAGATCAGGCTCGTGGATGGACTTTCTCTGTTTGAAAGCTGCGCTCAAGCTAATCATTGGTCAGAAAAGACTATGGCTGTGCAGCTTAGATTCAGGTGACTGGTGCCGCTGGTGCTATCGTCCAAAAAAAACCCAGATCTGTTCATTGGAGTTACCAGAGGATCGTGGATGAAGTGGACGCCGCCTACGGGCCGTGTTCAGTGTCATGCTGCAGCCATAGGCATCAAACTGAGACAAAGAGTGAGAGGGCCAAGTGAAGCTCTGCACAGTCTGAGAGACGACATCCATGAGAAAGTTTCCATCGTGTATATGCTGATCGATCGGAGCGGGAACAGGACGCCATCAGCGTGGAGATCTTCACCAACGCCTTGGCAGATGCTGAGGTGGTTCAGAGACCACTGGAAGATCAGCCTCGCACCCTGGCCAGAGCTTATGAGGTGGCACACAGATATGAGACCACCAGAAGGGCTGCCAGGACAGTCACCCAACTCATGGAGCCAGGTCAACGCAGTGCAGCAGAACGAAGAATCAGAGCGGCTGCAGTACATGAAGATACAAGCGTGATGGTGTGTGGTGAGCCGGCAGGAGTAGTTTCTGCGTCCCCCCCCCCCAACCCGACCGACAGGAATCCAAGTTTTCACCAGCGGTTGCTGCCCAAGAGGAACAGACCTATTGAGGTAAACCAGCAGGGGGTCGTCTGCCACAACTGCTCCGGTGTGGGACATCTGCAGAGAAACTGCCCTTCTCGTTGACCCAGGCAGTCCACCCCGAACATCAGCCTGGCTCCAGCTCCCCACCCAGGCACCGTAGTCACCTGCACCAAAAGCCAAGACGGTGTGATGACTGTTAAAATATTAATACACGGACTTGAACTGTGTGCTTCGTTGGACTCTGCAGCTCGAAAGAATGTGCTGCCTCTCCACCACTTTGACTCCATTCCTGACGAGCTCAGGCCACCAATCCAGCCATCTACTGCACAGCTGCTACAAGGCGTCGGATCCGAAGGCGTGGCGGTGATTGGCGAAGTCACCCTGTCGGTGCACGCTGGGAGCAGGGTCACCAATGTCAACACTGGATTTATCTTGGGGCACCCATTTCTGTGCCAGGCGCGTGCCCACTTGGACTATGGCCACAAAGAAATCACCCTCTTTGATGAAAAGATTCCCCGTTTCAACCCAAAACGACAGCCAGAGGTGTACGTCAGAGTGGCCCACACAACCGTGTTGGAGTCCGGCTCTGAATACGTCGTACCCGGCACAGCCCACCGCCGCCACACTGCTGCTGGAGACCTGATGTTGAGCCCCACTAAAGGTTTCATGGAGAAGCATCACGTGCTGGTGGCTCGTGTTGTTCAGATACATCAGTCCAGCAGCATCCCCATCAGAATCTTCAACCCTGATACCGCACCCGTTACCCTGAAGAAAGGAGCAGCGGCCAGTTTCCTGCAGCCAGCAGAAGTGATGGGGGAACTCCATCCATCAGAGCTCCAAAAGGTACCCGAACCTGTCAATGTAACCTCTGTTTCTGTCCCAAGCCACCTACAGACTTTGTATGCTGAGAGTTGTGCCAGCCTGGTGAAGGGGGACCATGAGGGAGTCGCTCACCTGCTGCAGTCATACAGCGGCGTCTTCTCAACGGGGCCCACCGACCTTGGCCGCACCAATCTCATGCAGCATGACATCCAGACTATACCAGGCCCACCGGTCGAGCAGCCACCACGTCAAATGGCCAGCAACAAACAACTCGCAGCAGACCAGCAGGTGCAGCAGAGCCTGGAGAGCAGTGGAGCACAACTCAGCAACAGCAGCTGGGTGTTCTGGGCTGGTTCCAGGACTCAAGCGCGAGGCAACTCAACACGACAGGCAGTAGTCAGATGCAGCATTTATTTAGCAGCTTGCACCGGAGCCAATTCACCGAAGACTGCGCGATAAAACAATGCCCACTGAAGGACTAACACACTATCCAGACAAACTCACACTAAACTACACACAGACTGACAGACAGGAACACACTTTGGACAGGATGCAACTGACTAACAAGCAGAGGTGGTGGGGAGGCAGACTAGTGGACCCGGGAGGCATGGACCGCAGAGGAGGGAAGGGCAGAGTGCAGGATGGACTGACCAAGCTGGAGTGAGGCGCCAGGGGGAAAGTGACTGAGGGAGAGCGAGGACAGACCGGAGGTAGGTGCGAGGAGTGCAGGGGAACTTGTGCCAGTTGGTGGAGGGTAAGGCTGCGGCTGGGGATCGGAGTGACGGTGAACTGGCTGACGAGGGCAGGCAGGTTGACAGGAGGCGATCCAGCGCTGACAGACGTGGCAGGAGGGCAGTGGAGATGGTGAAATCCAACTGTAGACAGGGAACAATTTTAAGACAGGGCACAGAATGCAAGGCTAGGCATAAACAAGCATGTCAGGACTGACTAGAGGCTGTTTACGGTCTGGCGACAACTGGTGGACTGGAGGTGGCTTAAATCTTGTCCTCCTGATGAGCCGCAGCTGCGATCACCCTGCGCCTGCAATCCCTTGATGGGAACCACCTGCCCGTCCTCCTCTGCTGCTGCTCCTGATCACGCCCACCAGAATGGAGAGAGATAGGGAGGGAATAGCTTGCACTACCTGGCTCGACCACCAGCGGGCATGACACTGGGCCGTACTGGTGAGGAAGAAAGACCAGAGCCCACGATTATGTGTGGATTACAGACCTTTAAATGAACGAACTATTAAAGACGCTCATCCCCTGCCACACATCCAGGACACGTTAGACACCCTCTCCACAGCACACTGGACCTTACATCCGGCTACTGGCAGGTGGAGATGACACCGAGGGCCCGCAAAACTGCTGCTTTCTGCACCCGTAAAGGACTTTTTCGAGTGGAACGTGATGCCGTTTGGCCGTTGCGACGCCCCGGCCATGTTTCAGAGACTCATGGATCGTGTCCTGGCTGGTTTGCAATGGCAGACATGTTTGGTGTATCTTGACGACGTCATAGTTCTGGGGCGGGACGTTGCTGAGAGGCTGGAGCGTCTCGGCCAAATTTTCACCAGGCTACGTGAAGCCAACCTGAGGTTGAAGCCCTCCAAGTGCTGTCTGTTCCCAAAGCGGGTGATTTATCTGGGACACATTGTCTCTGCAGAAGGTGTGGCCACCGACCCACGAAAGATCCAGAGAGTAGTTGAGCGGCCCACGCCTCAAAACAACTCAGAGGTGCGTCAGTTCATTGGCTTGGCTTCCCATTACAGACGGTTTGTGCAGGACTTTGCCACAATTGCCAAGCCGCTCTACGAACTCACTAAATAGTATGCCCGCTTCCTCTTGACTGACAAGTGCCAGGAGGCATTCAGAACACTGAAGGACCGACTAACATCAGCGCCTGTTCTTGGTTACCCCCTCGACAGTGGCGAGCTGTTTTTGGACACAGATGCAAGCGACTGGGGGATAGGAGCAGTCCTCTCCCAAATCCAAGGAGGAGAGGAGAGAGTTCTAGCCTATGGTAGCCAGCGGCTGTCCACTACAGAGCAGAACTACTGCACCACCAGACGTGAGCTCGTGGCTGCGGTGGATTTCACCTCCCACTTCAGACAATATCTGCTCGGGAGGCCCTTCACCCTCCGGACAGACCACAGCAGCCTACGCTGGTTGACTCGACTAAAGGAACCCGAAGGCCAGCTTGCCCGCTGGCTGGAGAAACTGGCAGAGTACGACTTCCAGGTGACCCACCGCCCAGGAAAACACCACCAGAACGCTGACGCACTCTCGAGGAGGCCGTGCCGTGAGTCATAACCATGCACGGTGACAGAGCCGAGTTCAAGTCTCCAGTGTCATCATAAGGCCATGCAGTGCAGCCTGAATGACAACCCAGCTATGGAGGTTGCCGTAGTTACTGCCACAAAGCAACCTGCAGTGGGGGTAGTGGAGCCTGATGACTTCTCTGGAGACTGTCCCACATCCAGACCAGAGTTTCCTCCAGTGGGGGTAGAAGACACCTCCAGTGATGACAGTTGCGGCTTTGCCCTTACTCATCCAAGCATCCACAGGGTGAGTGACACATCGCATCCCGATCTGTTCTGTGGCCGGACCTCAGAACAGTTGATTGATACCCAACTAACTGATCCAGATATAGCACCAGTGAGAGAGTGGATTAATGCAGGGAAGCGACCATCGTGGACTGATGTAGCACCTTGTAGTCCTTGGAGTCGACATTGCGCATCTGGGGGCAGGCAGGCTCCCTGGGAGAGGGCACCCATCTGGTGAGTCCACCCTGCTCCCAATTTTCAAGCACCACATACAGTGGGGGAAATAAGTATTTGACCCCTTGCTGATTTTGCAGGTTTGCCCACTTACAAAGAATGCAACAATCTATA
>JAUESF010019463.1:0-10539 GCA_032274765.1 Malacoctenus tetranemus | reverse complement strand
GATTGATTGATTGATTGATTGATTGATTGATTGATTGATTGATTGATTGATTGATTGATTGATTGATTGATTGATTTTCTGTTCAAGCTTTTTCATATTTGCCTTTTTTTATTTCCATTTTTTGGCTTCATCTATTCATTCTATCCTACTTTTCTTCACCATGACTGAGCTTTGTAATATTTTTGTATGATTCATGTGAAGAAAAATGAACTGCCACATGTATTAAAGGTGTTAACAAAATGTTAAAAAAAAAAAAAAAAAAAGAATAGGAGATTATCCAGTTTCTCCCTCACCTTTTTCATTTTACAAGGACAATTTAGTGACTTTCCAATACAAAAAACTGTCATCAAAAGTTGCATGAGCTAAAAATTCAAGCTACAGAGAGATTTCATGTCAAAACTCCTTCCTAAAATGTTTTCCCCACGGTTATTGTATCTCAGATTCAGGAAAGATTGTGCTGCTGGTTGGTGGCTTGAGGTTTTGGTTAGAGCTTTTGGCATCGTGGATGATGATCATCCCACATACTACAGCACCATGTTACACACCACAACAAAAACAATCAACACTTTGCAGTGAAAAAGGCAAAACAAATGAATGAGTGATGATAGTAGAACATATTTTGATGTTATGGGAAGAAAAAAACGACTGTAGTATGCGTGACTATTCAACATCAAATCCTCCAATTTAGAGGAAAAAAAAGATGACATCTAATCTTGAATCAAGTCAAAAACTTCAATACGATTTGAATTCAATACTCTGCAAAAAATGTTTATATTTTAGTATATTTGAAACTGTGAAATATGTGCTCCAATTGGTCATGATTCAATGCATAAAATAAACAAACATTCTCCTTTCAGTGGACCGCAAAAGTAATATTAGGTGATGATTTTGTTGTGCGAGGAACTGAAAGGAATTGTATCATTTGGCTGCAAAATTGCAGAAATCAAGTGAATTCATAAAAAGTGAGCCAAAACTTGGAAGCCTCTTGCAGACAGATATACAGTGGCCAGACTGGCACGTGTTTTTTTGCACAGTGATATAACACTGTGTATTGAGTGGAACCTCCACAGTGAATCAGACAATTACAAAAACTATGTATAAGAGACAGAAAAGGGGGGATCGCTGCACTAACTGTTAACTTAGCATCAATTACATAAAGCCAGATTACACCACAGAGCGGATATGGAAATCTCAACAGGAGACCCCCCCCTTCCTCCTCCCGCCAAAAAAAGACATAGCATTTTTTTAGTGATCAGAAGTTTGATGAGTAATGTAAAGAATTTACCATTTTTTAGCAGTTGCTTGAAAAATAAAGTCCCACGATGGAGAAAGTACAACGCACTATGATAAAGTATGTATGTATCAGGTCAGACTGAGTCCGAACACTGTGGTTTATGGTATAGGCATGTGTGTAGCGTGTAGCAAGACAGCCAATGTATGGGGTGGAGTTTTTGTGTAGGGTTGAGCCATAGTGTCATACAACAAACACGGTGATATATCCCCTGACAAAAACCTCCTATGGAAGGAGACGCACGGCGCTCGGACATCATGAACAAGCTAACTGTGTCTTTTTTTGCTGCCAGCGAAACAAGTGAAAATTCATTTTTTAAACAAGACAAATAGAAATTAATACAAGAAGGAAACTTTGAACATTGAGGTGATTTCTACTTACGTGAAGTTTGACATGATATGTTTGGTTTGAAATGAGTAAAAGTTAGTTTGTAAGATTGTGACACGTCACTGAGTCATTGTGTGCTAAAAAAAAACGAAAAAAAACTACTGTTGGAAAAATGACACTGTTGTCTGTTCAGAAAAGTACATGTTTCAGAAAAAACCTTCTAATGTTATTCGGATAAAATGTGATGAAAAGCTAATTGTGTTGTTATTTTTTTCGGGAATGAATCAGTTTCATTTAGGCCTCTTTTCATGTAATAAATATCAAGACTGAAATAATTCTAAAAGCCCTCCAACTTGTTTATTTTTGACCCGGTCTATCCTATATTCGGTGTTCACATACATTAGTATTATTGCATTTAAATGTGGTTTTTGATTTTGAACATAATTTATGAATCTCTAAGAGAAATAAAAGTATGCAACATGAACCAACCCATGATTTCTTTATTTTGTCACTCCACATTCTTTATAGAAATGACTTGTTTTAGCCTATAAACCCACTTATTGTATTCTAGATGTCACAAAACAATACAAAGTGTTGGCCAAAATCATGTCATTGTCAAAGTCTCATAGGAGCTTCACAGATAAAGTAATTGCATTTTACATTGTGCGTCTCTTATCAGCATATCATCGTGGCAAGCTATATTCAACAGTCCCACACTGATGAAACCAATCACTAAAACCTTCCTGAGATGAATACTGTTGCTGTTTCTCAGCACTGCACCACAAGGTGGATTGAACTGGCCCCAGTCAAAGCAACAATGCTTAAAATGTCTCACCACTGATGCAGTTCTTCAATAATCCAAAGGAAGCATTTGGATTGTTTTTTTATGATTAGTTACAGTTTTTTCTTCTTCTTTTGGAAGTGAATCCCAATTTTTTTTTATTCAAACAGCTGTGGTCAATAACTTCAGGAAGAGACCATAATACAAAGGTTAGATATATCAAAATGCTGATCATTCATCTTTCCAGATGAAAGTTTTTGTTCAAGGGTCCATCAGTGTGGATGGGGTGGCAGCCACAGTGGTTCAAAGCAGTACAAAAACCTGTCCTGTACTGGGAGCTGACACACAAATTTATCATTCTAGGTTTCTCTTCCCATTTAATCTTCATTATACTATTTATGTGACACCAACATTAAATCTGCTTTTTTGACGAAATTGACTGAGTTTTTTTCCCTTCTTCCTGAAGGGAAAAAGGTCCAAATCTAAAATGACCCCAACAATCTGACTTGCTACTAAAATGTAACTGGGCATATTCTGATTGCCAACCACTGCTGTCCAATGTTTTCTTCTTTTGATCGAACCAAAAGTGAAACGATTTCACCCAACGTTACAGATAATATATGGGTTAGAAGAGGAACAAGAACAATAATTCTGTTTTGTCTTGACATCAAACGCCAGTCAGAAAAAAAGGCATTTGAAATATATTCTATAGCATCTGTAAAGCTATTTGCTAAGAAGAATAAACTTAGATGTGTTGGTTCTACTGAGTTTTGAGGAGGAGAGCTAAAACTTACTCAAAGAAAGACTTTCAGTATCACAGAATGATGAACCAAATGTTTAAGTCAATGCGAAAAAGTTGGAAAGCAGTGACTCAAAAACAGCGTCTCAAGAAACAGAAGGGAGTGTTTTTGAATGAGCGTCAGCTACTGTGTGAATATGGGGGCCACAGTGACACGTGGCATTACAAAAACCTGTCTGTAAATGAGCTGCAATCCTACATGTGCAAACTTAAAGATTTCTCCATTAATGAAAGCTGCATTGGTTTGAATGACGTCTGTTTTTTTTATTGTTTGTTTTTCACTTTTAAAATCGTTCCCTTTCAGTGTAGTGGACTCATTTGGCAAACAGTCATAAAAAGAAGTGTTGGGAGATACGAAAGATAAAGGCTGGAATTTGAACTGATGGTCTGCAAATCACGTGTGGCATCAGCAAGATGTTTTTGTATGAGGTTGGACCACAGTGTACTACAACTACCACAGTGATAAAACCCAGGTCTAAAACTTACTTCATGGCAGCAAAAGAGAGATGATGCTGAGTGATGAACTGAAACTAGTGTCACGCATGAGAATATTTTCTGCAACCTCTGTATCCCTAAAAACATTTACGCCAAAATGGCAGAGGTCCAAATGTTGGTGTAAGTTTGCTCCTTTAAAGGAGCAGCCCCGATTTTATTGAGCCCAAAAAAACTGTAGTGTTGACCTCCAATATTCATTGGATTTTCTGACAAAACAACAAAACCAGATTTCCGAGACAGAAGAAAAAGTTTTCTATGTTACAAAATGCTTAAACGTCTGAGTCAAGGCCATTTTCAATACATGGTTGAGGATGCTAGCAATGCACCTGGTTTTTGTTTATGTATTTGCTACTGTGTATCTACGGGGTGGGGGGCACAGTGCTTTATATCAGTACAAAAACTTGTCCTGAAGAAAACTGATGCACATACTGAAGTCTTTTTTTTAGTTTCCCCCTGAAGCTAATAAAAGCTCATCATGTGTTGTGTTCACTGACAGTGTGTGGACTCAGGGTCGTTGATGCGTCCCTCAAGATATTTTTTGCTGAAACTCTACAAACAGACAGTTACTCACTGAATCTTTTGAGATTTTCCATGCACACTGTCAACGTTAGACGATGACACCAACTAACCTCAATCAAGTTTAGTTCCAATTCACATAAATAATCGACTTTGGTACTTATCTGTATAAATGACTGGCGTGCCGTTGTGAGCACTGTACAGACTGCAGCTCTTAACCTGAATTCTGAACTTTTTGATACACATGCACAGCAATAGATGACAAATCTTATTGATTTTGGTTCGAGTGGCAGTCTCATCTGGTCATCTCAGGTGGTGTTGGGTCAGGTCAATGACAAAACATTCACATTAACAGAATATTTCATGTAGTAAAATGAAAGTAAACAAAGATAATTGTTGACAGATATGTGTTATAAGTTTGTTTTAATAAAATTTATGGTCAACAAGAATATCTGGTAATTAAAAAGTCATGAAACTATCTTAAATCGGTTGCTTTGCCAGAGCACTTGGTGTTCAACTCTGTTGGAAGAGTGTGAACTTTGGGCTTGTGGTCGAACGCATTCTCACTGGAGGATATTTTTGAAAGACAGGAAACAATGGTAACCACAGCAGGTGCTTCCGCCCACAGCTCGCAAACTGAAGCGTTGGACGAAATGTTCGAAATATATTCAAACTTTCAACACAGAGGTTGGTGGATTGATCCCTTGTTTGACTCTGTCCATGTGCCAGAGTGTCATTGGGCAAATGCATTTCAAGTCTGTCCTGGTGGAAAAGCACCTCACAAGGCAGCTGGAACTGTTGGTCAGCGAGTTGTAAACTAAGCCTATTTATATTCGTAAACCTTTTCTTAGGGACCGTGAGGTGGCGTGGTGGTCGGTTCTTTGGTCTGATAGCTACAAGGTTTGAATCGAGACCCCATCAGAGTTTGCATGTTCTCCCTGTGTGGCTGTTGACTTTTCTCCATGTACACCAGTTTCCAGGGTCGCCCCGCCTTCACCCAGTGACACCTGGGATCAGCTGCAGCACCTCCTGTGACCCTAAAATGGAGTAAGATGTACAAAAGTCAAATAACTTTAACAGGACGAAGTTGACCTCATCACACTGCAAAAACACAACCTCAAAAAAAACCCGTATTGATCAGTCCGAAACAAACACGTTGTGAGTTACTGGATAAACTAACTAAGAAGAGATGAAACTTGAACTCTAAAACAACTAATGTTCATGTGGTATATGTACTGAGATAACTGTTGGTTCTCACTGTTCTGTTCTGTCTGCAAATGAAACAAACTAAAGCAAAATTAGAAGATTTTAGGTACAAAAATTTCTGAAAGCAGCAAGTAAAGTCATCCTGCAGGCCGGGTTGGACCCTCTAATGGCGTGGTTTTGGCCAGCAGACCACATGTTGTAAACCCATCATAACAATTAATTCCCTACAAACGGGTTTAGAGGTTATTAAACTCTATGAACTAAATATCTGTACCAGATACTTGTGGTTGTTTGTGCTCCATAATGTTCGATAACTGAAGCTGAGAAGAGGGGCTGGAAAAGAGGAAGTTCCAACCAATTTTATATAATTCACACCACAGGAAATGAAGATCTCAGGAGACTCGCTAATGGATAGTACAGTGGGAATTACTTTATTTCTGTGACCCTTATGTTGTGCTTGCTGAATAAATTACATGTATTAGGAGCAGACCTTCATGTATCATTGTGACGACTGGTTTGATTACTGGGGGAAAGGAACTCAAGTCACAGTAACTTCTGGTAAGTGAAAACTTATATTCTCAGTAAAGACAAATCATTGTTTTTCTGCTTTTTTTCCTGACCAAAAACTATGTTGATTTCTGCGGGTAAGCTTTAACAATGTCTTCAGCAAAAGCAAAAAGAGATCTAAGCTACATAATAGGCACTAATATTTGATACAGGCCAAAAGAAATTTAAAAAAAAGCTTTTCTTTTTTTTGCACTGGAGTGCTATTGAGATTTGTCACTGTGATGGCTACTTTGACTACTGGGGAAAAGGAACAACTGTCACCGTGACAACAGGTAAAAAATAATTTCCACATCAAAATGTGTTCAAAATTATTAATTGTACATTTTTATGTGATTTTTTTAATGTGAGGCTAGTTTTTCTGTTCCCGATGTGTTGACACGTGCCTTTGATTCTGGGAGAAAAGGAACAGTGGTGCCTTTTCTCACGGAGCAAAAGAAACAACTTTGTGTCTATATTGTGGTCCTCTGGTAACACCAGCAACATGTTTTTGTACGTTGGTTACATTGACTGTTTTCACTGTGACGCTGCTTTTGACTACTGGGGACAAGGTACAATGGTGACCGTCACATCAGGTAAAAGAAGCTCCTAATCCTCATACTGTTGTTAATTTTGCTTTAAGGACATTTTGTCGAAAACAAGGAAAAATACTGCTTTTGTTTTGTATGTTGAAATTGTTGGTTCAAAACACTGTGGCCACTCTTTCAATTACGGGATGAAGTAACAGTGGAGGCAAGAAACAGGTAAGTGAAGTTTTTTTTGTCATACCCAAAAAACACATCAAGTACACTGTTTTGTATTGCAGAGGACAAGATCAGCATCAAAGTAGTGGGTTTATGTACAATAGATGTGTGTATTTATCACACTGTGAAGGTGCTTTTGCTCCTTGGGGAAAAGGAACCATGGTGACTGTAACATCAGGTAAAATACACATTTCTCCCTCAAATTTTTGATGTCAAGCGTGTAATATTTGAGCAGTTTATCGATTCATGTTAAAAGTCTTCAGTATCATTGTTACACTGGTTACGAGGAGTAATCTGAATACGATATGAGCGGTTGTGCCAATGCTTCTGACCTTTGGAAAAAAGGCTTCATAACTGTCTAATTCAAAAAAACATATACTATTTGAAAAACATGCTAGAATTTGCAGTCTTGTTTCAGGCGTTTTCGGGTTTTTAATCTTTCTTCGGGGAGGCAACAGATTCAATTTGGTCAAAATTGTTATCCAGAAATTGTCATCAAAAGTCACAATGAAGGGAAGGAGTTTTCGTCTGCCAATGTCAATTATTTATTATACTGTGACTATGCTTTTGACTACTGGGGAAAAGGCACAATGGTCACCGTCACCTCAGGTATGAAAAACCTTTATTTCTCATCCTAAAACCTACTTTTCTAAAATATCCTCATTTTTCTTGTGGTTTGACGTTTGATGATTTGTGTTTGTATTCCATTCAAACTGTGAGTGTCCAATTGCATTGGGGTTGGTTATGTTGTATGCATTTGAATTGGGCTTTAATGATGCCCAAACTAAATCAAAAAAAGTGACAGAATCTCACAGGGAGAAGTTTTTGTGAGATGTGTAAATTGATGCTTAGAACTGTGTCAACTGGGCTTTCGACTACTGGGGAAAAGGCACGATGGTAACTGTATCATCAGGTAAGAACAGCCATTAAAGTTTGCTGTGTGATTCAAAATGTCCATTTAAATTACTTCTTAACTCGGGTCTTTTGAAGTGTTCATCTTTTCCTACCGTTAAAGAATGTATTCTGAAAAGCAAGAGTTGCACCAGATATATTCGTAGATGCCTCCAATTATTTTTGTGGACTTTATAGTTAATGTTAAAGTAAACCTTTTTAGAAACAATTGCAGTTAGGCTTTTCATACAACTGAGATAAGTATCTTCACCACTGTGCTGGGCTGATGCTTTTTACAATTGGGGAAAAGGCACAATGGTCACCGTCACCTCAGGTATGGAAGATTATTTATTCTTAACATGAAAACTTTGTAGTGTTTTAGTAGTTTTGTCATTATCTTTTTGTTGAAATTGCTGAGTGCATGTATATCCTGACAAAGAATTTGCTTGTATACCATTATATAGTTTGTAATTGAGTTTTGAAATTCACTGAACTAAACTAAAGGAAATGAAGTGACAGGATAATAACAGAAAAATGTTGGAGGTGTTGAGAAAAGTCTGGCGAGACTTTGTTAACTGAGTGTTTAAATACTGACGCAAAACTGTATCATCACGTTTTAAAACATGTATGGTCAAATGCAACAACTGATTGAATAATATTAGAGCCTTTTTGGTTTATATAGACAGTTGAGACAAATAGACTTTCTTGAATTGACAATCAAACTTTGGCTTTCCATGCTGTGAGTGTGAGTAAATTGAGCACTGTGGTACTACTACGGAGCTTTTGACTACTGGGGAAAAGGCACAATGGTAACAGTGACACCAGGTAAGGAAATGCCAAGAAAAATCTCATATGTTTGTAAAATTGATTAAAATCGATTATTTAGACAATACCATCAACTCAGTCTTTGTTTGAATTGCTCACAGTAATTTTAAAAATGAGATTTTGGTCAAAATTTGAAATCAATGCATAAATGCATTGTTGTAAATATTAAATCTTTAGATACGTGTTGTGGCTAAGAGTCCTTTCTATTGCCAAAGACATGGTAGTTGGGTCCTTTATTCTTGGGACTTTGGTGTTGACTTGAGAACATTTCAAATGTTGACTTCGCGGTAAGTTTTTAACCCTTTCCTTAAGTTACACTTCAGAATGAAGTTGCCTGTGTTAAATGATTGCTTTCGACGAAGTAACGTTATTTGGATCTTTTTTCCCTCATTCATTGTTGAATTGTACGCTTGCGTTTTGTCTTTCAGCCGCTTCCTCCCGGCCGATGGTGTTCCCTCTGAGTCCCTGTACCTCCGAGGGCGCGCAAACCTTCACGCTGGCCTGCCTGGCCACCGGCTTCAGTCCCTCCTCGCTGACTTTCTCCTGGACCAAGAGCGACACGGCCCTGACGGACTTCGTCCAGTATCCCGCCGTGCTGAAGGGCGACACTTACACGGGGATCAGTCAGATCCGAGTCAGGCGAGAGGACTGGGACAAGAGGGAATCCATCAAGTGCCAGGCGACCCACACGTCCGGGAACGCACAGGGCAACTTTCTGTTCCCTGGTGAGTCTCTAGCTAAGTCATTTATTCACGTTTCTAAGTTGTTTTTTCAAGTTCCACTCGAGTTACTTCAATCTCAATCGTTTTAAATGCTTGAAACTGAATTATTAATGTCATTAATTACAAAAATTTGGAATAGCCAAAGTCAGGTAAAATTGGATAAGAATACTGCTTAAGACTTAAATCATTGAGTTATTTACAATGCATTTACCTGTGTATAGTTTTTGGGGAATGTAATGCATTTCATTTTTGTAGATTTATATCGATTTTAATCATTTTGAAGTCTTTAAAGTGAATTACTAATGTCATTAATTTGGATTGAGGCAGGTCATAATGGGTAGTAATACTGACTACAACTTAAAACAATTAATATATTTACAATGTATTTATCTGTGCATAATGTTAGGGGAATATTATGTCTTAAACTTTTGTAGATTGACACCAATCTTAATCATTTTAATACTTTAAACTGAATTATTAATGTAATTAATTAACAAATTGGAATACATCAGGTAATAATGGATATGAATACTGATTTTAAAAAATTCTAAAAATAGGTTCTTTGCAATGTATTTATCTGTCTATAGTCTATTGCAGATTGTTATCCATTTAATTTATATAATTCATCTTAATGTAATGTATAGACTAAACAATCTGAATAATGATTTCTTTTGGGGGGGTGTCTCTTCCTTGCTGCATGACTGTATAGTCCTGCTATGATCAGATGAAAATACAGTGCTGGTTTAAATAATTTGAAACTCATAAGTAATTAACCAAGTGGATCGATTAGATTATGTGACAGCTTTTATTGCACCTAAAATCATTTCAGTGGTCTAGATTTTCAAAGAAATAATGTTTGCGGCAGAGAAAGCAGCTTGTTCCTGTTTTGGAAACAAATGAAGAAAGCCTGATTAAAGGAACTTGAAAAGGTGGTTGTTTCTCCGGAAAAGATGCAAAACATTTTTCACGGGACTGAAAAAAAAAACCCTCACAGGCCAAGGTGATAATGCACAGTGAGGTGAAAGCTTTGCTTTACTTCTGTTCAGCTTCTCACTTTTCTGTGTTCACTAACAAATGATTTTCCTCTCCTTTCTCCTATTCTTTTGCCTGATAATATTTTCTTTTTCTCAAGTCTATGCATTCATTTCAATTGTTTATGAATTAACAAAGTAAATAACATTTATGTTATATTGATGTTTCCCTGCCAGCCAGTACATATGCAGAAGTAAGCAAATACATAATCATATGACAGATATTATTTAATTTTCTTTTATTATATATTTGAACCATATGAAAGGTTGCACACAATGTGTGTGTGTGTGTGTGTGTGTGTGTGTGTGTGTGTGTGTGTGTGTGTGTGTGTGTGTGTGTGTGTGTGT
>JAUESF010019458.1:0-10546 GCA_032274765.1 Malacoctenus tetranemus | reverse complement strand
GGAGGAGAGGGGAGGGGAGGGGAAAGGTGGGGCCGGGGGGGGTGGTGTAAGGGATTAGGGGGGATGGGTGACAGGTGCAGGGTACAGGGGTGCGGGTGGTGGTGTCGGTGGTATTGGAGGAGGGGGGAAATGTGTGAGGTGAATCGTGGACAAAAAACAGACAGGAGACAACAGACGGGGTGAGGGGACGAGGAAAGAAAAAAGCGGGCGGGTGGAGGGGGGGGGGCAACAAAAATAAAACAGAAAATGGGTGAAGAATACAAGCCGAGGGGAAGGAAATCAACTAAGAGACTACACGGTGTGGAGACGAAACAAACGGACTAGAGTACGAAGAAAAGCGCAAAGAGAAAGACCAACTTAAAGATGACGGCGTATGAGAGAGATGAGAAGAGAACGAGAATGAGGATGAACAAAATCATGGGCTGAAACATCTGGCGGGAACACAAAGAGGAACAAAGAGAGGGAGTCGGGGGGGAAAAGAATGCAAAACACTTGTTATGAAGCGCATGCAATGAGGGATACATGAGTCCAAACCAACAGCTGAGAGATACCACGGCAAACGGCAGAGCCAGAGCTACAGCACGCTAAAGGAGGTCAACACATGCCCGTGCACAGCCGTGTGTGTTGGAGAAGCAGTAAACTGAGGGCAAGTTGCATCCGGAGATGCACGTTGTTGTCACACAGCACAGCATTTCAAATACACGGGAGGCATTTGAGGCTTCAGTCGAGCTTTAAGGTAGCGACATGCTGGCTGTCCCCTCTGAAGCTTTTCTGTAAGAGACGATTATCTACAGAGGTCTGCAGCGTTCACCACAGAGAGCCACACAATGTGTCATTACTACAACAACACACTGGAGGGAAAGTGTTCATAAAAGAATTGCACATATGAATTGAAAAATCTCGATTTTTGTGGATATTTCTGACAGCTGAAACACATTAAACTGATTTTTTTTTTACTCAGCTGTGCTCATCCAAAGACTGTGGAAAGTTTGACAAATATTTCCAAGAAAAAATCGTTCAAAATGCACAAAAGTCATAATTCAGACAATGATGTCTTTGACAACTTCACCAACATACAAGAGAGGCAACATCAAAATGACCTTGAAAACACGTCACCACTTCTGGTGAAACTGGAACAAAACCAAAACATAATTTGATTCTAAGAAGTTTTGCAAACCAGGATCCGGAGTCGTCATGTTTGATCTGGAGGACCATAATTAAACAGATCGACATGCTCATTTGTGTCTTATGAGTTCTTTTAAAAACATGTCTTGAAAAGACAAGATCACAATCTTTTATTGGAGATATTATGAATAAATCTGTCATTTTTACACAAAATGACATTGAGTTTTTATTTATTATTTAAAATGGGTTTTTAATATAATTTAGATGTATTTGATTAATATTATTTGTATTCTTAAGATTTGAATTGATATGTTTCTAAATACTCAATTTATTGAACGTAAATGTTGTTATGATAATAAAATAATGTAACCTTTTATAAATCACATGTCAATTCAGTCATCACTCTGGTTCCTGTTACAATGATTCTTGCTTTAAAAGGTCAAATTTTGCCAAAACATAAAGTTGGTCTTCAGCAGTTCTCCGTGGACGTCGGCTTTACTGTTTCCTACAAGTTAGTTAGAGCGGTTAGCGTGACCAAACCACCCAGCTTCACCCAGACTAACCAGTGAGTCCTACAGGCAGAGGAGCAAAGCAGAAACAAGTCATTGGATAGAATGAGCATGGAGGCAGCTTCCGTCTATTATCTCCACCCAGCAGACTGAGATCTTCACCATCGAAGGGTTGTTTGTCTTATTCCATATGACAGTCGGCCTGATTAGAAAAGACGTCCAAGATATCGGCCTGATCATGCAGCGCAGAGATAATGAACCTGCTCTGGAAGAGTAAACAGGACGCGGGGAGTG
The DNA here is from genome assembly GCA_032274765.1 of Malacoctenus tetranemus. Classification (NCBI taxonomy): domain Eukaryota; kingdom Metazoa; phylum Chordata; class Actinopteri; order Blenniiformes; family Labrisomidae; genus Malacoctenus; species Malacoctenus tetranemus. The sequence continues at coordinate 8,618 of JAUESF010019458.1, read as the reverse complement.
TTGACTCACTCTAAGCTGCATTGAAGCACGGACAGAAAGCAGGATGCCAGCCAGTGAGCTTCTTCCACAGGCAACTCACACAGCGCCATGCAACTCTGTCTCACACTCTCACTCTTGATGTTGTTGTTGTTGTTGAGCACAAGTTATTTTAGTCATTGCACACATTTTTTTTAAGCTTCATCTCCTTGGCAACCAATGCCGCGTGTACACGTGTGCGTATGTGTGTGTGATGATTTATTGTGTAAATACAACAGCTACACCCTTTATGTGTCACAATGAGTCATACAAATGATCGCATGGTGTAGCGGAGCTGTGAAGAGGGAAGTACTTACTGAGGCTCATCATGCAACCATTGGCAGTGTCAAGAGAAGTGGAGCCAAATGATAGAAGCTGCTAGATTTCCTTCACTTCTTGCTCCATTCACACCAAGCACCCCAACAAGCACCCTGGTTGTAAGCCAGCCACCCTCACTTGGCCCTGGCTGACTGGAAGCAGGGCAGCTGCAGACAGTGAGTGCGGGGAGAGCAGGGGGGGTGGGGGGTGGGGGGGTGGAGGGGGCGCAGGCGGTGGTGGTGGGGGCGGGGGGCGGCTGGCTATGAGGATGTACATGATGATGCGGAGGTGAAGGCGGCGGCAGCAGGAAGCGATGGTGACGGCGGGGGGCTCTGAAGGGGGCAGGTTGGGGCGTGACTGTGGTGGTGGTGCCGGTGTGGTAGAGCTGGGTGGCTTATGGTTGGACACAGCATGTCAACCTGCTCTGGCTCTAAAGTCTGGGGGTCTGTCCGGTCTCTCAGCACCCATCGTATCCATCACGTTCAGGTTCGGATCTTTTCAAGTCAGAAACGCTTCACAGTTCATAAATAAATACACAATCAGACCTTTGCTCTCGACACCTGTTGCCAGTTAGCCTGTCGGTAGCTCATTGCTAGCTGGTAGTTTCAAAACTTCAAAACTTCTCTCAGTATTAAGCTTCAGCTGTCGCTTTCACTACCCTGCATTCATACCAGTAAAAGGCCTGTGGGTTTTAAAGGGAATGGATGACGGCACTCTGATTGGTTACTGTAACATTATGCTCAATGCTCGGAAAGAATTTATAAATCAAATTACTGCACGATCCATAATCATTGCACTGAATCATGCGCACAGATTAGCTCCTGGTGAAATAGACAAAAATAACAGTCACTGGCATCACGAGGGCGACAAACTGTACACTTGGGATTTACTGCGATTCAACTCATTCTTTCAATATCTGTATTATTCTCAATGAAACTGGCCTTCAGCAGCTTTTCTCAGAGAATCTTGTGTCTAACACAAGTGGTTGTCTCGAGTTCGTCGCTTCAAACAGGCGTGAGAAGCAGCAGACCTGCAGGCAGACGTTGATCATGTAAAATCAGCATCTTCTCCTTCAGAAGCAGTTTTCCTTTTTATCTCCCTCATTTTCTCTTTTAACAATTGAGAACAGAAAGGAACAAGAACGTCTGTGATGTGCTACGATCTGAACATCTCCGCACAAGTCGCATTTGTTAAAAATAGACCTGAAAAAATCCGAACCGTTCCTCTGACTTGTGTTTATCTGCAGCTTAACGAGAATCCCACTGACAGACAGAGCTGTGCAGTTTGTGTTGACAGTTGTTAATTGGGGATTTTTTTGCACATGCTGCTGACTTCAGCTTTTAGTTGTTGTATTTTTGCCTCCTACGGTTCACTAATGACTGTAAAAATCAATACAAAGATGAATAGATTCTCATTCACAAGTGCAACACTCAGTTTTACTGTCTTAAAACAAGCTAGGCTAACCGATTATTTATTTGATTGTCCTAAAGTGACATAGCCACGATGTTCACCTTCCTATTAGGATGTTGAGCTACTTATCAGGGTTTTATGTCTCATTTTAGGAGATCACATTTGTCTCGACTTAATTTGAGCTTTCAAAAGTCGACCTTCGTCTCATTGGGGCTAATTTATTTATAGACAGGCCTGATGTTATTGTTTCAACAGGAAACAGCCACAGAGAAAAAAACACAGAAATGTACCTAAAGTGGTCACATTAAAACTTGGAGGGGTAAAGGAAGTGGTCCAAACTTACCTGGAAGTCCGTCACCAAGTCTCGGCCAAAGGTGCCGATGGGCGAGTCCCGGGACATGGAGGTGACGGTGGACAGGAAGCTGCTGGACTCCGTGAGGTTTGGCATCGGCGACAGATCGTCTGTCCTTTCTCTCAGTCCCTCGCCGATGTGGTCCAGCTTCTCCACGAAGATGTGCAGCTCCGTGCGGAAGGCCTTCATGCGCGTGTTGATGGTGTCCAGCACCTGGGTGTCCGGCTTGGACCCGGGAGCGCCTCCGCCCTCGAGGCTCTCCGCTGTGGTCACCAGCAGCCGGCCCTCGAAGATCAGACTGTCGGTGTCGGTGATCAGCCGGTCCACCGACTTCCCCAGACGCTCCGCCTCCCGTTTCACGTTGGAGAAGGACTCCCGCTCCTCCCTCCTGCGATTGGCCAGTTCGATGGCGCTGAGCTCGCTGCCGTCCGACGGCTTGTTGCTTCCGAACCCTGAGGTGGTGGCCGTCTTCTCAAACAGGTCTTCGGAGTCGCTCTCCCCTCCGATGGGACCCTCCCTCTTGGGCTGGAGGAGAAGGAGCCGCCCCGCCTCCTCTTCCTCGGCAGCTTCTCGCCGGCCAGCGTCGCTCTCGGCGTCGCTGTCCCGGGGGCTGCCGGTGCGCAGGCCGAGGTGCGCGGCCAGGTCGCAGCGCTGGACGTTGGACATCAGGACGCGGTTCTCGTACTGCAGCTTCATCACCTTCCCGCTGAGCTCGTTGATCTGCATCCTGGCCGACTTCAGCTCCTCCATCATCATCCCGCTGCTGGAGCCGTTGCCGGCCCCCCCGTTGCCAGGTTTGAACAGCACCCCCTCGGCGCCTTCCTCGCCGAGGGGTCCGGCGCTGCTGCTCGGGCCGAACTTGAAGCGATTGAGTTCGGACGTGAGCTGCCGGTTGTGGTCCTCGATCTCTGAGATGGAGCGGCGCAGCAGCTCAGCCTCCTCCTCCACGAACTGGAGGTGGCGCCGCAGCTCGCTGGCCGAGTCCAGCGCGTCGCCGCCGTACGGCGAGGAGGGCATGCTGGAGAAGGGCTCCCGGCCGAAGCAGTCTCTCTCGTACTGACACCGGATGTCTTCGTTCTCTGCCCGCAGGCTGCGGTTCTCCACCTCCAGCTCCACGATCTTCCTGCCCAGGATGTTGGCCTCCTCCTCCACCAGCTTCAGGCGCAGGCGCAGCTCGGCCTCCCGGGTGGTGTGAGGACCACCGCCGGCGCACTCCGCCAGAGGGAGGGGGCTGTCAACGTCCCCGTAAACTGATTTGTACTTCTGCAGCTCCTGCTCCAGCTCGTCCTTCTCCCGGCCCAGCTTTGCCATCTTTTTCCTCATCAGGCCGGACTCTTCTTTGGCAAACTGGAGCTGGCAGCGGAGGTCTGCACTGTCCTCCTGGTGGGGTGAGAGGGACCAAACAATGTCATTCAAAGGGGACACAGCTCTTTATCCTCCCTTGTGTTGGTGAATCATCCAATAAAACACTTTCTGTTGGCAGGTTGTTCCTCACTGCTCCAACAAAGTCACAGATACAATGTCAAGAACAATGTTCAAAAGGCAAAGATTCAAACAAAAAGGCAAACTTCATGAATTGTCATATCGGAGGATGTTGTTGTTCTACATGTGGAGCATTAAAGTAAATACGTTCTTACCTGACTTGTTGATTTCTTGTCTTTGAACGTTTCCCTGCTTCCCCGTCGCCGCAGTGCAGTCTGCCAGAGAGACACAGAGAGGAGGGACGTGAGACACATCAATGGAAACACTTCACGTTGATCTCTTCCTCCGAACCCACCACAACTGTCACCGTGGAAACAGTCAGTGGGCCTCTGATCTATGAGGACGTCTTGATGGCATCACCTTCAGCAGGTCAAAGCAGAGTGCTCACTCCAGTAGAGCTGCAGATCTCATGATATAGTTGCTTTAATATTCTCGTTGTGGTGTCACTGCAACATCTGGCTGCCCTGTTGGTCTCACTGTGGCTGAATACTGAGGCACAATTATCTTAAGATTATTCTTCAGATTCACCTCGGGGGGGCGCTAGATATCACCGAGCAGGTTACCGAGGCTCTGCCTGCTTGGTGTTCCCACCAGTGTTTGGCTTCACTGTAAAGTTTGGACAAATACAAGTTTGCATTGGTGATTCACAGGCTTTCATGGGAGCAATTTTCCAAAGCCTGATGAAAGAGCTGTTGGGAGCTGCTGCACTGAGAACCCAGATGATGAGGCGGCTCTGCTGTGAGGGAAGCACCGCGATGGCTGGAGCCCATTCAGAGCTCAGCGCGACAGACGTCTTATCCCGGCTCAATTCAGTGACACATGGCGCGTCCACCGCGCTCCGAGGCGAAGCATCTGCCCGTCCAGTGGGGAAATCTGGCCGGCAGCTAATACTGCAGCGGCATCGCACGCAAAGCCTGCATGAAACAGGGCCTTGTGCACAGCAGCTTAGTCTTACCAACTAATAAAATCATTCACTTCCATCAGCACGCTGTCTTACGTCAGCTCCAGCTCCATAAGACAGGGACAAGACTGCGATGAGAGAGGAGAGAGCGACTGAGAGAGAGAGAGAGAGAGAGAGAGAGAGAGAGAGAGAGAGAGAGAGAGAGAGAGCGAGAGAGAGAGAGGCAGGAAGAAACCCCCCTCTATAAATGCAGAGTGCAGAGCTTTTTCCAGGAACAGATTGCAACCCCGGCAGAGTTATTTAAAGGGTCTGATGATTAGTGACGGTTCTCCCTGGCTCCCCTTCTAGGTAGCATAAGTTGATATTAATATTTCTTATGTCACAGCCGCATATTTCAGTGTGTTCTGTTTCTACGAAATCCAGGCCCTCCCATCGCAGGAGCAAACGGACGGATTCTTCATCCTTCACACTCTTGACACTTTGTGCGGAAACATCAGGATATCCTGATGTCATCCGTTAATGTCTGATGGGTTTTCACCACGTTACTCAGCCTGTTCCATCGGGTGTGAATCAAACCAAAACAAAAAAAGCGTCACTTCCTCAGATCAACACGCAAACCACAAATCGTGTTGGTGTAGATCCTGGAAAAATGCTGTGATTCCTGAATATAAAAAAACCTACATTTTGTAGTTGGAAGAACCATAGATAGATGTGAACTGGCATTTTTAGATACAACCCTTTCTCAGAGTTCAGTACCTAAAGTCACACATGCAGGCGAGCGACTCAGACTAACAATTTGTTGTCGGGCTCTCTCGGTTTCTCTCCTCGTTTGATCACGCTGTTGTTTCTCCCGTATCGACTCCAGCCTACAATAAAGGGGGATCCCTGAACATGGCAGTCTGGGGTTGTGAGGAGCTTTGCACAAGATGCTGTCTAATCCGCCGTCTCCCTGGAGAGATTAGCTCTGTCACCACGGCTGGGAATTACAGCACGGCTGCTGCTGGAGATACTGACACAGAGCACGAGCTGCAGCTGGACCGGCGTGGAGGAGGAGGAGGAGGAGGAGGAGGAGGACACGTCGGTGAGGATGCGCACGTTGGACAAATAACTCAGGGACACCGTGAATCATTTTTCTGTCGTCAAATATAAACAATGTGTCCTCAGACAGGATTTGGTGGCTGAATGTGAAGTGTTGTAGGATTAGAGGAAAATGTGAGCGGAGCTGCAGTTTCCAGAAGGAGGAGCAGAATCGGTGTGTCAGCCGAGTAACTATTAGCAACATCCCCAAAATGAATCCGACCTGCAAAACAGTGAGAAAACACTGTTCCTGAAACAACCAGAGGAGACCTTTGCATTCTGCTCATCTGTGCAGAAACATAGAAACGAACACAACTGAACTTAATGTAAATTTACAGATTCCGAAGTGAAATTTTTGGTACAAAAGTGCAGAGGTCGAGGCCCTTTGTGGAAGCACGAGCGCCCGCAGTGTGGACGAGCTCCTGCTTTTTGTGTCTTTTCTAAGTGGGCGCAGTCTTCCTGTCACCACGCCAGCAACTGAGTCAAGGTCCGCTCCCGCTGCGGGCAAAACAGGTTCCCCCTCACTCTTTCCATCCGTCGGGCCATGAATGATTCACACTGTCCTACTGCTCTATTTAGGATGGCAACAGAGTGAGTACAGTGAGGAGGACAAAACCGAGCAGGAACCGGAGGGGAAGTTGAAAAGAGTGAGAGTGTGTGAGCTGAAAGAAAGGAGCTGAAGGTTCAGATTCAGCTCGTCTGCTTACTATCGAGCCACTCCGAGGCAACAACCTGTCAAACCCAGGACTTGTTCCTCCCCTCAGTCACCGTTTCAGGGACCAAAGCACACAAGTGCACGAAAGCTGTCGATGGAACATGATTGAGGTCATTTCACAGCTCATCATAAAGCATCAATCAGATTAGCATTCTGCACAGTGAGGTGATGAAAACAAAGAAATGGGAGACATAGAAGTGGAGCCCGGAGGTCAGATCACACTGCTCACACCCCTGGAACACTGTTTGTCTTCCCTTTTCCTTTTTTTCACTTCTTGCACTTGAGGAACAACTCCTTCATTCCAGAGTTAAACACTGAGGCGTCACACTTCTGCCAGCTCCCTTCTGACTTCTGCACAACTCGGATACGTTCAAACTTTCCGTTTTCAACCTCAACCAATCACCTCAAGTTGACGAATGAGGGAACAACACTGTCACTGGAGCTATTCAAAGCCCATCAGAACGTATTTTTACATTCAGTATGTGTGGCTTGTAAACAGACTCCTCAGTCGTATATACGAGGACTCGCATCGATCTCGTCACTTTACAGAACCAGTGTGGTTTTTTTTGGTGATTCATCGAACAAATCTCAGGGACTCCTCGAGGGAAAAAACCCACACAAATACATCTTTAAATGAAGCTTTTTGACAGTATCTTTTGGAACAGGAAGCTGAACCTTGAGAGCTCACAACTGTGAGACCAAAAATGCGCACGAGTACAAAACCACGTCCACTCCAGCTTCAAATCCTGGGATCGGACTCAACTGGACGCGGTTTTCAAACCGTCACACCACAAAGGTCACCGACGTGCACGCACAGCTCGCTCCTCGTCATGACAGGTCAGTTAGCGTGTTTCTGTGGCAGTGTGATCCGGTGGTCTGCACGCAGCTCCAGCTGGGGTGGAGAGCGTCTGCGGTGCTGGTGAGGCTGGTTTTGCTCCCGCGGGTCTCTGCCAGGCTGTGGGATTAACAGATTGTAGAGCAGCAGTTGCTACTCTGCTGGGACTGAATTAAGCAGACGCTCTGGGCACCGACTGAAAATCCATGTGTTCACTGGCCTCCTCATCCACCTCCCTCCCGGACTCTGCCTCCAGTCTCTCTCTCTCTCTCTCTCTCTCTCTCACTCCGTTATCTCACTCCCTCGTTTCCCACATCCCTGCCACACTTCTTTCCCTTAATAAGAGATTCTCACATGTCACCCGTGAAGGACATCTGAGGCGTAGGTGGCGAATCATAAGAAGCGTCTTTGCCCACTAGTGGGCTGTGTTTTCCTTCTGAGGATGAGCCAGAGCAGTGGCTCTGTGGAGCCCCCCAAGTAGCCTTCAGTAAAGGATGAGGACCCTCTTCGAGCTCTGATTTGCCCAAAATGTTACAGCGAAGCCAAAACTTAAAGGAGATGCGTGTTGTCACCAACATAAAAAAATAAAGGAGCCTTCAAAATAAAAGCAGCAATCTTTATCCTGCAGAATTGTCTTTGAAACAGTATTTTGAAAACCTCAGAGCAAGCAAAGTGTTGGGACTCCTTTTGTGCTATCTGGGGCCCCCACTGAGGGGCTCCTGGCCCCCAGGTCAAACACCACTGAGCTCAGTTTTGATACTTTGCTGGATTTGGTGATGGAAGCTAGAAGTCAGAATACGTTTGCCAACCAAGTGAGAAAACAAGTCGTGCTTTGGGACACAGCTCCGACAATCATGTGCAAACTTCAACACGCAAAAATCTGCCACCTGCTGGATGCAGCAGGTTCTTACACCACAGGACGCACAACGTGTTACATCAACTTAAGGTTGGGTAGCAAACAAACGAAACGTGCATTGAGGAGTTGCCTGGTCGACAATGTCGTGACACCGCCTCCTGTTCGACTCTGGCTGACAAATTAGTCTTCAGTGGAACGCTGTGATGCTTCACCACTCGTGTTGTTCTTGATTCCTGCTCTTTCATTTCAACTCCAATAAAATCACACAAGACAAGAGCAGACTGACGGGTGAAGGCTTGTGCTCCATTTCAAATGCGATCCAGTCACAATAATACTTTGATTCAAACTGCTGGATAAAATCGTCTTAACGTGCAACAGAGCAGAGTTCAGGCTCGGGTTTTATTACATGAACATGATGTTTTGTCTTCTTTTCATGGAGACCTCTGCTCCTCAGTACCAAAGCAGAAGCATTAAGGAATAAAATCAGGATTAAGCTACAGATAGATTAAGGTTAGTTCTCTCAATGTGCAGGTTCAGGTAAAATCGGGTTAGTTGAAGGCTTTCACTGCTCTGATATAAGTGAATGAGTGTGTGTGTGTGTGTGTGTGTGTGTGTGTGTGTGTGTGTGTGTGTGTGTGTGTGTGTGTGTGTGTGTGT
>JAUESF010019454.1:0-10551 GCA_032274765.1 Malacoctenus tetranemus | reverse complement strand
CGTCTCAAATGCAGCTGGAGATCTTCCAGGTTTCTTGTTATCTGCCCACGTTCAAATAATAGCGGTGGATAGGGCCCGGGGCAAAAACGTCCATAAAAGTCCACAAAAACGTGTCAATATTCCTCCATGCTGCTCGTCCAATGTAATCCAAGTTTCCTGAGCAGGGACCGTCCATAATTGACTCGCAACGAAATCATTTAGAATATTTTTAGAGCCTAAACAGCTGCGAATAACTGCAAGCCAAAACTTCCGGACACCACGGCAGATGTCACCAGCTGAGAGGGAGCGTTCAAGAGTCCGCTGTTCCGATAACGCAAGCATACACAAGCAGGGGCTCTTCTTCTATGCTTGCATAGTATTGTTCAGCATGGGGGTGGGTAGAAAATGAAGGTACATCACTATTTGGGTGTACTATTCCTTTACCACACCTCATGGGTACAATCACCTCATGGTGAAAAAAACTCTGAAAGAATAAAGTTTATCCGAGTAAGTGTTCAAGTGTGAGCCCCAGAAGTGAGGTCTTTATAGGCTGGAAGGTCTTATAATTCAGATTGAGAGGAATGTCGGATGTTTTGTTCCCAATGACACCATAAGAAAAAGCTTCCATGGGCGTAACAGAGGGTGGGGGGGCAGAGTTCCAAAGTGATATTCATCTTCCATGAATAGGTGCATGCTAAAGTCCTAAAGGCCTTGCATAAGTCGGTGTTTTGTGTGTGTAATCCTGGGGGTGTGAGTAGAGTGCACGCTCATATGCACGGGCTTGTATGAGGAGAGATGTATGAATATTTAGAACGAGTGGGTTCGGTCATGACTACATAAAAATGTGGGGGAGGAATTTTTCTCACCAGTTTGGGAACTGAAGAGAGTCAGTCGTCAAGCAACTCCCAAAAAACACCCCTGAAACGCAAGGCAGGTTCCAGTCGTTACATAACCCCATTCAAAAAACTGACTGTGAACGTGCCTGACGCCGTTTAACACGTAAACACATCTTCAAATCAGCCTCATTGGTAATTTGCTTTATGTCAGTCACCTAATTAACTTGCCCGGGAAACGCTAACTTGATCAGAGGAAGTTGCGGAAAAATCAAGTGGAAGAAACTTGAAAGAAAAAAAAAATTGGGTCCCCGGGACATTGGGAGATGTTATCTCATGCGGCAGTGCTGTGTTGCCTGAAGACACTAGTGAACTCATTGGACTTATTAGTTAGTGATGAGACAAAGGGCATCTAAACAGGGACTAATCAGTGAGAGCCCATCGATTATTGGCAGGACTTTTTCCTTGAGGCATCAGTGACTTGGCTTTTTAGCTCCATGTGTAAGCACTTCAGGGGTTGGGGGGGCACGCCCCCTCTGGTGTTGAGTGAATAGTGGGATGCTGAAAACACCATAGCTTCAATGAATATGGAGCGCTTGGAAACCGCCCTCCAGCTGTCCAATGAATCATTGCCCCCAGCACACCGATAGTGGGTCTGGATTGTGGCCCTCCCTTACATCCATGCTGCATCCATGCAGACACGACACACCTGGTTTTAACGAGTGTGATGTCATCCCGCTATGCAGCAGTTGCGATGTGCGAGTCGTGAACTAGTGACTCACAGCTTGTTAGTCACTTTAGTGACTTGAATCACGAGTCATCATCTCCACTAACTCTCGCTGCTAAGAAGAGAACAGACAGCATTTCATTGCTGACAGGCTGCTATTCTAACCACAGTTGTATGAATATATAAATGTATTGATTTTATGAGTCCTGTGGAAAACACTGAAACTCTATTTTTTCTTTTAAATCCACCTCTGTGTGACAGAATGCAGCGAGCAACAACTCTAATGTATTACTCTACTTTATGGGGTTGTTTAAAGACCCACTACGGAACTTTGCAGATTTTTGCTCTCTGTCACCCCCTAAAGTCCGAGGATGGTGCAATGCTGTCGGAAAACCAAACATTCATCTCTGCACCGTGTCAGCAGCGTTTTGCGAGTTAACGTCATTGCTCAAACTTCAATGATGCTCATACACCTGATGAGCACAGAAAAAGCTACAATGTCCAGCGACAAGGTACAGCATATTCACCAGACATGAAAACAAGATTAGCATAAGCTACGCCACGTGTGTAGCCACCGCTGCATTGAACCACAATAACACGGACGTGTCGGCCAAACCATGGCAAGAGCCCTTTAGACCAAAACACTGTTGACACGGATGGACATCATTACGAGAGAGCAAACACTATCACACAAAAACACTGTGGCTAATAGTATTTTATTCACCGATCCAACAGCAACAAGGCTAGTTCTGCATCCGTGTTGCACCCCATTCTTTCTCTCAGGTCTCTCCAGTGGGTGAATGCCAAACCAGTGCTGACTCTCGTCTTGTCTCTCGCTCTATCGCTTCCTTTTTCTTGCTTGCTCCGACAATGTTTTCTTAGGTTTAACCATTGTGCACAGCATTCAGTTCTAGCCGCAGCCAGGTGTCTTTATGTACGGTTGTAATGAAATGGAGCAGTATTTCCCATTTCAAAGCATTGATCTCCAAGGAGCAGGGGTAGATGGAAGTTGTACGCACAAACTGTGCATTCACACACTGACTCCAGTGACTCGTAAACCCGGTTGACTTTGGTGAGTGACTCGAGTCAGTAATAGGAATCGGGTTCAATCTACAAAAGAGCCCTCACTGGAGTCAGGTTTGGAGGTGGACACGCCGGCCTTCATTAAAATGGTTGTAATACCTTATTTAAATTACAAGCAATATAAACATATGGCAAAATCCCAAACTTCAGGTTCCTGGTTCATTGCGGCAAGTCAGCAATATGAATACATACTGGCTGGCAGTGAAACAGTGAGCAATAAGCCAACTCCGCCCCAGTATGAAGTGGGCTCCGCTTGATCTCGTTGCACAGCTGCCTCCACTATCATAACCACAATCTGACCCCCCCCCCCTCAGCTGCAGCCTGCTCCTTTTTTTTCCCCCGCATTCCTCACCAAAAGATCGAATCAAGCCCGGTCGCCAAACCAGGTTGCTTTCCATTCAGTTAGTTTGATCCCCGCAATTGTTCATATATATATATATATATATATATGTGTGGGTGTGTGTGTGTATATGTGTGTGTGCGCGCGCGTGTGTGTGTGTATATATATACATATATGTATGTATGTATGTATGTATGTATGTACGTATGTATGTATGTATGTATATATACACACATACATACACACACGCACACACACACACACACACACACATATATATATATATATATACACATACATACATACATACATGTATGTATGTATGTATGTGTGTGTGTGTGTGTGTGTGTCTATGTCTATACACATACACACACACACACACACACACACACACACACACAGGATGCACTTTACGGAAATGTGTCTATTCGGGCTCCTGATGGGAAAAAAAAGGAAAATTCATCAGATTGCACAATGAGCAGACTGTGCCTCTTGAGATCACCTCGCGCTCATATGATGCTCTGCGCCAGGCACAAATATAAAGGCAAATAGAGGCGCTTGGCCAAGATTGGGCAGCCGGAATGTTCCCACATGAAGCGACGTGCGAAAGTGAAGCTTCGAAGGAATAGTGCATCCAACAAAGCGTATCACTGTCTCTTCCTCCCTGCCTCGGCACTATAAACTGGTATCTGATGCCATGATTGCTGTTGAGAATTGCAGCTGAAACCTAAAAGCCGCAATAAAGCTCATCGTTTGAGTGTATTCCTTCTCATGACAGAACAAAATAAAGCTGTGCAACTATTTTCCCGTATGGGACAGACAGAGAACGGTGCCACCCATGATGTGAACCCTGAAATGTTAGAGCTCTGCCTCCGCTATCATAGAACTGCACTTGTGGATGAGATTATTTCTCAGTGAGCAATGTGGTGGACAGGACCATGTGAGAAAGGTGTAAAACATAAAGGTCATTCACATGTAACTAATGACCATATGACCGTATGGTGCAATAGTATCATTAAAGTGATAGTAGTATCATTAAAGCGATCATTATACACATTTTATATGTCTTTGTCTTCGTATGCAAGTCCACAATGGCAGAAATTCATCAAGCTCTTTTTCTCAAACACTGTTATTCTTTCTATCTCGGTTGTCTCCTTCAGCCCTAATAGAAGCCCCTTTAGAGACAAGCAGAATGACGCTCTTCCGCTTTAAGCCCCGCCCCTACAATGACTCAGGATGCCTCTGATTGGGCCGTTGTCGGGAGTGCGCACATGGATGTTCGCGCCACAGAGACGCTGGTGCTACTTGTAAACAAACCGAGGCTGGTCGCTACATCTGTTAGCGTCCCCCTGTCCACAGCTATCGTGTAGCGTGGGTAATAGCCTGGATGTTTATAACCTGATGGCTACGTCTGTTAGCATCCCCTCGTCCACAGCTATCGTTTAGCGTGGGTAATAGCCTGGATGTTTATAACCTGATGGCTACGTCTGTTAGCATCCCCTCGTCCACAGCTATCGTTTAGCGTGGGTAATAGCCTGGATGTTTATAACCTGACGGCTACGTCTGTTAGCTACGTGCACAGCTATCGTTTAGCTTGGCTAATTACCAGCTGTATGTAGCCTAGACATTCCGTTTATGAAGTAAGACAGGCCCTTGTTTCAGCAAAAGCTTGTTTGCAAATCCACCATCATACTGGCCCTTGTTCAGCCAGCAGTCATTGGTGAAATGACGATCGCAAACACGCACATTGGAACAAATCTGCGTCTGGTTCCCGAAAACAAACTCCATCCATCGCTGTCTGATTGTAGTTTCATTTGGGAATTGGGAACAGCCGAAGAAACACTTCTTGTTTGACATGTTTTCGATGTTTGACGCGTCGCGATAACTACTAGACTTATAAACACTTCAGGAAAGGCGAGCTGCCTCGCTTCTCATGAACACCCACAAGCGTAGACAAGTTGTCCAATCACTGAGCTTCCCCCCTTGTGACATCAGTGAAAAACCGATGTGGAAAAAAACTCTGACACCAAACGTTTCTACCACCACAGTAACTGCATGGAGAGACACGCAAACTATCTCAAACATGAGTTAATGTGAAAAGAGGCGGCGCTGCTCACTTGTCTGAATGAGCTTTTGACACTATTACACTGTGAATAGTTAAAATTGTTTGTCATGTTAAAGGCAACATCTGCATATCATGTTTTATTCCGTCTGTATTTTTGACCTTTACGAAAATCACCGGACCTCATAGTCACTGAGGATTATTAGCAGTAGTCTTTGTACTATCGTCCACATCTGCTGATCTCACGGTGCCACAGATCACTGTCCTGTAAATGTAACAGGAAGAAAGCACCTTGAAGTCCAAGGTGGTCCTTCAATGCACACAATCGCAACATTCACGGAAGTGGTTCGGACCGCATTGGTTCATTCCGGTGCATGCGGAACTCCCTTGCTGCACGCGTTTCAGTTTGTTCCTGCCCTCCACCAGTAGGTCAACGTGACGGGGTTTGCGAGCGCTTTTATCATTTAATGACCCAGCGCATGCAATTAGCTTTAAGCTAATTACCAGCGCACAGATGTCCGAGCCGTCTCAGGCCGTTTGGGTAAGAGCCGCTATCTGACTCTCCCAGCGCCAGCACAGGGAGGGGGGGGACGCAAAGTGAACAAGTGTACACAACATGTGTGCCGTCTCCACTCGTACGTGTGACTCTCAAAGTGCCCCCCCCCCCCCCCCCCCCCGCTTTATTTTTGGCCTCTTTTTCTTCTCGGAGAACTGACAGGCTGCCACTCAACTTCCACATTGATCGCTAAAGAAAACAGCTAAAGGAACTGTAAGAAACAAGAGATGGAGTGGGTGCTGAACATTGATCGGCAAGCGGTGAGATGTGACATAGTATCCTGCGAAGTCTGTCCTGACCTCCTCCCACCTGAGTCTCGCGCAAACCCCCTCTGACAAGAGAAGACTCCCACAAAAGTGTTATGTGCCTTCAAACATGTATTTTTTCCCCTTTGCCCTCGTCTTAGACTGACAGGCCCACGCTTTTATATTTTGCCCTGAACTGTGGCTGGTCAGCAACACGGTTCTTTATGTCATTCAGAAGCACTGCTGTGTTAAACCGTGACCACACACTTGACATTACGGCTCATAGACTCCTCTGACAAGCGATCAGCGTTCACGTTTCGAATGACACACACCTTATAAAGGTCCTGGAAGGGCCACACAATCTTGTGCGCACACAAAGACAGACACACACACACGAACGCACATGCAAAAAGAAAATTTGTGTGTTCTGCGAGATGCAGGTTAATTAGCCTCAGTCATTTCTAACAAACAAAAATAAGGTTTGTGACTTTAGCCTCATTCACGCTAAGAGTCTCCAAACCCCAACAGCTCACACTCAGTCCTTGAGCACAGCCAAGGCAGCGGACACTGGGCCCATTGTGTCGAGGACAAGCCCCCGTGGGTCCCACGGGACATCCAAGGAGATGTTATCACATTCACCGGGCCATGGAGACAAGTGGAGGTAGATGAAGCCCTTGAGTTTCAGTGAGAACGACCAGGTTCATAGGCAAACCTTTCAATCCCAAACTCTCTGCTCACTGCCCCCTGAATCAGGCAGCAGAGAGAGTTCGCCCTGGAGCGATCGTCAGCCTCTGGCTTTGAAAGGGTGACACACTCACCAGAACCTGTTACTAATCTGTCACTACTGTAGCTTGGCAGACTCCGAGCAAAGGAACACCAACGATTATGTTTGTTTTGTCGACCAAATGCTTCATCTAGCGTTGACTGTCGGGCCGACGACTCAATCGCGGGGTGCAGTGCGGGCAAGCCCGGCCGGAAGCAGTGGCGGACTTGTCGGTAAAGGGATAAAACAGTATTAAAATGATTGGTGTTGTGTCGTTTGCCCACTTTGTGTTTCAATTCAACGTTAGGCTTACCACCTTAGTTCACATTGATGAATTTGTGTGATGGTGTTAGATTAGATAGCTGACCCCACCATACTGTAAGGCTGGCGAGCAGGGTGCTAACTAACGAGCTGAAAACGTTTGCCGATGGCCCTGCTCACTGAATGAATTGTTTATTTCACCTGAATAAAGAGGCTTGCTATGTCTAAGTGTTGTGTGTTATGCTAAGTAACATCATTAGTGTTCAAATGACTATCCACAGTCACAACTGCTGCCTGCAGAGCTGCCTGTTAAGTCGCAACAGGTCATGCAGAACCTGAGTCTTGTCTTCTCACACAGCCCACAGGATTACAGCTGTCTGACTGCCCCGTCAGTGGACATCCATCCACTAAAGAGAGTGGGCGAATGACATTCCACCAGTCATTTTAATACTGGTTTATCCCCTTACCAACAAGTCCACCACTGCTACCAGCCAGGCTTGCCAGCGGCGTTCTTGTTAGAAAGATGTAGTTGGTGTAAACACTTGTCAATTAAATATGTGTGACCAATGGCAAAGTGCCCACCCACTGCAGGACATTTGTCTCATCTCATTGTCTGTACCGCATATTATTCCGTGTTACGGGAGGTGCTGGAGCCAATCCCAGCTATTTACATGCAAAGGCAGGGTACATCCTGGACACGCATGCACAGGGAGAACATGCAAACTCCACACAGAAAGGCCCCCGCCTGTGCGCGACCTTCTTGCTGTGAGGCCAGAGTGCTAACCACCATGCCACCGTGCAATCCGCATGTGTCACGATGCATTGAGGATTGGCCCTCGATGCCACACCTTTCGCCTCCTTCCCTGTCGAATGGATAATTGCACCAGCCAATCACGGACAGAGCTTCACCCAGCTGGGAGATAAAAAAAAGACCTGCAACGTTCATTCAGTGGCTACTGCTTTGGCCTGGCAGTCTGGCCCTTGCTTGCTGTGGATTTTGGCTGGTGTCTGATTCAGGAACCTTATGTAGATTAATGGTTGAATTTCGTTTGGTTTCGGTTTGTTTGTTTCCTTTTTTTTGTCATTATTAAAGCCCTTAGGCTTCTTTTTGAGTTGCTGCAAAACCCAACTCCACATTACCGTTATTTAGTTCTGTCTGCTCCATCCCTCTTTGGGACAATAGAGAGTTACCAGCTTACACCCACCGCGTCGCAGCTCTCATTTGTCACGTTTCAACCCTTTATCTGAGCTGGGACACAACACTTCAATTAAAAAAAGTTGCTTCAAACAAAAAAAACCTGACAAGAGGCTTCGCTCCAGATGCTGAGACCAACGCACAGAGTAAAACCCTCTTGTCCTCTGACAGTGTTTGGAGGCGAGAGAGGAGGAAAACAAACACGTGTGTGGACAGGGCGATAAATCGAGGCCAGAAAAAATGATCAAGTTCATTTATCATGTGATGAATTGATTTATCGATTATCGGCCCAGCCTCACTGCTAATCAATGCAGGCAAGTCTGACAGGGGATTTTAGCGCAGTTAGCCAGCTGATTGGCACCGCATGAGCCCTGCAGAGGTTCGCGAACACTATGTGTTGAGATGAACAAATCTGACAAATGCTGATGCCTGAATAATAACACCATAGCCATACATCACACTTTACCACTATGCATATTGTATGTTTTTGGGTTTGTTTGTTTTTTTTAAACTTGGCTGTGCTTCTTTTTTGTGTATCTGCGAGCAAAACGATTGAAACCAACAACCTGGAGGTTTGTAAAAAGTCAAACTTAATTGCATTTCATTGCACAAAAGACTCAAAAAGTGTTTCACACTCAGGAGATACTGACTCCAGCTGCCATGTTTACGTGCAAACAGCATATTATTACCGTCCAACCCTCGAGCCTAAACCTTCCATTCATGAGACTGAGTGACGTGTCCTCATCAGTTGCACGTGCCTTGTTTATCGTTGGTGCATTGGTCACCGTGCTGCCCCGATGCCAGCAGAGCATTATAATCGCAAATGTCTCAGGGGAGCTATTCTCTTTCTCTATGGTACCAATATAAAAGGACAAGCCGATACGCGGATCCATCCACAATGCACAAGTGCGGAGCCGCCTGTCGGGCTTCCCCACATCGATTTGGCAAACAGCCTTGGAAAAGAAAAGGGGGGGGGAAAAAAAGATGAAGACAAACAACCGATTCACGCCGAGGCGGCACGACACGGCGGAGATGCCCAGACAGATGCCGGTGTAAAAGCGGATGATTGCTCACGCTGCGCACCTTGGAATTGCAGTCCGCCAGCTGACAAGGGGGGGGGGACGTCGAGTGAATGCAGACGCGCGTGTGTTTACGCACAGCAATCCAAATGAGCGTTTCGTTTCAGGATCAGTCTGTCACTTACAAAGCGCATGGGGTGTGTGTGTGTGTATGTGTGGGGGATGAAACAAAGATAAATCAGACTTTATAATGAAACCTGCTACACCAACGGAAACAGTGATTGGGGACGGTCCAGTGGCGTTTGAGAGAAAATTGCACTTTGAATTAAATCAGGAGAGACGTGAGGGGATTTGGGCAACTGATAACCCGGGATGGAGAAATCAGGCTCTTCCCATATTAGAGAGAGAAAAATAGATCAGCCCTTATCCAATGTGGGCTCTGTTTTTTTTTTTTTTTTACAGTGTGACCTGTAAGCAGCTTTCCCCAGAGGAGGGAGATCTCCTGAATCTAAACGCCACACTATCCCCCCCCCCCACCAGCCCCCCCTAATCAGATGTTTCGCCCTGTTTTCAGGTCCACACTGTGTTATTCCAACCTTCCTCCCTCCTCCCTCCTCCTCCTTTCGGAGGAACACTGCAGCTCATGGTCGAGATAAATCCAGACTGCAGGCGCCATGGCCGCCCGTCACATGTTGCTTCTAAATGTGGACCTGAACACTGCAACGTCGGAGGCGGATCTGTATCAGTCTGTCCTCTCTCTTTTTTTTTGTGGTACTTTCTAGTAATCCGTGTTAATAAAGTTTTGTTCCGATTTGAATCTGGATGTAAGAACATTTGCAATTTCTCTGTTGCGTGTATGATAAATGGGGCAAATGTAGAGTCACCAGAAGAAGTCATCAAAGCTCAAGCAGCAATTGCACATGAGCCCAAATACACAGGAGCTTTGTGTTCCTGGTGAACACACTACAATACATTAGACTTCATCACTGTGAACATGGCTGCTGGTGAGGTCTAAGATTTTATTCATTGTTGTACCTCAGATATTTTCTTGATTAAAGTATTAATTAATCAACACTGGCCAAAACGTGGCCAATAGTAAAATTCTGCTTTGCTGCAAGTGGCAACGAGAGACTCGTGCTGCGCGGTGATTACGCTCTCTCCACCTCTCTTCCTGAGCAGCAGCTCCGTGCTGCTCTTACCCCTCCCTTTCTCCTCACAGAGAGCAGTGTGCCCTCGCTGCACTGCCCCCCCCCCCCCACACACACAAGCTCAGAGTCGCATGCAGCGGCGAATAACAGGACAAAGAACTGAGAAGTTTACTGATGGTAAGCTTTGTAAAACTATATTACACTACATTCGAGTTCTCCATGACAACAAGCGTCAACATGGAAAAACGCTGTTGAGCAGTATGGAGGAATATTGACACGTTTTTGTGGACTTTATGGACGTTTTTGTACCTATCGACTGCTATTATTTGAACGTGGGCAG
>JAUESF010019451.1:0-10553 GCA_032274765.1 Malacoctenus tetranemus | reverse complement strand
GTGTGTGTGTGTGTGTGTGTGTGTGTGTGTGTGTGTGTGTGTGTGTGCGTGCGTGCGTGCGTGCGTGCGTGCGTGTGTGCGCGCGTGTGTGTGTTTCTGTGTGCGTGCGTGCGCGTGTGTGTGTGTGTGTGTGTGTGCGTACGTGTATTCCAATGAATCATGAGCTAATAGGAAGATGCTCTTCTTGCGCTGCATGTTTATGGGGACATTAGTGGGCGGCTGGGTGTCCGTGCTAATCCAATCATGTTGTGTCACGTGACTGTGCTGCCATATGGCTCCTGTTGTCCTGCTGCCTACAAAACATTTGGGAGGGGACCTGCAGTGTACCAGCTGCCACCATGATTCTCCAAGCAGCAGCACAAAGGACTTAATGAAATGAGTAAAAAAAAGACCTGCTACTGTGTTGGTCTTGTTGTTTGGGAGCAACTCCCATCAGGCTTCTGTAACATGGAGACATTTATGTCAGGAGCAGATTGGCCTTGAATGTGAGTTAGAAAGCGTTGGACTTGCTTGCATCACTGATACCGAGTAACAGGTTTAGGAGCTTCTCTGTATTGATGAGCATGGATGTTTTTCACATGGTGGACAGTGGGGGCTGTGGGCTGACTTGGAGTATTAGTCTGCCCTTGTCGTGCTAATTCCTGGCTGGATTAGGAGCTGCAGCCACAGGAGTTTGATGAGGCCCACGCAGCACAGCTGAAGCCTCATGTAACATTGCTGTGATGTTGCACGAAATGTCTTTCGCATCATCATATATGGTAGCAACAGCAGTGTGCTGCCTGAACACATTCAGTGAACAGTCATTCATGTTCTCGTTCATATTTTGGGTGAACATAACCTGAGCATCTCGTATTTCTGACTGTGAATGTTGTTCTGAACACGCTCCTTGTGGTGATCGGGACCGGTGCCCTCTCACAGTCTAACTTCACAAAAACAAAGGTAGCAGCACGACCTCAGACTCCGTCTCCACCATTAATACGGCATCTTCATATGACTACTGAAAAAGACCTTTCAAGTAGCAATTTTTCCTCATGTCTTTGAGGTTGTACTGTCAGGGTGACTGCTGCAGCTGGGGTGGAGAACAGACTGAGGCTGGGTGAGCTCTCTGTCACACTCTCTGATGTCCTATGTTTCGAATGATTGAGTGAAATGACCTTTAAGCGTCTTGTGTCTTTTTTGAGAGTCTCAGATGAAATGGAATTTGAGGATTTTACCTTTTAACTGATGTGGTCACATGAAAAACCTGACCACACCCTTGTGGCAGCACTGAAACTGACTGTAGACAGCACTGACCTGACTGTAGGCAGCACTGACCTGACTATAGGCAGCACTGACCTGACTGTAGACAGCACTGACCTGACTGTGGGCAGCCCTCTAGGCTGTAGTTATTAGGCCTAGGATCACGCCAGTCTCCTTCACATCGACTGATTGAGGAGCTGCCTTTTTCTTGTACAATGCTGGAGAAGTCCAGAACAATTGAAGCCGCAGTCACTAGCCACAACACACACACACACACCAGTAACGCTGCATTCTGTGAGCAATGTGAAACACTACACACGCACAAGGCAGCTGACTCTCATGCTGCCACTGTGCAGGTTGGCAGGCTGTGGGCAGCAATCTGGCTGTGAGCCTATCAGCACATACCCTCCTGGAGTACCAGATGGCCCATTGCATCATGGGAGTTATGTCCAAAAATATCAGTTTCAGTCCTAGAATACAGAGCACAAGAAATTTGCTGTAAAAGAGAGGAAGGAAGATTGGGATCACAGCTTGTTTTGTTCACAGTGAGTGAGTCACCAGCACATTCAGGGCGGGATCTACTAAAGGTTTTGTTCATAAGAACGTGCACAGACTCACTGCACATGCAAACAAATATACAAACTGATTCACTAACACCTTCTTTTAAACAGGTGTGTCTCCACCAACACATTTGTGCTTGTTGTCATGGAGGTACAATTTTTACCATGATAAATCACCTTCAAATCATGGTTCACACCCACACACCAAATTCCAAGCTGTGCATGGAAATTAGTAGACTCAAATTGGTATCTAAGTAGACCCGGCTCTCAGTGTGGCCACAGAACATTACACGATACAGCAATCAGCAGATGGACAAACACAAATTGAAGTAGTGGGTTCAGAAGACCCTTCCTGTGTGGAGTTTGCATGTACACCCAATGATCCTTAATTGGACAAAAAAGTAAATGGATTTAATAGGAATATATTTCTCACACCCTTTGCACTCAGTTTGCAGAGTGTCACCTTCCTTCTTTGCTTGTAGACGTTCCTCACCGTGTTCCTCAGCGACAACGAGCAGCACTTCACCGAGGTTCCTATCACTCAGGAGACCCTCTGCCACGATGTGGTGGAGCTCTGTAAAGAGCCCAGTGAGGCCGACTGCCACCTGGCCGAG
The DNA here is from genome assembly GCA_032274765.1 of Malacoctenus tetranemus. Classification (NCBI taxonomy): domain Eukaryota; kingdom Metazoa; phylum Chordata; class Actinopteri; order Blenniiformes; family Labrisomidae; genus Malacoctenus; species Malacoctenus tetranemus. The sequence continues at coordinate 8,140 of JAUESF010019451.1, read as the reverse complement.
ATGTGGAGAGGCTCAGGTAAACCACTGCTTCAGCACGATGATGGCTTCCCGCCAAGCAAAGAGCTGAACCTCACTCCTCACTGATAAGAACAAGTCCTCAGTAACACTGTGTGTGTTGGAGACCTCTTTATAAAGTAAATTGACTTTTTTCACATGGAACTACAAAGAGAGAACGTGTACACACGTCTGCAACAACATGAATCAAGTATGAAAAGGATCAATGACATCAATCAGATTGTATTGGACACCGTGTCGTCAGTTCTGTGGACTGATTATCGTCTTCCTGGAATCAGAGCGTGTTGTTGGAGAAGGGGAGCAGATGGTGGAGGTGTTGCAGCGATGGCAGCAGCAGCAGCAGAGGGCAGAGGTTCGGTACTTCCTGCGACACCATCGAGCTCCTGGACCGGAGTCAGGTGAGAAACCACAGGAGGTACTGATCTGCCGGAGTGGACCGAGTTTACGACAGCTCCCTGCGGTGCTGCCACTGTTGTTGCCTCTGAGGAGTGTGAGGGTGGTGGAGGGCGATCGCATACTAACTCAAACACATTACTCAGGTGTTATTACATAAATGCAAGAAATAGAGTATGAAGCACTCTTTCATTGGTATGAGCAAGACTTTTTATATCAGTGCATTTCTAGCAAGAAGTCAAGGAAAACCTGAAAAGGACTGTACTGCTGTTTGTTGTTCCAGGCGGCTCAAGAGCGACTGAAGACGTCATGAAGGTGAAGGGCTCCATCAAGAGATATCTGGAGAATGCAGTGAGTCTCTCAGGTCCTGTTGTACTTCCCTGGACTAGGAGAGACATGTTGCCATGCAAACAGAAGGAATTACTTCTCCACACATGCTCTGCATTCAGTATTCAGCTGTGGCCATTATTCCTCATTGGGTTGCATTGGGGCCCTGAGGTCCTAGCATTTCCTCCATCTAGCATTTGAAAAGCTGTTTTCTGCTGTAGGTTTGTGACGACTGGAGGCTTTGCAGACATAAGAGGGGTTCTCAACCTTATTTTAGCAATGGAAAATATTGTGAAAAGTTTGTTTAGAGAAGAATCCTGGTACCAGTTCACAAAATTAGGTTGTGAGAAAAGTGTAGAACAAGGTGTTGTGTGACTGATTCATGTTGATTTGGCAAATAATAGCAATAGTTGAAAATGTACTTTGAGTGTAATTTTTTTGGGGGGGGCTTAAAATATGAATTATATTTTAATAAAAAATTCTATATTTTAAAGTAATATATGGTTTATTGTAAATCTGATGTTTTAAATATAGAGTGTGTGTGTGTTTTTCAGGTCCCAGCTGCTCATCTGGATGTGGCGCTGAGCGACCTGCAGGATCTTGCCGCCCAACAACAGCAGCAAATAAATGCACAGCAACTGCTGCTGGCCTCCAAGGTGCATCACTCAAGCACACACGCACACACGCACGCACACACGTACGCACACACGTACGCACACACACACACACACACACACACACACACGCACACACACACACACACACACACACACACACACACACACACACACACACACACACCTTCGAGCCAATGGCCCATGAACATGATGATGAAGCCTCCTTTCACAACACATTTAGACCACTCTCCCATTGATGTTTTTAGCCTGGATTTCAGTTTTGTATCTTTTTTGTGTAATGAGTAATTTATTGCCCACAGGGGTGCTGTTAATTCTTCAATGTACAGACATGATATGATTGTGTTTGTCAGCGTTAGTCCCGGCTAAGTTTCTCTTATTTTGGACTCTGACTTTTTTTTTCAAGGTTTCTGCAGGGTTTGGACATCAACATCACTTTAAGGTCTCCTGCAGCTGGTTCAAATGTATTACCACTACAAAGCAGCCATACACACAACTTGTATTGTGATTTTGTGTTATTGGCGAGTCCTCCTCAACACTTCTGGGTATGGGTAAGGGTTCAGGCCATGGGTATGCATATTTGGCCTAAAAGGGAGTTTCAGCTGTGTTTAAAACCAGTTCAAAATAAGATGTGACCTCGTTCTGTCAGGATGTGCTGCGTTAGGAGGAAAGTTGTAATCTTCATAAAAGTCTCAGACCTGCAGAAATCACTGAGCAGCTTGTCATACAGTTCACAGGTTGTTTGTTCAATGTGTTCAGTGTGGTAAAGTGGCAGCTCTCAGTTCTGGTTTGTGGCACCGTGTGTGTGTGACGGGTCATTGAGGCTGTACCAGCATTGAATATGTGTGATGTACAGTGAGTGAAGTTCATTTGTATGTTTCCCAGGCCGCTGTTGAGGAGACAGTTGAGAGGAAGATATCATGACGTGTTGTCCACCTGAAACAACTGTGTGAGGGATTGTGCTGCTTGTTGCAGGAGCATCAGCTGCGGTCCTTGAAGATGCAGCATCAGCATCAGCATCAGCATCAGGGGGCACCTGAACAGGAGAGACTGCAGCTGCTCAGGGAGAATGCACACAACCAAGAGGCCAAACTGCGGAGGGTCCGAGCCCTGAGAGGACAAGTGGTGCAGAAACGCCTCAGCAACAGCAGGCTCGGTCAGTGTAGGCTGATCATACACGGAAACTGAATTATGTTCATATTGTTCATGTGCAGCAAACCCTGCCCCCTTTCGTGTCACCATGCAGTAAAGCATCCCGCACAAACACACGGTAAACCTTTTGTGGCCTGTGATGAAGTGAGTAGTTGAGAGCAGATCACTGTGAGAAACCTGGGGTGTGTTAATCCAGCTCGCACTAACATGCAAAGGAAGCGGATGGCTCCTGGAATAAGAGTGAGCTGGCAGTCACACAGCTGGGGTCGCAGCAGATGGTATCATGGTCCCACAGCCATCATGACAGCGTTTACCTTTTACAATTTACTTCAATCTGCTTGTCCTTGAGAATGAATGGACAAGTATTTATCCTGTTACGTTCGCATCAGCTGCATCTGTCTGAGCCAAAGCTCCTGGCTTTACATTCTTTGTGCTTGAGGCCAGCTGTTCTTTGACTGATGACAGTTTGCGAGGAACGAGCTTTAGGAATTGTTTGTGAAGTGAACCAGTGGCTTTAGTCTGACTATATTGTTCATAGTAATCCAGATTAAGTGAAGTTTATCACTGTGGGCCTGTCTTCCTGTATTCAAGTGGAGGAGATCGAGCAGATGACCAGCTTGTTCCAGCAGAAACAGCAGGAGCTGTTGGAGGCTGTGAGCCGGGTGGAGGAGCTGAGCGGGCAGCTGGAGAATTTGAGGGCCAGCTGGCTGGAGCCTTCTCCGCCCCACCGTCATAGCACATCGTCCACAACGGAACTCCAGCGCCTTTTCAGGGAGCTGCAGGTGAGTCTGAGCTCCCAAAGTGCTGTGGAAAGGTCTGACCGTCACCTCGAACAATCGGTTCCTCCTGCAGAAGGAGCTCCACTGTTTTTTGGCTGCCCTTCAGCGTGCCACATGAAATGAGAGCCAACTGGTCCCATAGGTCTACTGTTGTGAGACAAACAGGAGCACACAGACTCTTATGACTGACAACTGCTGCCAATAGCACACTGTTTTGTATTTGGCATTTCTTGGTGTGAAGGTAACTCAGCAATCATTGCATTGAATGATTGTGCCACTGCACAGTGGTTGAAAATCACTGACCTAACGGGCACAAATGGAAACCAAGTTCTGTTGAATGAATTGATGACTGTTGTGGGGGAGAGCATTATATTAAGCCAACATGTGTCCCTCTCAGCTCAGAAACAAGGTCAACCAGGAGCAGAGTGTCAGGCTGCAGCAGCAGACAGACAGCCTGAACAAGAGGAACCTGGAGGTGGTCACAATGGACAGACGGCTGGCTGAGCTGCGGCAGCGGCTCTGGAACAAGAAGGCTGCCCTGCGGCACAAGGAGAACCTTCCGGTGAGTGTAGATGAGCTGCATGAACAAGAAACGACATCCACCTATTTCACCAAAGACTGAGTTCAACTGGCCTCGAGCCTCATACACTGACAATAAAAAAGTTGAGCGCAAACCTGGCAGCAATCGAACACTTGTGGTCTCCACAGCTGGCTTCAGACGCTGTGGCCCCTCAGCACGGTGTGGGCTCCAGAGTAGCAGCAGTGGGGCCATACATCCTGTCATCCTCCGCATCAGACTCTCAGGCCCCTCCTGTGCCTACGCGGCAGGACGTCTCGCTGAAGTCGGCTTATCCAGACGGCACGGCCACTCTTCCGATGCTTGACCCCGCCCCGAAGCCGCCTCCAAGGCCTGCCAAGCCGGCTGCAGGTCCACAACCACTCACTGTCACTCACTCAACATCACCACCAAATGCAAATGTTTCAGCTCAACATCCACTCCTGGGATCCTCGCAGGTTTCCCAATCTTGTCTGACTGGAACAGTTTGCCTGCTGCTTCCCGTGGAGGCAGCCGCCATGGTTCCACCCTACCTCGCATGTCCTGCTTCAACTCCCATGCCACCTCAGGTCAGGCTGTGCCCCCCCCCGGCTTCAATCCCATGCAGCACTCAGATGAAACATGTGCATAGACTGTCTTCTTGGCTGCCACGAATTACACGCTGTTTGTTGTCTTGTAGGAGCTGATACAATCACATTCCAGAAAAGTGTCTCTGCTGCGTTGGACAACCCGCCCCCTGTTCCCTCACGGGCCAATCACACCACTGAGAGTCTGCTCAGGGATGCACAGGTGCAAGTCGACTTTCTCTGTCTCTCTCTATCTCTCTGTCTCTCTCTTTTACATCTGTCTGAATAACAGTACTGCTCACTTGTTCCTCCTGTTGTTGCATCAGTTTTTGACATTAATCGACCAAAAACCTTCAATACTTTGAATGGAGGTTTTGAAGACAAAGGCTTTGTCAGTCTGAAATGAGGAAAAAGAACTGCTTCCGTAAACACTTGACAGTCAATGGACGGCATTCATTCCTTCTTGCACATTTAAAAGACCACAACTAAAGAGGTTGTCTATACACAATGCAGTCATTTTAACTTCACTGTTTCACTGTGGTTCGTTTGTAGAGATGATCCATGTGAACTTTGTGTCAGCATCTTGTCATTTTCTTTATCTGATGAGGGTCAATTTTCTGGTTTCACTTTTAGGCAGCGAACGAAGGTTTCACCAAGACACCAGCACCCCCTCCAGTTGCCAGGAAACCTAATCCCTTTGTCTCGCCTGTTGCAAAGTACCCCTATAACACAGGAACCTTTCCTGGTAAAGTGACACAGGCGGGGGTCCACTTCAGGGCCCTGGGAACTCCGAGTAGCCATTGCAACACCCTCCCTCTCCCCCATAAGCAGGATGCTCCTCCAGCAGCCACTGTGCGCCCCTACACCCCCGATCTCTCTGTTGGCCAACCAGCCATGGCGCAGAAGCCGCAGACTGTCGCAGCTTCGTCAATATACTCCATGTACACCCGGCAGCTCTCATCTGGGAAGAGTTACCAGTCAAGCTGTGCAGGGACTCTGCCCCGTAGCCAACCTCCAGGTGGGACACACGTCTTTATCCAAGCACTATTATTGTGAACGAAATGAGTGAAACAACTCAAAGTAAAAAGTTAACTTGGATTTACTGTTTGAGCATTCTCCACCAGATGTTTAGTCAATGAGCAGCTCACCAGTTTTAGTCTGACAACAAACAGGTCTTTTCCTGTTTGTTGGAGTTTGACAACGTGTGGAGCCGGATTGGCTGTTTCTCAGCTTCATGAAAGAAGACGCATTCATTCTATAAAACAAGGAATGAAAGAAAATTTTCAGAGGCCGAACTGTAAGAATAAAAGTGCAGGGACTGAGAAAGCTCTTGATTAGGATGGGCTTCTTGGTGGGATCCTGGGGCCCATGGTAAGGGTGAGCATGCATCACAAGTCTCACTCGCCAGTTCCAAGAGCTGTTTGTTTGAGGCCTCAAGGCTGCTGAGCGGCTCACAAGATGGCAGCAGCAGGAACAGGCCAGTTGAGGCCTGTGATATTGCATCCACATTCTTCTTCACCGTTCTGGATAAAGGGAACGTCCAACCTAAGACGAACCATTCCATCCAGGATGGATGTGATCCTTTCTGAGACTTGTGAGGGTCTGAAAGTTGTGTAGACTTTGACGCTCACACTGAGGTTTTGGTTTGAAATATTTGTCCTTCTAGAAAAAAAGCTCAGCCTCTACTCTCTGCCCTCTCTGTCCTCCTCAGTGTATGGAAAACCCGTCCTCCAATCCAGTGAGGGGCAGCAGTCTGTTGGCTCAGATGGCGGCGAACTCGGCTCTGGCTTTTTTGCGTTCGACGACAGTGAAGTGGACAGCAGTTTTTCACATCACAGCGAACACGGCGGAGGAGACCAAGCAGAACGTGCCACGCCAAGACCACTCAGTCCAACCAAGCTCCTTCCCTTCCAGTGCACTCATCTCAGGAAAACCAGTGATGTGGACCTGGAGGCGCCGCGCCGCCGGCTGCACCACGCTCCGAGGCCTTTGAAGAAACGGAACTCAATAACAGAGCCTGAAGGATCTGCCGGACCAAATATCCAGAAGCTTCTTTATCAGAAGACCACTCTGGCTGCCATGGAAACCATCCTCATGGAGCCGATGGGACCAGCAGCAGCATGTGTCCAGTCTGCACTTCGTCAGGACAGGATGGTCTGTCCCAGTGTAACCCCTCATGTTGAGGACAGTACCAAGAGTGATTTCAGCTTCCCATCTGCCCAGAGTTCTGAAGACAGTCTGACCCCACCCCCACTGTTACCTCGCTCCCCTATCCCTGAGACCGCCTACAGTGGCCCTCTGCCCCCTCCTTTGGAAGACAAGGAGCATGAGGACAATTGTCCATCCACGTTTTTCCAGGACCATTCTCCAGAGGATTTCCCACCAAACCCACCTCCACCTTACTCCAGCTGTGGGGAGGTAGAACAGGCGGATGACCCCCCAAACCTACAGCCACCAGAGGTCACAGGTCAGGTGACTGTGCCGCCGGTAAGCCAGGACATTCTTGAGGACTTTTCAGTGAGAAGGCTTCCTCTATTACATGTGCTTTCTGCTCTTCCTGTCAGGGTAAAAAGTCCATCCTCTGTCAGACAGGCTCAGAGCGAGCCCACCACGGCCAGCGGGTCAAGTTCAACCCTCTGGCCCTCCTGCTGGACTCGTCTCTGGAGGGCGAGTATGACCTCGTCCAGAGGATCATCTATGATGTGAGTCACACTGCCTGTGCTCCTGTTCAACAGATCCAACTGGCTGAGGCACCTTTGATTCACTGCATTTTTCAAACTGCACACAACACGTAGCAATAAACTGTGGTTGGCAATCACATAGAAGTGCTGCAGACAGTGAAGGTGATGACCGGTCTGCCCTGCAGGTGGGGGACCCCAGCATGCCCAACGACGAGGGAATCACAGCGCTACACAACGCCGTCTGTGCAGGGCACACTGAGATCGTGAAGTTCTTGGTTCAGTTCGGCGTCAATGTCAACGCTGCCGACAGTGATGGCTGGTGAGTGTGAGCACAGCGGTCAGTTAGCTGGAAGCAAGCTGTGAGTGTGTGTGTGTGTGATGGCTGTCCATCTCTCTCTCTCCCCACATGTCAGGACTCCTCTTCACTGTGCTGCCTCCTGCAACAACGTTCAGGTCTGCAAGTTCCTGGTGGAGTCCGGGGCGGCTGTCTTCGCCTCCACGTGCAGTGACATGCAGACAGCAGCTGACAAATGTGAGGAGATGGAGGAGGGTTACGCCCAGTGCTCCCAGTTCCTCCATGGTGAGACCCCACTTACACTGTGCTGCTCTTGCAGGCCAACAGGGAACTTGGGGAAAGGGTCAGAGATGCTTTGACAAACCGAGGGTAATTTGTGTTTCCTCCTGACTGACTATTCCCTCACCACTAAAGCACTGTGTGAATCAACGTGCTGTGTACACAAAGCACATACCTCATGAACGCGGTTCCATGGGGCCAAACGCTGATGACATTGATCCAAGAACACTGATTGGGGATCCTTTCATCCCCCAGCAGTGTTAGCTAACCCAAGTATGAGACAGGTGAGGTTGTGACAAAGTGGTTCCACAGAAATGTGTAACTGTGTTCACTTCACCAGGATGTTTTGTCAACTGAATTCAGCAATTGTCACCAACAGTTCAACGAATAGTTCACCCAAACAATGATGTGCCTTCATTTTCTACTCACCCCCATGCTGAACAACACTCTGAAGCACTTTTT
>JAUESF010019449.1:0-10558 GCA_032274765.1 Malacoctenus tetranemus | reverse complement strand
CTCACTCACTCACTCACTCACTCACTCACTCACTCACTCACTCACTCACTCACTCACTCACTCACTCACTCACTCAACCCAGCCAACCAACCAACCAACCAACCAACCAACCAACCAACCAACCCATCCACCCACCCTCCAACCAATAGTACATAATACAAACCATAACACCTCCAGAGGTAAAAAATGTGGCAGGTGCCACTCATGAGCCCCAATTGCAGAGTTCCAGGCAGTATGAAACGAGCTGCAGACACTGCAGCGGGCGAACGCATGAATCGCAATCAGGCCTGCCAGTCAATCACCGATTGGGCCGCCTTGATGGAATGCGCCCTCACATTTGGTTACCGCCAGCTGCCGGGGTACGGCAGCGTCCCGACGACCGCGGCTGGTGGCAAATTAGTCCCGCTGGGAGCCCAAGCGGAGAGGGCCGTGCGCTAACCCAGCGGGAATAATAATCCCACCGTCAGAGTCATAACACGGGTGCCCCCCCGTCTCTCCGGGCCCCCGCCGGGAAGAGCTGTCAGGAGCACCGTCGCCGCAATTACTCCACCTGTCATCCATCCCCGCGGAAAGACCTCAAAGGGCCTTCATCACCCTCCCAGAATGTTAATATTTAATCCACGGACAGGTAGTTAGAGGGAACCCGGAGTGGTGTCATCAGATATGAGCGTTTTTTTTTTTTTTGTTTGTGCGTTGCCAGACGCAGAAAAAAAGGAGGCGGGGGGGGGGGCGATTATCACAGTGTGGCATCTCGGTAAGCAGGCGAGCCACAATTAAAATTCGCCGACATCTGTTGCGCTCGTCGAATTGGGTTGCCTTTGATTCGCTGCGCGCCCCCCAAAAAAACAAAACAAAGGAGTGACACGGAGCGACAGAAGCTGTCTGGGAAAGGGAAGAAAAAAAAAACAACAGCAGCAGATTGTGTAATTGATCTTTCTCAAAATGATCCCCCCCACCCCATCCCGACCCCCGTCCCCGCACGCCCTTCATTTTCATTTGTCGCCGCTTCGTCCTGGAAGCCTCTGTCGAAATGCCAGCGCGGCAACAGGTGGCTAATGTAATCCCGCGCAGTCGGCAAACAACATTTGCGGAGAGAGCAGCGTGTCAAGAGCCCGTCTCCGTCTCGCAGTTTTACAGACATGCGCGCGCGCTCCAGTCCCCCCTGCCTCGTTTGGCTGCCCCCTGGCGACATTTGGGAGGATGCGGGATGCCAGCTTGGTATGGGGGGGGGGGGGCAAAACATAGTTGCTGGTTCATATGTGTTTCCGTGTCTCTTTTGGGAACTTCAAAGAGGATTTAATAGGGGAGGATGGGGGGCATGTTGGGGTCAGGGAGTGGGGTGGGGTGGTGGCAGGTAAAGGGGCATGGCCAATCCACGTTGAGACGCCCCTATTTATTATCTATTATCGATTATTATGACTATTCTGTGTGTTTTTATTGATGCTGCTGAAATGGGGGGGAATTTCCCAGTTTGGGACGAATAAAGTACATCTATTCTATTCTATTCGATTCTATTCTATTCTGAAAATGGACGTTTCTTTGCACATCGAGCACATTGATTTCCATAGGTGAGTCTTCAGGACACCATTTTTTTTCCCTTTGGCACCCAAAAAAGTCAATTCAAAGACTTAAAAATCCGAGTTTTAACTGCACAGATACCAGACGATAGTAGGGAGGAATAATGGTTTCAAACTATGGCTTTCAACACAGGTGGAAGGGGTTTTAATGTCGCTCTTTCAGGCGATATTTCAGATGTGCGTGCGGAATCACTGATGGGTGTTCAATAAAAAAAAAAAATGGAAGCGACCGCCCAGAGTGAGAGACAAACCGAGAGCCATCCCGCAACCCTGCCAGGAATCGAATGAATAAACAATGTTTCGGGACTACAAGCAGGTGGCTTACGGTACTTTCAAGCAGAGCTCGGGCCAAACTGTTAAATATCATTTTTGTAAACGGCAACCTTGCAGACATCTGCTTATTTTCTTTTATTTCCATGGAGATTAAAAAAAAACATTTCTTACCAAACTAACAGATGGTTTAAAGACCATTAGTGTATTTTCTTGTTCCTGCAAAACCTGCCGTGTTCCATCACAAAAACGTGTTTTTGAAGGTCAGCGTGGGTGGACGCGCGAGGATCACGTGCAAAGCTTTTGGTTTCAATGAGTTTGAAACGCCAACGTTATGCAATGATTTGAGAACTCAATGAAAGGAGACAGATACTAACACTTTTTTTTCGGGACTGTTCACACCAATGCTTTACAGCAGGGATCCTCAAAATCCAGACTTTGGTCTGGATCCCTTTTTTTTTTTTTTTTAAATTATTGAGAATTCTCTTCAGAATGTGGTGAATTTAACCTATGGTAAATATTGTTTTAGATTTTTTTTATTTATTATTATGCTACATGATATATTTGTCATTTTTTGTAATATTCTTGACAATTTTTTAATTTTTTTTTTATTATTGCCCAAGTTTTGTAAATTGTCCATACTCGAAAGCAAAAGTACAATTAATTACAGTTTTTGCACATTTTCCCGGACCTCTGCCCTTCAGTGGGGAGTAAATATGGACTGAAAAGTTCGAGGACCCCTGCTGTAAATGGTGCAAGTGCTTGTGTGTTTTCACCCCTCGAAGGCCCCATGCAGTTCCATACCTCACCACTACGCAGAAGCATATCTTTCTTTTTGACAAATTTGGACAATTATTGTGAAGTTGACATTTCCTTTGTTTTCTTTTAGAAGCTTTGCTGGTTTTTCTTTGAATTCCCACTAAAATGATTGGCTGAATGAGTCCCGCTGGCGAGGCAGAGAGTGGGAGTCCACAAAAGCAGTTCCTTCCTCTCTTCCTTTTGCATAGATTTAATTGTTGCCACTGGAGTAGTCATGTGACCTGCCAAAGCAGGCGACACCCCCCCCAGCCCGCCACCTGTGACAGTGTCTGCAGCGGTCGGGTGTCAAAGTCCACGTGGGGGAAATGGTCAAAAACGATGGAGACAGGAACTTCGCTTCATCTCTCCATCGAGTCCCTTGACCTTCATGTTGGGAATTCTCCCTTGGCACCAGAACAAGAACGGGGGGGGGGGAGAGCCAAGTGTAGCCCCCCACCTCCCACCCACCAGGAGTGCCAGCTGCGGTAACTGTCAGACCCTGGGGAGAAGCTCTCTCCGTGCCACCCTCTCATTAATTTAAATGACTCCCCCCGGTAGCTCCCAGAACCCCCGTCTTTCACTTTGCGGCATGACAACCTGTGTCGCCGTCACTTTGGCGCTGGGGCTTGACGTGTCGAAGGAAGCAGAGATTCATGGGTAGAAAATTGCTCATTTATTAGATTCAGGTTGAAGGGAGAAGGAGGAGGACAGTGACACCATGCAAGACCTAAAACTACCCACCAACAGCGGATTGACGGGGGCAGCGCCAAGGGAGCGATCAGGGGGGTTGAGGTAACCAAGGTTGGGGACACTTGGGCAACTATCGCCAGGGAACCAGCACTAGCACTGGCATGGCTGTGGCGCAGCAGGTAGAGCAGGTTGGCCAGTGATCGAAGGATCGGTGGTTTGAATCCCGATCCCCCTCCCCTCACCTCATTGTGTCCTTGGGCAAGACACTTAACCCTCCTTGTCTCCAGTGGGGAGGCATGAGTGTGAATGTTGGTGCAAAATGGCAGCCGCGTTTCCATCAGTCTGGCCCAGGACAGCTGTGGCTACGTATGTAGCTTAGCATCACTAAGTATGAATAATGGGCCTCGAAAAGCGTGATTTGAGTCTAATCCTTTATTATTGCCAGTGACCCAAAGTTCCCCTTTCGAAACCACTATGATCCAACAGGTATGAATTGTTCCGACTTGGACCAGACGCTTTAAAATTGTGGCTTTTGGTTTGTTTTGAGTGATTTTGAAAGGGTGTGAACGACTGTTGAAATGATCCACGCCGCAGAATATATTGAAGTAAACACAAGGACGACAAACAAGCAAAAAAACCATTTAACTCCATTGGCTCATCAAACTCCCACCCGACGTTCGCCCCTGCCAAGTGGCTATCCAGGGGCGGCGGCAGCGGCGAGATGACATGCTCTAATGACAAGGCCCTTGTGTCCACTTGAATTACCATGCAAAGAATGCTCCATCCAGTCCAGTCTCAGCTCTGTTTAACTGATGCCATTATTCCCGCCCCCTCAAACCTCTGCTCCTTTTTAAAACCCTGTTGCTGTCCAGGAAAAAAAAAAAAAAGAAAGGCACCATTACGGGTGTGGCCCACCCACCCGCTCTCCATCATCCGCGCCTTTTTGACAAGTCATCTCGGGGAGAAATTTATTCATGAGCCTGAGCGACGTAAAATAATCACCGTTTCAGTCTCTCGCCGGTATAAATTCAGGACGGCGCGCGACGCCACTGTAAAGGATAGCCATCGTGTTCGTCTTTAGAACTAAAGAGTGAGAGAGAGAGAGAGAGAGAGAGAGAGAGAGAGAGAGAGAGAGAGAGAGAAAAGTGCTTCGGCAACACTCAGTCTGCAACCCCCCCCCTGTTCCCAGCTCTTGATTGCACTGCAAGGAGACAGAAAGAGAAAAACCATGTCCTTGATACACCCTTAGGTACCCTTTTCTGTTATTTCACACAAAGCTTTGGAACCAACTCTCCTGGGTAAAAACTATTGTGCCCCAAGAACAAAAATTGTCACCATTAAGCAGGGGGATCATGAACCCGGAACCACGAGGTTGAGCTCGGAACCGGAACCGGCAAAACAAACCTGGAACCGGAGCCGGGAACCACTGTGGAGATTGGAGTTGGTGTCACTTCCATACAGGAGCTTGATGCATAAAAAGGATGTTCCAACATATGTCGAGTGCGTAAACAGCCAGGTGTCCCAAACACATCCTGCTTCCTGAATAAACCAGGAAGTGGTTTAGGATGGAAACTTTAAATTGTCAAGAGGTGCAAATGGGATTAACGGACCAGCATACCTAGCATGAGGAGGTCCAATGGGAGAGATAAAGAGGGGAGGCGTCGCCATGGCAACACAAAGCATTTATGCGCGTTGCCTGAGAGACGATGACAAGTGTAAATGGGCCGGATGACTCAATCTTCCTTTGAATTATCTTGAACTTCAGCGTGTTGTTCCTGATAATTGGTGAAGTTCCCTCGAATGCCGCCATGGCTCCGAGTGGAGAGATTTGTCGAGTCGGTAACATTTTGGACCGTGATTTCCAGACTGCCTCCCCGACATCTCTCGGTATACCGGGGAACGCCGAGGGGTTCTTTCCACCGGGAACCCGAGGGACCGTTCTCGACTCCTGAGGAACGACCTTTGGGCTTCTGGAGCCAATCACACGGTCACACCCGGAGCAAGGAAGGGGAGGGGGTTTGCAAACACAGAGCGAGGGCACTCACTGCTCAAGCTTTTGGAAACTTTTAAACCATCCCCCCTCCCCCCTCCAACAGATATGCACGGATTCGCAAAAGTCGAGTGGCTGCCCTTTAAATACTCAGCTGGCATCTGTTTCCGCCTGCCTCTTTATTTGCATTTAAACTCATTCTTTTTTTCTTTTTTACATTTCCACACGCCGTGCCTCCACACTCCTCGAAATAACCAGCTGTAAAATGAAGACCTTTCTTCCCCGAGACACTTTGAAATTGCTGCTTCAACTTGGTCCATTAGGTTAATGAAAAATGGAAAGAGCCTTAGCATTAAAATCTTCTTTTTTTCCCCCATGAACGGTTGTTGGGGGGGAGGTCAGTGGGTTCTCGAGAGGCCTGGGATAATTAATGTATTTGCACAAGAAGTTAGCGCCCTTCCGCGAGGCTTCGGCTAGTGTTCCTTCGCAATGTCGACGGCGTGTTGCCTGATTTTTTGGGGGGGGTTTTCGACTGTCACCGAAAACCACCTGCGTGGAGAAATAAAACTGCAAAAGTGAAATGGAACCACTTTTATTTGGGATAACGGCCAGCTTTGAAACACACTTAAAATATCAAAGTACCATCCTAAAAAGGAACTTTTTATTCTCTGAAATTAGAAAAAAAAAACCTGAATTTTATCTCCAAATTAAATTCACTATGAATTCACATTTTTTAGAGGAAAAATTTTTCAACAAATGTCAATTTGTGCATAAGTTTCAGCTGTTGACATTTTATTCTGAAATGCAAAAAAACATCTTTGAGTGAACTGAGTTCCGCTGCGTAATGCGGGGCAAAAGGGGTTCCTTTGGAAAGCACTGTCCATACAAACTGGGGGTGGGGGGGTCAACAAAGTGGAGCATCTTCCCTGCCTGGATTTCTTTCCACCCCACAGTGACCTTACGACCTCGGGGTTGGGGCCGTGATCGCCAGTTATCACTACACTACCAAAGAAACAACAGTGAAGAAAGAAAAGACCCATCAGCGTCTTCGAGGTCAACGCACAGACAGTCCGACTTCTGTAAGCCCCCCCCCCAACTCCCCCCCCAACCATCTTTTCAGGCAAGGGCCCAATTAAAACACTTGTTCTGCTCTGCTGCTGCTCTACAACTCCCCAGCGCTCGGGGAGGGGGGGGCAATCCACCCAATAAAACATGCTCAATCCCCTCCACCCCCCCCTCGCTAAAGGGGTTCATAGAGGTGCCGAAACGCGGATGCTGCCATCAATTATTTACCCAAAAGGTGAAAATTTAACACACAGGTGGGAATTACAGGGTCAGGTCACGTGTATGTTTGCGGGGGGATAAATATTTAATGATCAGTATTTAATGGGGGGAGGGGGTGGGGGGGTGAAAGTGAGCAGGGTTGCCTTGAGGGGGGGGTAAAAAAAAGCAGTGAGGTGCGGATTCAAAGCAAATAGCGATTCAGAAGACGTCACTTGGAATCCAACTTGCCTCCAAGGACCAGCCAAGAGAAACATAGATCGAAGGCGGTTGTTCCCACTCCTGGGGAAGAGGAGGGTTCCCCTCCACGATACCTCCAATCAAATTGACCGGATCGAGATCGGACCCCCCCCCCCACGGGCTTGGCGGTAGTCTTGAGTGGACACGGTTTTTGAGGGGTTGTTTCGGTTTTCTTTTGTTACTCCACAGGCCTGGAATCCTCGTTTGATTCCCAAGCACTTAAAAAGCAGCCAGTGTTGGGGGGGGGGGACGTTTGGTTTTGAGGGAGGGGAAAGGGGGAGGGGGGGTTAATTTCATCCTGAGGTGGAGCAGGTGGGGTTTTTTTACGCAGGAACACATGCCAACAGTGGTTTTTGGGAGGGTCAAATTGCTCCTGGAAAGATACCACAAGTATTTCCACCTTGGGGATGCCTCTCAGTTACCTTATCCAAGGTACTTTGGGTTCTCCCTGCAGTTCAAAACAGGGTTCCTACAGCTTTAGTACAAGTCGGTCGGGCTAAAATCGGAACGCCGATTTCCCCCAAATGGTCCAAAAAAATGAAGGTTAACTTGACAGGACTTCATATCAACCTTTTGTAGGTTGTGTGTGATCAATGTTACTCCAGTGTTTTCCTTTGAGTCCCACTTCCACGTGGACAAACCGCGTCCAACCAATCAACACAGCGACAGGAAGTCAAGGGCGCACTCGTCCCGAGTGTTAACGACTGCATATTTTTTTTCCTTCCCTGTAATAAATGCAAAGCAAATACTGAAGAGGGGGGTGGGGAAGGGGGGGGGTCACGACAATCACCGTTTGGCACCGAGAGCATCCATCCGCTGAATTACAGCCGCGGCACAGTTATCATTACGCCAGATGGGTGCCGGACGGCCCGCTTAAAAGCACTTCAAAAAAAGGGCGTCTCTTTTGCAATGCATGGAATAAAATGGCCGTCCAGGCACTGATGAATGCGTGCATCTGTTTTGTTCCCAGTTAGATATCATTATGATGCATGGAGGTGCCCATGAAGTGGCAGAGAAAGTCCATTAGTGGAAAGAATGAATCTATACAATCAAAAGAAAATTGTTTTGTTTGAGTACCGCATTTTTTTTCCCGGGTCTTTCTCTATTTAATGTCAGATTTGCTGCTCGTATGAGGGTGATAAAATGCCACACTTGACTGGAAAACACATGAACGAGGCATCCCTGTTGGCTGATTAGTTGGAAATGAACAAATAGACAGAACCCGTGTGAGAAAACTCCCCCTAACCCATTACTCTGACCATGCACCCCCATGGTGGTGACATCAAAAACGGACTGAGGGGGGGAGGGGGGGCGGTTAATGGGTCCTCGAGCATGTCCGCGATCAGGTACCGGGTAGTTGATGGAGAATCATAAGGCTCATTTAGCCCTGCCCCCGTCTTGTCACACTCATTTGCATGCGGCAAGGTGATCCCGAGGCCCCGGCGAGCAAGCGATGTGTATAAATTGCGCCGGTAACCGGCACGGACGTCTGGTTACGGGAGCCGAATATGCAGGGCGCTAATGCGCGGCCGGTCCATTGGTGGCTTCGTTTTTTGCCCGTTTAGAAAAAAAAGAGAGAGAGAGAGAGAGGGGGGGGGTGGGTGGGGTCCTTTTCCCAGTAATATACTTGAAATGAGAGTCCCTTTCCATCCTGTCAGCTCAGGCCGACGTGAAATGCAGAAAAAGTCGAGCGGTGGCCCAAATCGAGACGGATTACGGCTCAGGGACGCATCACGGAGACTCTTTTTCCTTCTATCTGCGTTAGGACCAGCTGTTCGGGTGACGCGTCATCACCCCGTTGCCAACGGTTTACTGTATTCACATCAACCCCCCGCCCCCCCTTCCCCTCCCCCCCTGTCCTTCACAGTCCTCTCGCGCGTCCGACGCCCCCGGATCCCTTCGGAAGATCGCCGCTCAAGGTTTTCTTTTTTTCTTCTTTGACTGAGGCTAAAAATACTCAACCCTCCCAGTCACGTCTGACAGTTATTTATGAGGCGCGCCGGCGACTCGGGACACCTGACGATGAGTGACATCATTCAAGAGTGTACAATGAAACAAAAAAACAGGGGGGGAGGGAAAAAATAACACCGCTTCCAGGGTGCGTGACAACCTTCTGAAGGCAAGAGCGCAACGCTTCAGATCTATTTCTGCTCAAACTCGGAACGGAGTTCATTCCGGAGTTTAAGCAGCACTATTTATAATCCATCGATAATTGTGCCCTAAAATGAAGCGTGGAGGGATACGTTAAAGTGCCGCGGCTCTCCTTAAATGTTGAGCTTTTTCGTTTTTAACCTGTCATGTTAGGAACGTGCCCTGCAGAACCCTTTGAAGCGACCTTCTGGGTCGAGTCTGCGGTCTTTCCTTGTTCTTCACCACCACCGGAGGGCGCTCACACGGAACGCGTCCCAGCCCAAACTGTGGGGCCCGACGTGAGAGAGAGGCCGTTGGCTCGCGGGCCACCGGTGCGGTGATGGACGAAACCTCCAGCAGATGCTAAGCTGAGGCTTGTCGGCGAGGGCTGTGATAATACATGGGGGGGGGGTCTGCGTCAAAACCCAGGTCAGTCTGGACCAGGGGGGTCTCCGATCCTGGTCCTGGAGGGGGCCCGCAGCTCTGCATGGACAAAAGAGGCTGAACCCACGGTGAAGGATTGGGACACCAAAGCGCCTGCGCACAACGTCTTTATTTTTTGTATTCCAAGTAGCCCTCCCGCAATGACACTTGGTTGCCAAGTCTTCTTTTATTCCCCCATATCCCCTGAACTCACATGCATTCATGTGTATTTTCCTTGCTTAGATAAAGCGGCAGGGTGGGGGCGTGGGGGACTCTGCTCAATCTCTCTCACTAAATTACCTTGGCAGATATCAAACAGAGTCCTTCACCCCCGCTGAATGATAATTGGAGCTGGCTGCCGCCCCCCCGAATACTCAGGGGGTCATCAGTGGTGGCGAGGCCGGGCAGCGGGAAGAAATTGCCACCGCCTGCCTCCCCCCCCCCGCTCCTGTCCCTCCGCCTCACTTTTGTTGAAAGGCACAGGGAAAACAGCCACAGACCCTATAGCGAGATAATGGCTCGCAGGTGTGGTGCAGGGACGATCAATGGAGACCCGCGTCCCTCCGAACGTCTCGCACTCGGAGGCGAGTGCTAATTCGCCGAGTGCCCCTCCAGACATGTCTTCGGGCTCGGCCTTCCAAATGAAGAGTCGAGGGTAAATGGAGGTACGGGCCCCGCCCTGCTTTCGGAAAAGGTGGGAGATCTGACAAGGACACACTTGGCTTTGCGTTCTCGGTTGCGTTGCAGTAGGAAGCCTCCAAAGACTGCTAGGACATCCCAAAAACAAAGGGGGCTACCGCAGTGTCAGGGGTGGCTTGCTGGGCTCCCCCCTCCCCCATTGCCTACTGACAGTGGAAGTGTCTGACCGTGGCATGCCACAGACATCCCTCCAGGGGTCCGTTCCCATCCCACTTCCCGCCATGGCGTCAGTGACATTCGGTGGTCCCCTGCTAAACAGATAGCATGCTAGCTCTCGGATATCTCCTCAGCTCTGCAGGGAGTCTTTAAAAAAAACAACTCAGTTGTACTTTTAGAGTCTTTTTTTCTTTTTTTGACGGCTCTTAAAAGTACTTCAGTTGTACTGCCGCCGTGAGGGGGGATTGCATAATTTAGGCTACACTCCTGGATGCATCTCTATCATGTTAATTCCGGTGGGGGG
>JAUESF010019448.1:0-10559 GCA_032274765.1 Malacoctenus tetranemus | reverse complement strand
GGCAAGGCAGGCAGTTGCTTGGAGCCCCGGCAAATAGGGGGGCCCCCAAGGCTGCCCCCTAGGGCGGCCAAAATGCAATTCACCACAGCATCGACAACGGGGGGGGGGGTTTGCTTGGAGCCCCAAGAGACCCTCGCAACGCCACTGCCAGCAGTTTAGTGAGTGTCCCGCATTCTGGAGGCTTCCTTTTGTCTCCTCGTCCCTCCTGCCACCTTGTGGACTTTTGTGTTCCTACAACTTCCAAACCTCAACATTTTTGCTTCATGGAACAGGAAGGGAGGGGGGGGACCAGGGGAGACCAGCAGTTTTAGACCTGTGAGCTCTTTTGCACTTCTAAGCTTGAACACAGGTTGCTCATGTGAGAAGGGTGAGAGCCACAGAGGATAGACCATGCTGGGATCATGGACGGGGTCTTCTCTCATTCTGCTGGAAAGGAAAGGCTGTGAACGGTCCAGCTGTCGAGGTCACCTGACCAGGAAGTTTCCACGCCTCTGTCATAAACTCATAAACCCTCGCGGCATGAAGATGAGGTGTAGAGTTAAGAAAGCTCGTTAACCTCAGGAGAGTCTTCAGTGGTTTATCCGATGTCAGCATCAATTCTGTGATGTGAGACAGTGACTGTAACTTTTTTTTTTTTTTTTTTTTTTTTACCCCTGGACCTCCCAAAATTGCGCGTGGGAAGGGAAATGTACCATTTGCTGATCACTGAATCAATTAAAAATAAACTAAAAGCAAAGTATAAAAAGGATTAAAATTTGGTCCAAATCAACACAAACACATAATGGTATTTGACAAGAAAAGTTGTGCATCAATAACAAGGGGAAACTGTAGTTTCTGCCTTGCTTGTTTGCTCTGTTTATTCAGAATCATTACAAGCAAAATGAGGAACTCTGTCAGGTTGTAACAATTGGATCTTGTCAGTGCACTGTAAAAAAAACAATGCTCAGGCACTAAACTGCAAGCTAATCTGTGAGACTCTGCTTCTCAAAATGGCTTTTCATCTAACTCGAGTAAAAGCTGCATTTCCAGAAGAAAACTGCATTGTGAATTGTGAAGGGCAATCTTTCAGGTAAAGTTGAAAGCTTAAACTTGGGGTTGAACTTAGTCAAACATCTGAAAAAACAGAAGAAGCCAAAAAAGGAAGACCGGAGCAGAAAAACATCACCGAACTGGGAAGAAGTTAAAAACAACATGAGGATGAACAGACGTTTATTTCACAGACTCAACTGAAACAACACAGTGACTGAACCTTGAAGTAATCTGATTGGATGCCTGTCTGATTGACGTTGCATCATGTTAACCCATTTATGTAGTTAAAATTGAACTTCTTGGTGCATGAAGACCCACACGACCAAACTGAGTTGTGATTTAAACTGGAAAATTTGACCTCTGCTAATAAAGCTTCAGTCAAGTTGAGAAAAATGTGATGATGTCAACCACTGAAATTACAATATCGGAGCTCTCTCAGGTGAATACACCCAACAACAACCACAACCAGGTTACCGATTCAATATGGACTTGTGGGCAGGAAGTGACATCAAAGTATCATCCAACAAAGTGCAAACAAGCAAACACAGAGTCGTAAAGTCCGATAAAACGCGTGGATCGATTCTCTGCGATGATGTGAAGATGATTGATGAGGACAAACAGCTCAGCGCTCCAGCAGGTGATTAGGTCACTCATAAAGGAAGTGGCGTCCCTTCATTCGATTAGGAGCTCAGGAAGTCCACACAGCCAGGCAGCTCACCGTGTCGTCAGGGCAAATAATGGCACCAATAAAGTCACGGTGAGGGCTGGTGAGGGGTCGATACCCGGGAGGGGGGCTACAAAAAGACGTGGGGCGCGAGTCCCAGTGTGCAAGGAAGGACCACCGGAGGGACGAGGACACGTCCAGGTGAGATGGGAGAGAGATGTCTACGGACCGGTCAGCAGTTGAAGCTTTATTCTTGAGATCAAATTGGAATAAAAAAGATAAATAGGGATTATATTGATCAATGAACAGAAAGAACCTACCGAGGTGGCAGAGTTCCCTTGAACTTCCTTTGATTTAGTTATCTGGTTAGCATCAGGTCTGCATGGTGGACTGGTGGTTAGTGCTGTCTGCTCACATTTAAAAGTTCCTAGGTACTGGGGCCTTTTTCTGTGGAGTTCGTGTGTGTGTGTGTGTGTGTGTGTGTGTGTGTGTGTGTGTGTGTGTGTGTGTGTGTGTGTGTCTTTTTTGCTGTACAACGCACTAGTTGTTGTCAAATGCTAAATAAATAAAGCATATGAATAGAAAGTTAAAGGTGACAAATAGTTTCAAATAGTTTCTGTGTGTGTGTGCGTGCGTGCGTGTGGTTTTCATTAGGCAAATGAAAACTACAACAGTGGCAAGTTGCAAGCTAGTGCTCATTATCACCAGCTTTAAAATCATGACAACCAGTTTAAAATGTTGACATTAACCATGTGATTTTGCATGGATTCTCAATGAAATAGAAAGACTTACTGATGAATTTACTCAGAGCCTGCAGTATCAGTCGTATCATCATGCTGCTAGCATCATGCTTTTTCCCGTTGGTGAGAGTTTTCTCTTTAACCAGTTTCCATTCAGCTTACCTGTCCTGTTTGTGTCTCACTTTCTTAGTGTGATACCAATTTTATTGGGTTTCAGTGATACTTTTTCAAAATTCCTGTTTTTACCTTCCAATGCAACATTTTGATGATATTTCCCATTATTACAGTCATTCAAACTGGAAAAGAATCCACCTGTCTGAACAGCGATTTGCCGTTTGCCTATGCCCCCCCTCACCATGCCATCCATCGCCATGCCGACGGCGTTTTTCGTGCTCGCCTTCCTGAACCTCGCCACGTCACTTCCTGTCAGGTACGGTCTCGCGAGTCACGCTCTGCCGAACCCGGCCCACACCCATACAGGCTGTGAACTCTGTCCATCCTCTTTTGTCCCGTCTGGTCCTTTAGGGAGGACTATGAGGTGGACAACTTCCGGACTCAGGTGGGACACCTGAACGGCCCCTGGATGCCGTCGGAACACTTTGTGGATGCTCTGCTCGAATCCACACTGAGGTGCGTTCACGCTCATGAAAACGGACAGACTTTAAATGAAGATACTGATTAGTTGTGTGAATGTGGAATTACATTTGGTGTTGCACACAAAAAAATCATGAACATGAAAGAAAATATTTTTCATTTGAGCTACTTAAACCAGGAGGTGTCCACTTCCAGTCCCTGGGGCTTCCTCGCTCCCCCAGACTTTCAGAAAAACCTCCTGCTCCAACACAGCTGCTCTAAACGAGTGTGATGTCATCAGGCTCTGCAGCAGCCTGCTAACGAGTCTCATTAGATTCAGGTGTGTTGGAGTCTGAGGGAGGGAAGAACCTGCAGGAGTAGAGGTGGACACGCCCCGCCTTAAAACATGTCAGTCTCATGAGGTACTGCGCCGGTGCATCGGCGCTGGTGTTTCAGGCGCGTGCTGTCAGCGGGTCTGGACCGCAGGAGGCAGCTCGGTGACATCGAGTTCTCCAACAGATACTCGGAGTTCCTGCGATCCAAAGCCAAGCATGGCTCCGTCTGCTCCATGCTGCGCCGCATGCAGGCCGTCAAGAAGAGGTGTGACAGCACGTGGCGTGACGGGTTGTACGACACACGCACAAACACGCGGAGACTCGACAGGGATGTCAAAAAACAAAGGCAGAAACGGGTGGAAGCACCTGAACGAGTTACCACGCGACACTCACTGATACGCTGCCAACACCCTCAGTCACTACGTTAGAGCTTTGGGCGCATCCACACTGACCCTCTGACTTATGTACTGAATAGCCTCTGAACCTTCTCTACAGCACCTTTTAAATTATGGTTTTGAAAGGCTTTAATTGTGAAAGATTAAAAATTTATTCATCCAAGAATAATTTTTGATTCTCAATTTTTCAAGTGTCTTTTTGAACAGTTTTCATTCTTCCTTCATTCTTTGCTTTCATTTTCAAAATTAAGTGTGGATTTAGCCACAAATTCAAACATTTAGCGTTTATTGGCCTCTAAATACCATGTTTGTTTTGGCTGCAGTATCGGCATGAAAACAGACTTTACTTGCGGAAGTTTGTGTATTGTTTGCTGTGTATTAACAATGAGTAGACCATGAAATTACTTCTGGTGTTGCTGCTGCTTTTTTGTCAGTGACTGAGTCTTCTTCGTTGGTCCTCAGCGCTGCCGGGGGCGACGTGGAGAAGGTGAACCAGCTGCTGAAGCAGTACATGTGTCCATCCGTGTACAACAACTGGCCGACTGACTTCTGAGGGGCCTGACGGGGAGAAGATCCAGTTTACATCATGTTTTAAGACGTGTGCTTATTGTCAATAAAATACAAACTGTAAAGACTGTTTGACTGTTGATTGCTCTGCAGTTTGTCAGCTGAGTTATGTTGGGGTTTTTTTGTTTTTTTTACATTTCACGGGGACTTTCACGTCTTCTGCAGATCAAGAGTGAGGTCGAGAGATGAAACGCTTTGAGCGGAATCACTGAACATGTGACCCAAAACCGAGCATAGTTTACTGTGTCTATGTTCTATGAGCAGCTGTCGCAGCTGCTGAGGCCTTGTTCCAGACCAGCTGGCTATAACTGAGCGAATAAACCCTTTCATGTACTTTCTGACTGTACTTGCAAATCTACAGGCCAACTCCTCTGTCAAATTAGCTGTTTTAGTCTCCCATTGGTCGGCTTCCAAATCTGTGAGCAATGCTTGTGCTGTAATTTAGTCCAGTCTGGCTTTTTGTGGATCTCCTGTGACACCCTTGTCTGGTTGGAGGCAGAACTGAGCAGTAGATGGCAGTATTGTTCGAAATGAAGCATCAGTAAATGCTTGCGAGCTCACTGCTAACTTAAAAGCAGAAACCATAACATTGAGTGTGTGTGAAAACATGGTCTAGAGGTTTTGTGATGCAGGTTTTCATGGAATTGAATCAAGTAAGGGAAATTTTCAGAAAGCAACTCCTGTGCTCAAACCAAATAGATAATGTAGGGTTAGTGTTGACTTAATTGTAGAGATAAAAGTATTTTGGACGTCTCCCCAGGACAAAAATGTACACCGGAATCTTCAGGCTTGGGGGAAGTTCTTCTCTGGAAGGTTCCTGTAACTGCCTCAAATGGTTTCAAAACTGCCTTTTTAGGATCTCCCTGCTCCAGTGGCCTGGTTTCAATGTTCAGAGGTTAATCCGTCTTCTGTGGAACTGCATTTAAAATGTGTCTGTAGAGACTCAAGAACAGCAAGCGGATATCAAGCTAACTGACATGCTGAGGCTGAACTGAGATGACAGAAAAGCCGCAAAGGATTCTAAAATTGTTGATGAAAACAATGACAGTCAAAAAGTTTAGATTTGGGTTATTTCATTGAATTTAGCAAACAGAAATGAATGTGTGTTGCTGAATGAATCCTGGTTTCTTTGCATGAAGTTGCAACACCATCAAAAGTAAAGTTGGCAGAACGCGTCCTGACATAAATCCCCTGTGGCCTCAATGTTTGTGTTTTCCCGCCCCGTCGTTGTCAACCATAAACATGAATCGTGACGTATGTTGATAAAGGGAGCTGGGAGCAGATCAGACCCGAGTGAAAACAGAACTCAACAACAGATGGGGGGGGAAACAAATGGTCACCATCAAGTTTAAAGTTTCTCACAAGCACATTTGGAACTGAGATATTTTTGAGGAAAGGACGGCCGGTTTCAAGGAAGGGTCGGCTCCAACTTCCCAGCAAACATCGACGGCTGGAAGGTTTTTATGGTGGGTAAAAGTCCACTGCGGTCGTATAGGTGTGCAGATAAGCCCGGAGCGGAGGAACACACCATCATTTGACACGAGACTGAGACATGGGGGCAGTTCGGACAGCGTTTGCAGTCTTTGCTGTGAGCAGCCTGGTTGTGGTGGTCACAGGGCAGACTCTCTGTGAGTACCCCCAAGTTCTTCTCTCCGGCCTGACTCGCTCAGTCTGACCGTTTTTCCTCTCCGTCATTGCCAAAGTTTTGGCCTCGGTGGTACAAGTGCAGAGTCCTTTACTGACCTCACATCAGGACGCCTGTGGAACGGAGCGGGGCCGTTCCCATGCTGGTGTCGGTCGTTCGTGTTGTTGGATCGGGCCTCTAAATTGCGAAAACTGCAGCTTCTTTGTCCGAACTCTCTCAAAGGTCTCTGCAACTTGACTGGGGTCCGCCAGTAGGAATGAGGGGTGTCAAACATACACCGGTGGGTTTTATAGAGAACTTGTACAAGCATAAAAAAAAATGACACGGTGCAGTCGACAGCTTTCAATTCAAACTAGTTTTTCACTTCCTGTTCTTTTTCCAGACTCACACTGTTTTTTTGGTTTAAAATATCTTTTCGAAAGAGGCAGAACCAAACAACATGCAGCCGCAATAACGTCAGACAAGAGTTCCTTGAAAAGTAGCGACCTCGTTGTGAGAGAAGACGGGTAGTTGGCTAAATTTAGACATTTTGTCAAGGTGCCTCATGGCCTCAGGAAACCAGTCTGTTGGTAATTAGAGCTGTATGATGTTTCTGTTTCTGTCTTTAGCCGCATTTGGCAGGTGCTGCAGAGAGTTCTTGAAGACACGCAGTTGGCACTGTTAAATGGCAGGAGTTGAATCATTCTTTTCCATTCAGGAGTCTCAGTCTGGGAAAGCTGGTGGTTGAAGCCGACTTCTGTACGAGGCAGAGGAACTCCAGTGAGTCAATGAGCACCGTGTAGAATTTGAAGAAGCATTTTCATGCCACTCAACAACAGAGGAAAAAGAGGAAACAACTGCCATGGCTGAAAGATATGACAGGGTGTTTTGGTGCCAAAGCTTCACTGGCATTCCATCTGCTTCCTGTTTAAGAGTCCGATCAAGGTGCAGGGGATTGAGATCGTGTGGGCGGGCTCACTGGCTAAGCGGCACTTCATTGGTCAGGTTCTGCTATGGACCAAGTCACAAAGTGAAGACACTGCAGGTGTCATGGCTGCCAGAGTCCAAGTGCTGCTAATGAAAAGCTGACATTTGTGTGGGGTGGTAGCATCACGCCAAAAGACTTTTTTCACATGTTGTACTGTTGGAGCAGCCTCGACACACTTCACAGGATCGGGCCCATTTGAACACCAATGGTGAAGGCGGCCGTGCAATGTTCTTACACACCATTGGCAGCAAATCACAGTTCAGAGTCTTGCCTGAGGACAATCTGAGTAGGATGGGGCTTGGATCGCGGGAAGCGGAACTGGAAGAGGAATCGCTTTTCTGCTGTGGCTCACATCTGCCCGCTCCGTAGTTGCTACAGCAACGGTGACAACAGTAAATCCTGCTGAGGAGTCCACTGACCCTGAAACTGAGGTAGATGATTCACTTCGAGAAGCAACAGTAACCCAACCAAGACAGCGTGGAACATGCTTTTATTGCAGCGTCACAAGAACCAAGTGGATGTACCAACTACGGCAAAGATGACTGGAAGGTGTCGCAACAAAGTGTTCAGACACTTTATAGACCACTAAGTCCATTGAGAGTTGTATTTTCCCACACCTGAGCTTCGTTTATGGACTATTGTCGTTTGGATAATCTCAGAGTCCAAGACTTGCCTGCTTTGAGGTGGTCTCAGTTTGCGTTTTTGTAAGGAAAGCTTGAATTTTTAAGGTCTCTCAGTAGGTTTGCTGAACTTATATCAAGAAGTGAAGCTCTCAGGCAGCCCTGATTCAAATCAAAATGAAGATTAACTGAATTTTTATTCAACAACTTTGTGTTTTCTCCTCCTTCAACAGCGTGTTCCAGTCCTCCCTATGTGGAGTTTCGTGAAAACAACACGGTGGGCGATGTTGTCACGACAATCACAGTCCTGCCGGGGGTCTTCCTGTCAATCAGCCCCCCACCTGACAGCGAGAACAACCCGTTTGTTCTTAAAGAGACCAGTTTAATAGCTGCAAGGGTGCTGGACTTTGAGGTACCACTGGACACAGCCAAAATCAACTGCCGGTTCACACTGGCGTATCACGCTGGGGGGCTCTTACTAAAGTCAAGATTGTTTTGTTCACAGACTGAGAAAACCATCATCGTTGAGATCTTGTGCACACGCCCGGTCCCAGAAACAAATGTGAAGCCATCTCCTCACACAGAACATTCAAAGCTGAGATTAGAATTCTGATTAGAGAGTCGTGTGTTGGTGTTTTCTGAAATCCAAAAAGATTCATTTGAAACTTGTACCTCTTTGTCCAGGCGACCCTCCGCATAGTTGTGGCTCTGATAAACGTGAATGACAACCCTCCCGTGTTTGAAGCACCTGCATACAGCATCAGGGTCAATGAGGTGAGGGAGTGCTCGGGTTGCCCAGCGTGAAGGAGAAATCCAGATAAGGCAACTTCAGTCATTTGGAGCCGAAACTTTTTAAACTCCTGATCATTCACTTTGAACCCGACGGTCGCCTCGGCAGATGCTGCCTATCGGTGAAAGCGCGGGCACCTTCGATGCGACGGACCTGGACAACCCTCATCAGCTCTTCTACACACTGACCTCTGAATCCGTAAGATCTCGATTTTGACACCTTTAGTTTGAGGACATATCAGGCAGCTGGAACGGTGTTTATTGTGGTGCTTTTTCTCCCCCTGCAGAACCTTTTTCGGCTTCGCTCGCCAAACGTGCCAGATGTCCTTGTGAATAACCGCCTCGACTATGACACGGTCAAGAGCGTCCAGTTGACCCTGACGGTCCAGGTGAGCGTGGCGGCGACGCTGACCCCATCACTTTCCAGCTTGCCTTGTGTTGCTCTGGCCGTAAGTCGTGTTCCCTGCGCTGTGTCGCCAGGACACCCCCCTGACAGCACCTGACGTTGAGCCCTCCTTCACCTCCACCACCACCATCACAGTCAACATCGTCGATGGGGACAACAGGCCGCCGTGGTTCCAACCTTGCACGCCCTTTACCATAGGCATCGACAAAGTCTGCCAGGGTGCCGGCTACACCGGCAGAGTTGTCCTCAATGAAATGGAGGTGAGTCGCAACCCTGACCGTGGCAGGTCCTTTGAAGGCGGTGCTGAGCGCGGGGGCTTCAGGGACTGCGAGCCGCCAAGGAACAGCCTTCCTGAAAGTCATCTCACCCCAACCTGATATTTAGTGCTTTGACTGACAAGCTGGATAAACACTCTGTTATGAGAGAAGACCAGCAATAGTTGTGAATTCCACTTTTTGCACGTACTTATGGCCCATATCTAGATTAGGAAAAGAAGAGTCTGGAGTCAACCACAAGCGAAGGAGAGGGTACATGGCAGCCTTGAGGTTACAAGGTACCCCTGAAGGTACACGGTAGCCCTGAGGGTACATGGGACCCCTGACAGGTCAACAGTCTATACGGTCTTTTCCATGGCACAGCTGATCCACAACCCAACTCGACTGCACTTAGTTTTGGTCGTTTTACATCACAATTGGGACCCACCAAAAGTTGGGGTCGTCAAAGCAAGGTGACATGCGACTGCTGTGTCATCCATTGTGTCTAATTGTAATTTGTGTCAGTAAGTATGACCCCCCCCCCAGTAGCCTCGAGGAAAGGCTATCCACTCGCTCTTTTTTCCCTGATATGGTTTGAATCACACTGCAGCCAAACACTGGAACACACACAACATGGAAACACATTCTTACCAGCAAGCGGAAACATGTGAGTTGTTCAGTTTAGGTTTTTTTTCCCCTCATTGCAGCCAAAGCCTCTTAAGCCCCGCCCCTCCTGTGATTTCTGTGATTCCCAAGCAGGGTCCTAGACCCTCAGATTTTGGTCAGGCACTGAAGCTTCAGGCAAACACCTCCCACTAACATCGAATCTCAACAAAGGAATCTGAGAGTCGTCTTTCTTTGCAGACTGGAGCATTACCTCTGAAACCAGGACCTTTATATGCCATCGACGGGGACTCTGGAATAAATGTGCCGATAACATACTCATTCATCAGCGGTAGGCAACTTGGGTCATTGGTTTTCCATTCTGCCTTTGTTTTATCAGTAGGAAGGAGTGACTGGTTATCTGGATGGAGAAGCAACCCTGTGTGTCTTTGTTTTAGGGAATGAGGGGGGTCTGTTTGCCATCAACCCCGGCACAGGAAACATCACGATGCTGAAAGTGGCTGATGTCGTGGGGACAGTTGTTCTCACAGTGCTGGTGAGGAACTCAGCAAGGCCAAAATTTGGGGGTTCTTGGTTGGAAAAACTAGAAGTTTCCACGATGTTTAAAACCTCTCTGAAAGCTGGCATGTCTCGTTCCAGGGGACTCAGACGATAAACAGTTACCAGTTCTCCACTACCACGGTTACAATCAGCGTTCAGGTGAAGAGCCTCCACAGGCCGGTGTTCCAGCAGCGGCAGTATGAGGGCATCATCACCTCAGCGGGTGGCATGGCGATGGACGCCGCCAACAAGGACCAGCCACTGCGGATCATCGCCACAGATGAGGACTACGGCGCCGCCGGGGTAAAACGATGAATTCGAGGAAACAAAAAACCGTTGTGTGTGTGTGTGTGTGTGTGTGTGTGTGTGTGTGTGTGTGTGTGTGTGTGTGTGTGTGTGTGTGTGTGTGTG
>JAUESF010019446.1:0-10564 GCA_032274765.1 Malacoctenus tetranemus | reverse complement strand
GTGTGTGTGTGTGTGTGTGTGTGTGTGTGTGTGTGTGTGTGTGTGTGTGTGTGTGTGTGTGTGTGTGCGCGCGCGCAACAAGGCGAAGCTTCGTCGCCTGACAGGCAACATACGGACTGCAAACGCTCCTCGGAAGACGTCTGTCACGTCCTCCCAGCCAGCGTTCCCTCCTGGGACCGAGTCGCGCGTCCCACCCGCTCCCTATCTCCACCGTACCCCCCCCCCCCCCCTTTTGCTTACCCCGACGTCCCTGCTCCTCTTAACGCAGGTGAAGAGCGAAGAAAAACACATTTTACCGCGACGGAGTAATGAGGCGGAGAGGACACACAGGTGATAAAGAGGCCGCAGAGCGGGGGGGGGGGGAATAAACGCAAAGTTATCATTTTGTGAATACAGATTGTGAAAATAAGCACTTGTTGACCTCACTCTAACCCTGGCCAAGCAATCTGGTGGTGTGGGAAACGCGCTTGTTTACATTTTTTTTTTCGCTGAGGGAATGATGAGATTGAATCACTCTCTTCTTTGCATGCACGGTAACACACGGGCTGGTTGATGTCGAGTACGCACAAACACATACGAGTTGAATTCCAGGGAAAAAAAAAAAAAGTGCCAGCCTGCTGCGCACAGTGACTCCAATCACTACCTCACTTTTGCACGGCAACCAACAAGGGAGGTAGCTGACAAGAATGTCGGACCAGACACGCTTAATACAGGAGTGGCGGGCTCAGTCCCACTCAGGCGCCACTCGCTGTTTGATGTCTTTCTGGCCAGTAAAATGATGACATGGGAACGCTTGAAACAACAGAGACTCAACAATCCACTTTACGCCTCGGCTTTCAAAAAGTCCAAGTACATTGGAGAAGGTTCACAAGCTTTGAAAGGAGACGAATAAAAAAAAATCTCTTTCAGGAACTCTGTGTTCTTGCTTGTGTTGTGTGTCGCTTTGGACAAAAGCGTCTGCTAAATGAAACTGTAGATCTGTAGGAAATGGCTGTGATTTGTCTGCTTAAACTGGTTTAACCAGCTCATGGAGAGAAATCAAAGTGTATTTCAAAGCCTGGCATTGAGCCGAACTATTAATTAAATTTTTTTTGTTACAAATTGTTTTTTTTTTTGTTACAAATTGTGGACATGAACGCAACACATTAAAATCTGAAATGAAATGTTTCAATAACTTATGGATTACAAGCGTTTCGCATGTTGCCAGCGTTCCCAGCCGACACCCAAACAATGATGTCACTCATTCATTGCACGTGACGGTGTCGATCTGCCTTTGTCTTGATTCACCCACTCTCCTGTCTCTGTTTGTGAGGTTTGGAATACCCTCCCCCTAAACATCCTCTCAATGTGTTTTGACTTACAAGTAACTTACCAGCAGCGTGTGTGAACTCAATTGCCAAACCCACCTACAACTTATGGCCCCCTCCTATTCACGAAAGCCATATGCTTCCCTACATCAGTTTGATTTCCTCACCATGTAAATGTAAAGGACATTGTAATAGATTTTTATGTCATTTAACTTGGGTAAAAGAAAATGACTTACCTTTAGTGACAAGTTGAAGGTAACATCTTTTGGGTTATTTTCTCTCAGCAGTCAGCTGACACACTTTTTTTAGAGGCCCTCTCACAGAACCAATTACATGCCTGCCACACAGTTTCCTTATTTTTACTCGTTTGGTGTGGACAGAACATCAAACGGTGAATGCAGTCAGCCATGTTTTTGCATGTCACATGTGCACCTGAGGGACCGGATCCTGCCAACTTGTGAGCCGAGGCAAATCTTTCCCATCCTCAGCGGGATTTGTCACGCAGCAAGCTTACAGGCAGCCCTCGCATGTTCACATATGTCTCCCGGTAGATGAAGTGAAACAGTTCCTTAACCAGTTTGTAGCATTTAGCTGTAGTACAGTAGTGTCCAGTCAGGGATTATTACCGTTTAAGCACTCTGTGCAGTCGATGGAGCTTAGTGGTCGACAATTGCAATGAAGGATGAGGTTGACACAATGTTCTAAATGAATTGGTTTACACCAATCATTTAAAACACATTTGACATCAGCTTTGCTCCAGACTTTATCATCCTTTTTTTTAAAAATAATTATGAAACGGTGCTTTTCAGAGCATTAAATATGCAGTTATCCAAAGAAGTGAATACAGAAATAAAGTACAGTGTTTTGAACTGATTCGATAATTCGTCTAAAATGCCCTTTTAAAAGGAATCAATGGATCTCTTTCCAAGGTTTAGGTCATGTTCCCTGCTGGGTGCTGTTTTTTTTTTTTTTTTAAGATTAAAAAAAACAAACTATAAGCTTAATGGTGCACATCTCTAAAAAGGAAAAAGCCGCAATGCCATCGGGCACATTCATAAGGCATGTACCCCGATGAATCCATTCACGTGTTTTGGAAACCCACAATAATGGCGAAATTGGACTTTGATCGTATTTTCCCTTTCTTCGTTTTCGTGCTTTTTGACCTCATTCCTTCTGCTGCGGTGCCGCGATCTCACAACGCTT
This sequence comes from Malacoctenus tetranemus, assembly GCA_032274765.1. NCBI lineage: Eukaryota > Metazoa > Chordata > Actinopteri > Blenniiformes > Labrisomidae > Malacoctenus > Malacoctenus tetranemus. The sequence continues at coordinate 8,054 of JAUESF010019446.1, read as the reverse complement.
CATGTGATGATTTTTTTTTTTTCTTCTTCTTCTCCTTCTTCTGAAGCAATATTAATTAGCTTTGCCAGGGAGTGTTGTGTCTTATGTGAGCTATCCGGTTCATTTGATGTTCCACACGTTAAAAAAAAGGTTGGAAAATGTGTGCCTGTGGGTCTGACACTCGCATGTTGAAGAAGCATCTATGGATTCCGTTCCCTCAGTGGCATCAGGAGCGTTGGCTTTTCACCCCTCCCCGTCAAAGTTGGGCTTGTTTGAACTCCAGCTGAACTCCTAATTGAACTGCTTGTAAATACTTCATAAATTTGTGATGTTCCTTCTCTTCACATAATTTGATCAGAGAGATGAAATGAAGAAAAAAAAATCAACTTGCCACGCTATCACGACGTAGATAAATAGCTTGGGAAAAACTGGCTTTGTTCAGGCCATACTGGGATTCTTTCCCCGTCTTTATCTGCAAAGCATCGCAAACATCAAAGCCCCGTTTAACTCTTCATTTTCTTCTGTCGCTTCTATTGCGGTCTCTTCCTTATCAAGTGGCTCTGGTTGTTGAGCAAATGTGGGGGTTTCGATCAAACTGGGCCGAGCGACACCTGAGAATCGAAGAAGCTGGCGAGGGACACCCCTCACCATCGAGGACAACGGGTGCTTTTTATGGACAATCGACCAAAGCGCCTAAACTCACTGCTCAGGGTTCTTCAGGATAACTTCATGTCTCATCAACTCCACTCTAATTGGCAGAAGCAAGTGGAAAAAAAAAGTTTCGTCTCAGAGGCAACAAAACACCAGTTTCACAAAGCAATGAGTGACATAAAATATCGACTGAGGGTTTGAAAGGAGTTCGTTAGCCTCTGTGTAAAAATGTGCTGCAGTTCTGTCCACAGTTTAAAAGCAGCAGTCAGAGGTACTTCTCCAAAGCTACCTGCTTCCTGCGATCGATGCGTTGTGGAGGACTGCTGCTGCTGGGAGCCGGCTGAAATTGTTGCCTTGCGTTTCTGACAGTTGAACAGTCAAAAAAAAAAGGTGACAGAAACGTACGACTTGAGAGTTTCTTCGTGAATAACGAGAGATTTACTCAGATTTCGCTCGACTCCATCACATCAATACTCATCTTTGATGAGCTCGTTTGTCATCGGCAACCAAGTTGAAGAACAATGAACTCAATCAATTGTCCTCCTCCTTCTCAGTCCCTTCATGTTTCTGTCTTTCCGTCTCTCTGTCTCTGACCCATCATGACCCCGAAGCAATTCTCAGAGGTTGCTTGTCATGTGAGATGGATGAAGCCATCAGTGGGTAGCCCGTGGTGGAGAAAACAGGGCGTTAGACTGATGAAGTTGCGGGTCGGAGGGCTTCAATCCAAACTTGGAAAATCTGGTTCGAAAACAGAAGCTTGTTCCTTTTTTCTTCATTTTTACACTTGTCTTATTTTTTTTTTTTAAATCCTTTCTCGTCCATGTTCCCTCGCTGTCACTCTTTCAACATCCACTGCTTGAGCCAGCTGCTGTGCTCGATGAATGGAGACTTTTGGAAAGCACCTCACTGTTAAAAGAGATGGTATGCCGCGTCTTTGGCTTTACAAACTGTGTGCAGGAAGTGGGATGGACGAGTACGGAGACGCTCTGAAACCCAGATACACGCTGCCGGTGGTTGCATCAAGCATGCGTAATAAGTTCAACCCACGTGCTTTCGCTTCCAATGAAGACGCCGCTTCCCGTCAAATTTGCCCCGACCCCGAGCTCACTCTCACAGGTCAGCTGCCAGCCAAGATGGATGGAGCCATCAGCTGCTCTGACCTTTTCAGTCCAAATTACTGACTGCTGACCAGCTGGCTGGTCGACCGCAGTCTGCCCACATATCTCACTCTTTGCTCCTCTGCTTTTTTCCGGGGCTAAATACAACGGTTCCTCCGACTGATGTTTTAATCCTGTCTTCATCACAGGATCCCGATGCCCTATGTTTTGGGCACCAAGGTGATTTCAAATACAGTTAACCTTTGCTAAACTGCAGTTCACCTTTCGCGGCTTTTCTGTTCACAGTTTTTTTTGGTGCGTTTTTTGAATGTGTTTTTTCCACAGTGTATGAACCACATTGTCTGCTTCCTGACTGACATTGGTCTACAGACCCTCAGCCAATCTCCTCCGTGCCTCATCTCTGTCCAGTGTGATATGCGTTCGGCTCGCAAATGTTGTATGCTTGCAAAGTTTCTCCGCGACAGCACCCACAATGTCGACGAAACGTTCTGCACCAGCAAAGGCGGCTGCAGATGCCCCCAAAATACAGGAAGATACAGAAGTTCAACTTCTGGACATGCTAAAGGAAGGTCGAAGTTTCATGGCATTAGGGCGCTGTTACAGAACACAGTTCTGTATAATGATTGTAAACAATAAAGATGACTACTTTGCAGATTTCGCCTATAGAAGGTTCTTTTTGGAATGTAACCCCCACAATAAACGAGTGTTCACTGTATTTATTTTTGGTCTTCAGTGTTTTCGGAATTTTAGCCAAGGTTAAAACAATAAAGGCAATGTTTCACTTTTTTTTGTTGCCAAGGAAGGTCGACGGTATTTGAAATCAGAGAAGTGCAATCGTATTTGTCACTTAAGAACTTTTTTTTCAGTTTTTCCTAGTGTTGTGACAAATATCTTCTGTTTAGACACTGCATATATCTGTTCTCAATCATCCTGTCATCCTTTACCTCTTTCTATGAAGACTCTTTCAATCAGGGGTGTCAAACCTACGGCCCACCAGGTGGTCTAATCTGACGCATAAGATGATTCCTGAGTGGAACACCACTTAGCTTTTGTTGCTGATTGTACAGAGTTGATTTTACTGTTCTCATCAGTCTAATAATAGCAATTTTAGAAACAATAATTTGACCCAGTACTGAACTGTACCATCAATACTCTCAAACAATGCCATCAGTGCAGCATGAATGAGGTAAAAGGGTTTGACGAGACACAAAAAAGTAGCTCTGGACTCGCTTTCACCACATGTCTGAAAAATGATCACGTTTTATTTCAGTCTTTTTTGAACTGTCTCTCTTTGCAGTCTCAGCCATCAAAAGGCTTCCACAGCTCCAAGTGCTTTGCTGTTCCAACAGATGTGTTGCAGCTAGCTGCAACCTGTCTACTCAATAATGGACACCTTCCCCTCCATCAAGCCGAGACATTTAGCCTCTGAACGTTACGGGCTGAAAGGCATAAACGCTGAATTAACATGACGTTAGATGTCAAACTAGTCAAAGGTCGAGTGCTAAGTTTCAGTTTTTAGTCATGTGGATCAAACAAGTCTTACAGTGCCTTTGAAACTATGAGTCACATGCATAATAATACTAATTTAATAGCTGCAGTTTGACTCATTCACTAGGCTGTTCAGCTTCTTACAGAATGGCTCTATTGTCCACAGCATTGGCATATTATGGTAGCTACAAAGTAGTGCTATTATGTTGGCCATAATGCCAGTAAAAGCAACAAATGCAGGTCTCTCAGCTGTCTAGCTCAGTACTGGGCTGCCTTTACGGTGTCAGAAATTTTCTATGGACGTTACATTGTCCTGTCCAGATGCCGAGGATTGCACTTCATTGACAAGTGTGTTTATGTTAAGTCCTTGTCACTCTGCCTTTGTGCTAATTTCCTTGACTCCACCAAACAGCAAGCACAGGGAATAAAACCAACCATGGTTACATTTATCATTTTTTCATGTGTGCGCCTCCCGCCACACAGTAATGTGTTCTCGCGCATGTGTTTAAATCCTCCTGGATGAAGGCCATCTCCGTCATGCCCAAGGGCCATTTAAAATGCCCATCAGAGCATGACCCAAAAATGTATTCACTTTGTTCACAGAGCATTAAAGGGGCTTCAGTGAACCGGCAGAGGTGGCAGGATATAAAGTTAAAGCATCACTCAAGAAATAACGATCGCAGATGACTTTTAAGGAAAAGTCTCGTGCTAAGAGGCAAGTCAGTGTCATCCCCTGCAAAGCAGTTACCTTTTGCGGTGATGCACTGCTTTCCCACCAAGCTGTTCTTTAAGTGTGCCAACCACCATGGGTGGTGGCCATCCGCTGACTTATATCTGCGACTCCTTAAGCCTGAACTTTGTGTTGAAGTAGAGGATGAGTGGAAGAGGGGAGGAGGAGCTCCTTTTTAATGTAGTCCGTTTGCCATCGGTGTTGTCTTCAACAACGTTACACAGCAAATCAGTGGACTATCAAACTTTACCAGAGACAATCCTGTCGCATTTCCCCAAAAATTGTGGTAGTTATACATATGCAGAGCGAGTGAACGCTGTCTTGCCGTCTACCGCCCTTTGCCTACTCAGTTTCTGACTGCATCTGTGCTTTGAGTTGATTTAGTCAGGTTTTGTTCTGTTCGGTCATTTCCTGTTTTGTTGTGAAGTCTGGCTCTGTGCTGGCTTTGGTTACCTTGCTCTTCCTGTTTCTTGATTGATTGAGTGATTGATCCCACCTGTCTCTGCTCACATAGTTTTGTCTCCTCCTGTCTTGTGCCAGTTCTGCTTCGTCTTTTGTTCTTTTGTCTTTTCCAGCCTTTTCGACCTGTCATCGACCTTGGACCCTCGTCTTGCCTCCCTGCCTGCCATGCGTGTTTTCCCTCCTCCTTTGAGCGAGTCTTTTGTTGGTGTTGCCTCACGAGAGTCGTCGTATTTCCTGTTCGAGAGTGTCCTGGTTTATGAAGTTTTGCAATGAACTTTTTAAGCTTATCTGACAACTCTTGACCCTTCATTCGGGTCCTCATTCTTATTCTAAGGGCATAAATGACCAGCATCAATCTGCTGCAGCTAGAGCGCTTCAAGAAGGCACAGAGATGGGACAGAGAGTGGCGTCGTGGGCTGATGGTGTATCAGAGATTCGTACAAACTCTGAGGAGGTGAAGTGATCCTTGTGCCGTTCACTTGGGCTCTTATCTGGTCATACGCTGTTACACCACTCCCTCTCGTTCGACTGTAACTCCAGTCAAAAGCTGCCAATGCGATGCGATCGAAGTGCTAACGGCAACTGTTAGTAAGCCTCACAACCTCCTTCATTCTGGCACCAGTGTTTTTCATCCCCCGCACTTCAGGAAGTGAGTGATTAGCCAAAAGCCACACACTTTTCACCCCTGCAAGATGTACAAGCACCTACAATCACTTACTCTCCTGTCTTCAAAGTGGCGGGTGGATGTTAGGAAACTCATGCATATGCGCTGGCGGTTGTCGTTTTGTGATCATTTTAAATGAAACATGACACGCCTGCGAAAATTGGTTTCATTCTGGTGTTTTTTTTCCTCTCTCCTCTATCCATATTTTATTTCACTCTCTTGTTCTCTTAGTGCCGCTGTTTTTTCCCAACATTTCTTAAGTAAGTCACATATTGAAAACGGCTGTCGTCAAAGATGATATAAACACGCATCTTCTGTTTTCGCATCAAAGGCAGTTGCCATTAAAATGACCCAGCTATTTCCTGTTCCATCTTCATTACGCCAAATATCTGAGCTGGCTCGCTTTTCCATCAGTTTGTTTGTGGAACGGAGCAAACATCAAGCTGGATCTAATTTAGCTGACTGACTGTGTAAACACTGTTTCTAGATTACCTTTTTCTGAAGCATCAAAGAAGGACTTGGTGCCAGTCAGAAAATGTGACACCTCCATATAACTTGGCTTTCTTTGTCCCGAGTGTGGACCCCAAAGCTTCCTCTTGTTTGGTGGCAAACAAGCAAATCGAGAGGAGTACTAGTCATGCCGTTGTGTGCGTTAAACACAAATGTCATGACAAAAAAAAACATGACCTGGGTGTGTGTTTTTCCTTTTCCCCAGAACTCCCAGATGGTGAGTAAAATCCATCAGAAAGAACAGTCGTCACAATTTGTTCTCACGTCCACCTTTTGGTCTTCACCGTAAAAGCAGATTTTTTTTCTCCCTTCTCCTTTATTCCTGCTCCTCTTTGAGGTGCCACTCTTTTCAAACAAAGGTCCGACAGTGAGATGTTTGCCGTGGTGGGAAAAAGTAAGGAGGGAGGGAGGGGTGCAGAATCTTCCTCCGCGCGAGATCTGACAGGCGGCCGGGAGTATTAGTCAAACCTCCAAGGCGCGCACCTTCTCGAGTGAAACCGCTGGGAGAGCCGACGAAAAGAGAAAGGGGGAGAGGGAGGCGGCGAGGCGAGGAGTTTATGATGCATTAAAATGATCCGAGGAGCCATTTATTCTCGTGGAAAAAACTACATGATTTCTTTCTTCCCCCCTCCGCTCTCTCTCTCTCTCTCTCTCTCGTCAACCTCTACCTGTTTCGGTCCCATCAGGAAGCTGTTTTCAATCTGTTTCTCTCTTCAGTTTGAAGCGAGGACAAAAACCTAATTCGGAGAAGAATAGCAAGCCTCACAGGGAGGGTGAATGTTCATTGTCGACTGCAGGGAAAGGCTGACGCAAAACCACCTGGTGGTGCTAGAAACACATACGGATCCCTTCAACTCGCGCCCACTCAACTCTGCTCAGTTTGCTTTCAGTCATAGCCGCTATGACTTTCCTGGTCGGGCCTCAGACTGGGTTCTACGTCAGCTGGGCCTTCTGTGACGAAAGGTCTCGTGGGCCAGTGATTCCCAGTGACGTCAGACGATGGCTCGTGACGGCAGTTCTTTCTTGAAGTTACTAGTTTAAAAACAGCAGCAACTGAGCGCCATTGTCTCTCTGAGAGGGGTCAAAGGGGTCGTGTCCCTCGTGTGTCACCTATCCGAAACAGAAAGGTAACTACCATGCGTCATATACAGCTTCTTTACACACACGGCAGTCTGAGTCCTTCAACTTTGCACGTGAAGGTAACCACACGTGATGTGTCAGTTTGGGGGGTCACATGTCCGTCCCCCCCGCCATCCCCCTCTTGCCCACCAAGTTTCTCATGCTGCAGCCGCGTCTGTGTGTGTTTGCGTGTGTGCGCTTCCTTGTTAACGCACACACTCACATGTGCCTGCGTGGTGTATCAGCGTGAGCCACCTGTTCTCGGGGCACTGCGGTGAGTGAGAGGTCCGCGCCGGCCCGGATCACGTCGAGCTGACACCTGTCAGCCTGTCAGGCCCCGTCTGCTCTCTAACTGTCCCGCGCTGCCGCGGATGGCGGTTTCCTGCGCCTCGCGAGCCGGTGGAAAGCATCCAATGCTTGTGCCTCCAACTGGGTTTTGACACCATGGAGTCGGAGGGGGCGACACAGACCGCAGTGGACGGGAGTAAGAGCTTTCTGACGTCCTTCAGGTTTGACAGCTTCTCTTTGTATTGGCTTGAGGTTGAAAGGGAACATGGGAATGAAAAGGGAATCAGCATTTGGGGAAATGTTTTTTGACATGCAAGCCCGAAATTTACCGCATCAACTGAGGAAACTGTTAGTTCTAAGATCACAGCTCAAGGCAACGACATGCTAACATGTTTATTAGTGTTACAGAACATTTCGCACAGTGTTGTCAGAAAAAGATACGTCCTGTTGAGTCTCTCGAAGCCGAGTCTGTGCCCATGATTTGATACTGTGAGGTTCAAGGATGCAAACTCCGCATTCACGGGCCCAAGTCCTGAAACTGCATCTCTTCAGGAGTGCGTGCGTGTGCGTGCGTGTGTGCGCGTGCGTGTGTGCACCCCTCTACCCCACACCAGCCTGAGAAGTTAGTGTGTATAGACAAAGTCTCGTATCAGAACACTTCGACGCACCGCGACAGCAAAGCTTGTGAAGTTTGTTTTTTTTTTTCTTTCAGTGCAGCATGAACATCTGTTGTTGTTTTTTGTTTGGCGTTTTTTTTTTTTTCCCGTCACTCATTTAGAACCACTGAAAGCGTAAAATTGGAATACAAATCACAGCAAGTTCAGAGAGTACTTACATCATCTGCAGGAGGGAGAAAGTTTAAAAGGAGAGTTTTCTGTGGGCGAGTTCGGCCTGAACGTATGTCATGACAGTGTGAGTGATGTGCCTCCAGCGGCGTTGTGCATCACCCGCCGACAGCCAGCTTTTTAACTGATTTACTCTGTGTGTGTGTGTGTGTGTGTGTGTGTGTGTGTGTGTGTGTGTGTGTGTGTGTGTGTGTGTGTGT
>JAUESF010019445.1:0-25483 GCA_032274765.1 Malacoctenus tetranemus | reverse complement strand
TATGTGTATGTGTATGTGTATGTGTGCTTGTGCGTGGACAGAAGCTCCTGGCTTGGGGGAGGCAGATCCGAAGCCTCCACGGCCGGAGTGGCTTCGTGTTAACAGAGTTGAGCTGCAGGTCACGTGCTGTCGCCTCACATCCATCAGCCCACTTCAAGGCTAGAACAGTGAATGGAAATGAAGAACATGGGGGGGGGGCAAGGAGGAAGAAGGTGGGGTTAGTCAGAGTCCAGCCATGTGACACAGAGCCTCCGACTGCGGCCCGCTAACCTCCCCGATCTGTACGTGTTGAAGCAGAACCGATGCGACTTTGCACTGATCCGCTACCACAGACGCAGGAGCCTGAAGATCCTCCCATGTACACACACACACACACACCTTCAGTATCACGCGGTGACTGTGCAGCACACGGATATAAATAGATCACGGGGAAAACTAGCGGGCTAGTGTGAGCAGAGTTATAGTGTATTTGACCGCCCCCCCCCCCCCCCTTTTTATTTGGCGAGGCGTCACAAGTCCAAATAGATGCAGATGTTTTGAGCAGCTGCTCTTTCCGACATTGGAACAAATGAAACGAGTGTACAAAATTAAAAAAAGGTCAGGCTGATGGTGAGGACACGACCACGAGCGAATGGCGAATGAGGCTCGATGGGATTAATTGACAGTCGTCGGGATTCCCTGGGGAGAATCCCATTAAAAAAAGAAGAAGCCATGAAAGAAAGGCAAACTCTGCGAAGCATTCAATAATGGAGTAATATATTTTGGAGTTGGGGGAGGGCGGGGGAGTTGCCTTTTCATTTAAAAGTGGCAGCGGCTGTTATTGCCTTGTATCTCCTTCCTGGCTGCTGGAGCGCTCCAGGCTATGCAAGCTAAAGTCTGCACAGTTCAAAAAAAATAAAAATTTCTCTCGCTCTTGGATTTCGTTCGCCACCAATAGCATGTTTTCTCCCTTCCCCTCTCTTTTGTCCTTTTCTCTCTTCTTTTGCATAGATAAGTATGCAGAAAGAGTTTCTCTGGGAAAGTTTTGGTTACGGTTGCTCGCAGCACACCACCGCTTTCCACTTTTGCTGCTGGTTGCGTGTGATGCTGCTAATGAGGAACCTTGTGCTTCTGCTACCCATGCAGTCGCTGTACAGTGAGTCACGTTAACTACACGGAGCAATGCCGTGGGACAATCACCACACAGATTACATGCACTCATTAACTTATTTGCATTATATAGGACTATTTTTGTTGGGGCCTTCATGGTCCATTCATCTATCTATTATCTGTACGACTTATGGCACTTTTCCATTAATATTTACCAAGCTTGTAAAAGTTTGTGAACTAGATACGAAATGAACAATTTAGCTTTCCTGAAAAGCTGAATAGTTCTTTTTTTTTTAATTATATGTATTATGAATTTTAGGTGTTTTTATGAATTCAATTTTGAAAGCTGATGAATAAATTGTTATGCTGCTATTCAGACGGAGTCACTTTCTAATTCCTATGAAGGCATCAGATATCTGAATGTACGCGAGTTGCTAAAGGAGAGTGTCACATGCCACGCTTCTGTCCCGTCTGTTTCCTGTTTTATTTTGGTAGCTCACCTTGTCCCTGGCTGCGGCCTCCTTGACTTCTCCCCCCTGTGTGATCGATGCTCCCTCCCTAACGTGCTGCACCTGTGTCTGCGCTATGATTAGACTCACCTGGTGCTCCTCGTTTATGTTTGGGCTTCTGGGTGTTAGGTCTCCACTTACAACCAGCCAAATTTGCCACTGAAGCCAAACCATTAGGTAAAAACAACTAGCCTGACAAGTGTGTGATCCTCACTGTAGGAGAGCTTTCTGGTAACAGAAGAATGCATGTGTGACATGTTCAGTGTACAAGTGACATGCCTCAGCTCAACCACACGTGTGTCAATGCCGGGTTTTAGGCAGGAGTAAGAACTGGCTGCTAAACCTGTGTAAAGCATAAATTTGTGTGTAAAGATCATCCATCCATCCATCCATCCATCCATCCATCCATCCATCCATCCATCCATCCATCCATCCATCATCCACCACTTATCCAGAGCCGGGTCATGGGGGCAGCAGTCTCAGCAGAGACCCCCAGACTTTCCTGTCCCTGGCCACCACCCCCAGCTCCTCTGGGGGGACCCCGAGGTGTTCCCGGGCCAGCCGGGTGATGTAATCCGTCCAGCGTGTCCTGGGTCTTCCCCAGGGCCTCCTCCCAGGAACACCTCCTGATGGAGGCGACCAGAACGCATCCTAAACAGATGCCCGAGCCACCGCAGCTGGCTCCTCTCTATGTGGAGGAGCAGCGGTTCTACTTTGAGCTCCTCCCGGGTGGCGGACCTCCTCACCCGATATCAAAGGGTGCGTCCTGCCACCCTGTGGAGAAAACTCATTTTGGCTGCTTGTATCCAAGATCTCGTTCTTTAGGTCATGACCCAAAGCTCATGACCATAGGTGAGGGTTGGAACATAGATTGACGGGGAGAGAGCTTCACTTTCTGGCTCAGCTCCTTCTTCACCACGACGGACCAATCCATTGACCGCATTACTGCGGCTGCTACGCCGATCCGCCTGTCGACCTCCCGCTCCATTCCACCCTCACTTGTGAACAAGACCCTGAGATACTTCAACTCCACCTGAAGCGGGAACTCATCTCCAACCTGGAGAGAGAAAACTATCTTTTTCTGGTTGAAAATCATGGCCTCAGATTTGGAGGTGCTGATTCTCATTCCAGCTGCCTCATACTCAGCTGCCAACCGCTCCAGCACACGCTGGAGGCCCTGATCTGAGGGGGCCAACAGAAAAACATCGTCCGCGAAAAGCAGAGATGATATCCTGTAAAGATCAATAAATATCAATATTGTTCACTAACTAGTTTATATGTTCCAAAAGTATGCATCCTGAGATCTAGTGCAAAAGGAAAGTGGAAAACAATGCAACTTAAAGCCCCAGATAAAGCAGGTCTTGTGTTTACCCCCTCCACTTTCCCTCCCAGTGGTTTGGTCCACTGCCCACACTGTGTCTGAGCCAGACACACATCAGCCCCTGTTGGAATGTTTGCGGAGCAGTCTGTGCAGATGTGATTGTGCCAACTGACCTCCAGTGACTTTCCAATGGTTAACCTAAAACGATGGATTGCGTCAGCGGTTCTACTGTAGGACACAATGACACATGTGCAAAGCTGAACCCACAAAGGTGTGAGTTCACCTCAGAGCATGCAGTCTGTGTCGGAAGAATTTGTCTTATTTTTAGAGTTAGACTGTTTCAATAAGGTAAATGTGTCAAATGTACATTTTCTGTATTTTGTGTAACACGTATTTAGACAATGCTTCCAAACCCAACATCTTGAGGCGGATTTTGTTCAGTTTTGCTTCAAACGACCTGGACCGGTAAAGTGAGAACATTAGACTTATAAATAGAAAGAACAAATCCACATCTTCCAAAGTTTTGGTTTACTTTTCAAACCTTTGCCTTGGTATTTTATGACTGACCTGTACTGTAGAGGTTTTTGTGCAGTTGCTTTCTGTGTTGTCACTGGCTTATGTTATTTCCTTAAAAGGTGCTTCATTGTTGTGTTTATTCTTTCCTTTGGTCTTGACTTTTTCCACACAGTACTCCCTGACTTTTCTTTCCTTTAGTCCTATGTCTGCATCTCCTCCTCTGATCCTGTGTCCCATAGCTCCTTCATTTCAGATTCTGTGGGATAAATACCAGAGTATTTATTTTAATACCAGAGTATTTGTTTTAACTCAATTGTGATTTTTTTTAAAGCATGATTGGTGTGAACTCTTTAGAATGTCGGCTGTACATACTAACTAACAGTATGACTTTCATGCGGCACAGCTGGCTGTAATGTTGCCTCGTTGTTGATCGTCCATCAAGTAGCCATGGCTGTGATCTGTTGTTCAGTGTGGTGCTTTTAAGCCCGAACTCCCATTGAAAGCATGTGACCCTTGGGGATGAATAACAAGTAGGTAACAAGCAGGTACTTTTTCTTTTCAATGAAAAATTGCAGGTTTGCATCCTATAGGCTGGATTAGCAGTCCAGTGGAGGCCTCCAGACCATTGATCATGTGTGACTCAATGTTTGGCTAACTGGGTGCAGTCTATAGCCTGAAGCTAACAAAACCACATGAATGTGGTAGCAACTATGTGCTCATTATGCACCCAGAGGAAGCCACACAATGTGCATCTACCTGACTGTGTCCTTTCGGCTATCCTGGGAGCCCGCTGGAGTCCCCCCAGAAGAGTCCCCTGAGGTGGGGAGTCTGGGTGTCACCGCTCAAACTTCTGCCCCAGTGACCTGGCCCTGGATTTTCTAAAGAGCGTAGATGGATCAAATCAAGGATACTCTATAAGGAAGCGAGAAGGCCTTAGTTAAAACTTTGCATAGCCATTATTCTTGTCAGATTTGAGAAAATCCTTGCCTTTCTATGAAGCTCAGCTCTATTTTTTTTACTTTTGCTGGTTTGGTCAGAAAAATAAAACTAGGTGGCTGAAATCTCTTTTTAAATGGACTAAGTGTTGAGGTAAAGCTATCCAGCGCGTGGTCTGGGTTCAGTTCCAGTTACCCAGCAGCTGCCAGCACTGGATGGCAAGGTATTGGTGTTAAGCACTGAGGTCACCAAGAAGTCCAATCACACGCTAATCTCGCCTTGGGTCGCGGTGTTGGATGCGATGCAAGGCAACCACCTAATTTCTAGCCGCAAGCATCACAGTTTCCAGCCTGTGCTGGCAAACTCTTGAAGGTGGGGGTTGGAGGGTGGGGGGTGGGGTCGTGTTTAGAGTAGCTCTGTGTTTATGGTTTATGGACAGATGAACAATTTAGGCCGAAATTCCCGCTCGACTCTGAAACAGCGATATTCCAGGCGCCTTGGTGACGCACTGTGTCATTACTTCAAAGTTTTCATTATTAGGAACGTGTTTCATTTACTCGTGCTCATTTACTCATTCATATAATAACCTTCCCTGATGCTGTCCAGGCTTCACTGAAATATGGAATAAGATTAGCTGGGGTGAACTGTACAAACAAAACAGGGCCATTTTACATAAGCCACCACCTCTCCCTTCTGCAATCAAACCTCCAAAAGCGGTATGACCAGCTATGAATCGTTGAGTCGTTGGAAACACACTCGTGATCTCAAAATTCTGACCTCACAAACAAACATAATGTTTCTGTCACTGTGTTATGAGTGTTAAAGCAGAGAGTGTAATCAATTATGCCACAGTGCTGCTTCAGTGACAGTGATTAACATATTGGCTGCCAGGCAGCATTCTTTGCATTTTAAAGCATGCGGCAAACTAAAGTGGCCATCTAATAACTACCAGGCCTGAAGGCTTTCACTGAGGAACTGAAGGCGGTGAGGAAAACATGTGCACATTCATTGGCTGGATGCTACAGCAGAGGATACACTGTACTGAAAGCAGGTTGTAGGCAATTTCATTCCACTAATGCTACTTTTTCACCATTGGCGGGGGGAGGGGGGTGTTAATAATAATAATCATACATTTTATTTATAGAGCGCTTTTCAGAGTGCTCAAAGACATTTTAGTAAAATACACAGTAGCACAAATTTTAGGGAAAAAGGCACATTTACAATTTGTAGAATTAATAAATATTTAAAACATTTTCTAACAAGAATATGAAGATAACACAAAGCAAGTGTCGGCAGTTATAGATAAAAGCAGTTTTGAAGAGGTAAGTTTTTGTGAGATTTTTGAAGGTCGGTGCAGTCACAGATGTGTTTTGGCAGAGAGTTTCAGAGGGTGGGAGCAGCTGCAGAAAATGCTTGGTCTCCCTAGATTCGGTGCTTGGTTTGAAGTGGAAAGGAGAGGAGGTTGGTGTCAGAGGAACAGAGATTGCGGGAGGGGGTGTGGTAATGGAGGAAGTCAGTTAGGTAGGAAGGGGCCTGGTGGTGGAGAGCTTTGTGGGTCACAAGGAGGACTTTGAAGTGGATGCGTTGTTTGATGGGGAGCCAGTGGAGGTTCTGAAGGACAGGGGTGATCTGGCCTCATGAGCGGGTGTGAGGGAGCAGAAGGGCAGCAGAGTTATGGATGTATTGCAGTTTGTTGGGGACTTTCTGAGATGAACCAGAAAGGATTCTATTGTAGAAGTCGAGTTTGGATGTGATGAATGAGTGGATTGTACTTCAGCAGTAGGAAAGCAGAGGGATGGATGGAGACGGGCAATATTTTTAAGGTGGAAAAACGCGGATTTGGTTGCTTGGTTTATGTGTTGTTCAAAGGTGAGGTGGCTCTCAAAAATGCATCTAAGGTTCCTGGTGTATGGAGAGGGCGTCAGAAAGGAGTTGTGCCGGTTGAGGCAGAGATTGTGGGTGGTTTTGGTGAGAGATTTGGGACCAATGATTATTACATCTGATTTGTCGCAGTTGAGTTGAAGGTAGTTGGCTTTCATCCAGTATTTTATTTCAGTGAGTGATTAGAGGTGAGGTGGGTTTTTAGCTGAAAGGCGACAGCACGTTCCAGTATTTTGGACAGAAAAGGGAGATTGGAGATGGGGCGCAAATTACGGGGGTTAACGGGGTCAAGACCAGGTTTCTTGAGGATGTGTGTGACGGCAGCAGTTTTAAGGGATTGGGGGACAGAACCAGTTCTGAGAAAGGAGTTGATGACGGCAGTGATCAATAAGGAAATGGCAGGGAGGCTGGAGGCTGGACAGGGGCTGAGTGGTGAGTGTGGGGGGTTCCAGGCTGTGAGGTGGGGATGGCGGTTGGGGGGGAGGTGTTGAGGGTACCCATAGATGGTGTCAACTTTAGTTTGAAAAAACAAAAGGAAAGATTAGCATTTATGGACTGTGAAGGATGAGGAGGTGTTTTCACTGGGTTTGAGAAGTGTGTTTATTGTGAAGAAGAGTGCCTTGGGGATTGTGGAGCCGGAGTGAATGAGTTGTGAATAGTAGATGGCCCGGGCTGCGTTGAGAGCATCTTTGCACTGTTGAAGGTTGTCTGTGTAGGTTTGTAGGTGAACTGTTAATCCGGTTTTCTTGCAGAGTCTTTCCAGTTGGCGTTTCTGTGCTTTCATTTTGTGAGGTTCAGGGGTCTACCAGGAAGCAGAGTGTTTGAAGGAAATTGTTTTGGATTTAATGGGGGCAGATTCGTCAAGACAGGTGGAGAGGGTGTCATCATAGCAGTTAACAAGGTTAGAGGGGTTAGGGGAGGCAGACAGTCTACAGGTGAGACGGACAGAGAGTGTTGAGGGGGAGATGGCTTTAAGGTTTCTGAAGAAAATAGTACGTTTGTGTTTTGGGGTGGGAGTGGGGATGTCGATGTCCATGATGACAGCAAAGTGGTCTGAGATGTGGAGGTTGAGGCTGCATAGATGGTGGATAGTGAGGCCAGTGGAGCAGACCAAGTCCAGGATGTGACCATGGCTGTGTGTGGGGAAGTTGACGTGTTGTATGAAGTTGAAGCATTACAGTACGTCCAGAAAGTCAGAGGCAGAGTTAAAGTCAGTGTTGTCAACTGTATAAAACCTTTAGGTACTAACAGTTTTCATCATCAATTTTCATCAAATTGTATCTGATTTCCTTTTGTATAGATATAAGCAGGTTGTTCAATTTTATCCTTAACCAGACATTTGGTACATACAGTTGTTGAGCTAAAAGTTGTACAACGGTAGGGTTTTTTTTTTTTTAAAGAAATGCTACAAATGCAATTACAGGCTTGCTGAGTTAAACCTGCGTTTTCTTTAAGTGCATGCAGCAAGTAAAAGAATGCTTCACAGTTCCAGAGAGAAGTCACCACCACAGCACGAATTCACTCTGTGTGAGGCCGAGTGTTTGAGTGAGTAATCGATGCAACAAATGTGACCTGAGAGCTGGAAAGTGTTCAGCCTTTTTCCTTTTCTCGCAATTAATTTAAATTGTAGGAAAACACAAAACAGACACAACATATCCAACAACAGGATATTTTTGCTTCGTAACCAGTGTGTTGCAAAGGACTTGGCACATCTTTGGAAGATTTTTGGCTGGCAGTTTTACTACACCCAGCTGTGCCCCTGCTTAGTGTTTTTGGGATGACTACTGAAACAATAACACAATGCTACTTAAATACTATTGGTACTCAATGTCAATGAGCTCCAAAACAGTGTTAAAAGGATACCCCAATTTTTTCTTGCTTTCTTTCTTCAGCATTCTTTTAAAAGTGCATGTAGTGACTAGGAAGACATGGGCAGATCTCACCTATCGCTAATTAGCTTCGCTAATCGATGGTAGTACTTGCCTGCTTCCAGTTATAGCAGATAAACAATGTGCACAACCATGAACATGCTTGTAAATACACTGCTCAAAAACATTAAAGGGGCAGTTTTTTTAATCAGGGTATGGCATGAATTCAATTGCACTTTTCTGATAAGGTTTTGGTCAGGTCATGTTCCAGCAGATGTTTAAGGCCAACACTACCCCTGTTTTGGAGAGCATAAAGAAAGACTTGCTTAAATGGTCCTCACTTCCCCTCCCTCCTCTGAGCAGAGTCCCCGTCATCAAAATGATGGTTTTGCCTAGATTATTGTACCCTTTTCAGATGATTCCTGTCTTAATATCAGGCAAGTGTCAGAAGCTTCTAAATGATCAGCTTAGTGATTTCAACTAGAACAAGCATAAGCCAAGGCTAAAAATTTCTACACTTCAGCTGCCAAGCTCAATGGGCGGCTTAGATGTCCCTAACTACAGACTTTATCAGCTGGCATCCCAGATGCGATTTGTGGTTGAATGGGTCAAGCGAGACACGACTTGGGTCTGCTTAGACCTCGAAACATCCCACGGTTATGGCTCACTTTTAGGTCTCCTATCCTGTAAGGATCTAAAATCTGCTCGAATAATCTGCAACCTATAATTTGTAACACTCTGAGAACATGGTTCATCACACGTAAAATGGAAGGGAGATCAAATCTCACTTCCTCACTGATGCCAATTCTAGGGAACCCTAATTTCCGACCAAGTATTACAGATCATGGGTACAACATTTGGACATCAAGAGGAACAAATAAGATGTGTGACTTGTTTGAAGGTTCAACCTTACTGTCATTTGCCAATCTGGAGGAAAAGTATGACATTCTTAAACCAAATTTCTTTTGATACCTGCAGGTTGGAGAATTCATACTCAATAAAACATTTTACGTTCAATATCAATACCTCTCCATTTGTACAGCTGCTTCTTTAGGGTCCAACTAAAAGATCCATTGCCTTGATTTACAACATCTCATACCAAACAGTAGCGGATAACATTCAGGTGGATGTACAGACCTGGCACAATGAGCTTGGTGTGAATCTGGACAACAACAAATGGAGTACTATTTGGGGTCATACAAAAAAGATATCAGTGTGCAATCGTGCCAGATTGTTACAGTTCAAAATCTTACACCGCTTACAGATGGTGGCAAACTGGCAAAAGATCATAATGAAATGTGTTCCTATGGAATACCTGACATGTATGCTCCAGTCTACAATGGATCAATTGGAGAAAGTCTGGACTCCCTATTTTCTTTTGAATAACTTCACATTGTCTTCAGTATTCTCAGATATTATATTTGCGTAGCTACGGACCCCCCCCCCCACACGAATATGCATTTAAGTATGACCGTGCTGACAGGTCAAACAAGGAAGAATGTGGCCACTGGACTAAAACCACTTTGAAACATCTCCCTGAACGGGTGAAAAAAGCCTTAGCATGCTGTGAATGGTGCTGGTTGATAGGTTCCCGTAGACATGTCGTTACCGTGGCTGAATACATGCAACTGCTTGACATATCAGTCAGTGCCACACTAC
This sequence comes from Malacoctenus tetranemus, assembly GCA_032274765.1. Taxonomy (NCBI): domain Eukaryota; kingdom Metazoa; phylum Chordata; class Actinopteri; order Blenniiformes; family Labrisomidae; genus Malacoctenus; species Malacoctenus tetranemus. The sequence goes on along the minus strand of JAUESF010019445.1, from coordinate 15,704 downwards.
TTCTTTTTCTAACAGGCTTTAGTGCACTCAAAGAAGAACCTGTTGCTGAGCTGTTTCAGTGTTGACACTACACAACCTTTGTCAAACCACCACTGTCAACAGCAACGCTCCGTCTCCATCGCTCTCCAGCACTCAAGCAATTTTTTTACAATTTTTATCTTGGCTGTGAAGAGGAAGTGTCACCTCAGAGGACACGGATGAAAGCAAAGCTTGTTTTTGACCTCGGGATGAAGACAAACACATTCACCAGTGGAAGCCAGACGGTTTCTAAAAGCATGGTAATAGCATAGTAAAAAAAAAAGCCCCCAAACCACACTGATCCTGTTTGATGGAGATTTAGTCAACAGATAGGAAAGCTCTTGCTGGCAGGATTGCTGTGTCAAATACAGAAAAAAAACCCAAAAAACAAGCAATTTCCATCCCGACTGATGTACGGCAGCCCGACCGCAGTTTACAGATGTCCGATATCAATCTCTTCCCTTTAGAATGGAAAAGAGGAAACCTTTTTCAAGCTCCTATCTGGCCCTCTGTAATTCTTAAAGGTTGCAGCGATCCAGCAGAGATAACAGGAACAGAGTCATTACAACTGTGACGCATGACAGGAAAAATAAAGATGCTCTCTCCCTCAGAGCTTGCAGGTAAAAATGCAGCCCTAAATCAATGTTTGACAAGTACTCTTTTTACTGGGAAGTCAAACTCCCCAATATTACAGCGATATCTTGGATGGACAGCAGCTTTAATTTATGACTGACAATAAAGAACAAGGAGAATAAGAAGGGCCTAATAAAGCACAAGACTTCAAAGTAAAGGCAACAAGTAATTTTTTCAGGTACTAGGAAGAATGATTTATCATTCTGAAATAGAGAAGCCAAAGCCTTGTTTGCAAACGCAATCTCTTGGACCCCTTCCCCAGGAGGGAGTGGCACCAAGGTTATGAACAGCTCCATTAGGGTGTAATCATTGCAAACACTAAATTTGGTTTATCATTATTGAAACATCACAAAGTCTGCAACAAATCACGGAAATCAGGGAGGTTCCCTAAGTATTACAAATGCATCACTTTTTGTTCTAAAATTATCACAACTGCTACAAGATGTGATTTATAGTGGGCTGAAGTTGTGACAGTTAACATCATCAATACTGTTAGCACGAGGGCCAGTGTCAGGACAAGTGCTACAATTGGCATGATATCTATCATTCACATGAGAGGTAACAACATATTATGCATCACAGTTACTGGAATCCGTACCCTGAGCATGTGGGCCAATATTCCTTTGGAGCTTTAATCCAATCACATTTCATTATCATGTGTTAGCAGGGCGGAGAAAATCTGCCCTTGGGCCTTCAGTTATTACAGTGCAGGCCTCTGTAGCTGTAAGCGAAAGGGAAATCAAACTGAACCTGTGACACCCTCGTGGCTGCCTAAACTACATATTTTGCTATGTTGATGGCAAAAGCAACCACTTTGCTCAAAGTCTAAAACGTTTACATTTTCTCTCCTGATTAGTTCTGGGTATATTTTGGCCATACCTTATACTCAGCCTGGGTATGAATAAGTTTTAACACTTCAGTAATCCTCAGTTAGCTTGAAGCCAAGGTTCAATTTGTCTTGTCATCAACATGTTATCAGTAAATTGTTGTCGAATGTTTTGTTGTCAAAACAGTGCAGTCGTCTGCATGTCGGGCTGTGTTCCGATGGTTGGTCAGTGCACACTACCACCAGAAGTCAGCCTCATTTGTTTTAAATTTTTATTGGATGGATTCGGTTGTACGTCATTATTTTCAAAATGTACGTTCACTAAAAGCCAGACATTGTTCCAACCACGATGCATTCGTGCTACTGCAATGCAATACACAGTTTTACTTTTAAAGCTGTGTCAGGCTAAATATCCAGCTAATCCAAGGAGCCCGAATTTGGTAAAATCTAAAATGTTGGTAAAGTTTCTTTTATATTTGCCTGGCAAACTGTCACATTCCTTTGGCGACCTAAGTACAGACAAGGTTGTGTTAGATGATCAGGTTTTGTCAGCTGCCTGGAGACTGCGTGACCCGGACATTTGCGGAGGTGTCGGAAGTCGCCTAGAAAGTGTCTACGTTAAATGGGCTGGACTGACAGGCCTAATTGTTGGGGAAATCACAGAAAAGCATCAAGTCCGACCTTTCTGCGAGTGAAACCACGGCATCCAGTCCACATGTGAGCCCTCCCACAAGATTGCAGAATGGAGGTGATATGTCTGGCTGCAGACATGATGAAAGACTTTTCCTTCAAAGATGAGGGTATAAACACACGCTTCAGTAGTGCAGATCACAGCAACGACACCAACCTTCATCAGGGGTGGAGTTTTTTTTAAACTTCATCCATGACAATACACACTTTGTAGCCCATCAACCACTCCACAGACAACTGTCTTCCTTTCCTGTGAGGAGCCAGTTGATTAAATGGCACACCACAATGCAAATGACATGTCAAACAGTTGAATACTTAACACATTTTGCCTGCAGAGTAGTTGATCACTTGGATAGAAATGAATCGAACCACAAATCGATCCACACTTAATTTCTCCAGACTCCTCATCTTCCATTTTTTTTTTTTTATTTTTGTGTTGCTGCCTGATCTAACTTCTTCCAAACCAAACATTTATCAAGGTTTTGGTGTCCTATCACAATGCAAAGACCCGACTCATTAGTGGGCCGTGTTTGATCGCAGCATCTCTGCCCAGAAATGAGCCGTTTCAATGGAGCAGCAGATGGCAGTTTGCTGGAGGCTTTCATGGGAGGGCCAGTCAATGTGCCTCTAGCCTTTCAGGCTCTATTTACAGACATGAACAAGTGAGGCTGCGCATGCAAACAAATCTAACAAAAAGGGAAAACCTTGTAACATTCTCATGTGGTTCTGGGTGAAATAGAAAGCATTTATTGTTTCCCAGGCAATGTAAATATCCTCAGTGTATTTTTATTTTAGTTGCTCTGCTATTGTGACCTGTCGGCACTCTGCAAAACAGGGAAAAATACAATTGCTTTCAAAAGCTGCATCAAGTCAGGCTTTCATCTCCAACGGGGCCCCTGAGGCCACATTGTCTCAGCTCAGGACCTTGGTCTCCAACATTTGGGCTGTGTGCGACTGGACTGTTACAAAATAAAACAAAAAAAATCATAAACCAGATAAAAAAAAGAAAAACACCACTTGTTTTATTTTTCAACTGCCCAATGACCAAATGGTTTTGTGTCACAAATAAAATCATAAAGTGTGATTTGTGATTTTTTTTTCCTAATAAGAAAATAAAAGCAATGCTGACCAAAATCATTTATTTGGTAATATTAAGTTAATGTATGTCATCAGTGGATGAACTCTGCCAAAGAGTTTGGTGTCATGGACGATCAGTCCAGAAACAGTGACTGTACACCCACAGGTCAGCCAAGAACTCAAACAACTGCGGTCTTTTAAACAAATCCAAGTATGAGCAAAGGTATCTGTCGACGTTCCTGCACCTCCATTCATAACATGACAGTTCTAGCGATAAACAATATTGAGTCTCTTTTTTATTATGCCATCAAATGTGTGCGTTTTAAGCCACTGCATCTTTAAGTGAATCTAAAAGTTAAACTTTCTCACTGAAATCAATGGAAATTATTCCTTGAATAAACAAAAGGTTCAGTTTAGAGCCGTGACAGGTGGCAGATAGGCAAAGGTTTAGCTTTATGTCACATCAGATTTACACCTCAGCTGGAGAACAATAAGATCTCGCTTTTTTTGGCCGAACAATTTCCAAAGATTTTCAGCTTTGAGCCCATTTTTTGTAAACTCACGATTGCTGTTATTTGATGCTCATCTGTTAGCTATGAGTTTGCCCCGCTTTCCTTGCTTGATAACACCGGCAGTGCTGCCATCTGCTGTTCAGTGGTGCTTTTCGTTCTTGTGCTCTGTGAGCTCCTTATTGGGTCTCTTCACACAAATTAGGCATGATGAATTTCTCACAACATTTTGCGGGTTCGGTAGCCCCGGCTGACTGCCCGAGTTGACCCCCCCCCCCAGTTTCAGCACGCGCGGGAGCATGTTTGATGTTCTTGGTTCACAGACAACATCAAAGTGAATCACAACACAGTCTAAGTGCTGTGATGTTGTAATTGATTTGAATATACTATGACTACTCTAAGCTGTTTCACCTCCTCGTAATAGCCTTGGCTTTTTTCCCTTTTCACGCTATTATTATGAATAGCACTTAGAGGGACAGAGAGAGAGAGGGGAAAAAGAAGTTTAATTTTGCACTTTCTATATTTCTTTCAACAAAGAAGCTACTTATGAATATAGATGAGGCTGTTCCAGGCAAGTTGTAGCCGAGTGGCTTTAAAGGAAAGGTTTTTATGACAATTCAGCAATCACTTGCCAGCCTGAATCGAGTGGATATCTTCAGCTGTTGCGCAGTTGGACGTCAACTGTCTTTCTTTCCCTTGAGCAGGGCTCACTTTTTGATTAGGCCCATTTCCCAGGATAAAACTCTCTGCCATCACCACCACCAGAACTACTTGACTCGTGCTATTGTACCTGCTGGAGTCTCATGTTAACGCTACTTGGAAATCCTGTCAAACTTTGACTGTAACTTAGCTAGCTCCAGTGTCACTTTCATTATGTAGCTCTTTTGAAAGGTCACAGATGTGGTGGTTTGCAAGAAAAGGCTGGTACAGAGACCACCTGAAGACCACAGACCAATCGGATGTTCATAAGGTGCAGAACCTCATTGTTTTGACATTCAGCACTGATATCGACGTCTTTTTCTCCAAGCATTAGTACCTTCGTGCTAACTTCAGTAGGGACAGGATGTAGATGAAGCAGCTCTGTCGGTTGCAGAAGACATCAAGTTCCCTGTGTGTGGTCAGTGCCAAAATCTGACCGACTATCTCCTCATAGGACACTGCTCTACAAGACTGATCGTGGACCATGGACACATTTTCTTGAGACCTGTACAATGGCACTGGATCAGGAGACCCGAACAACAGAGAGATAAATAGGAAGGACTGTGACAGAGCGCCAGTGACTCAGTTAGCAGAGCGATCGCCTCGTGCTCCAAAGTTCGATCGCAACTTGCCTCGTTCATTTGTCAAAATGTCCAATGGACACTGAAGCCAGGGTGTGTGAGTGCTTCATTCGGTTTAAGAGCAAAGAAATGCATTGAGAATCTGATTATAGTGGATATATTTATCAAACTTTTAAACTTATTGCTAGTCTTCGGAAACTAATATTTTGTCTGAATGTGTTGCTGCCCTCAACTGTTCAGTTTTACCAAAACACATCATTTGGGCCTTGTGAGACATCTGGTGGGCAGGATTTTACCCCACGTTTGACACCCTTGCTGTAGCGACAGATCAAGCTTTCGGTTAGGTCGAGCTAGTCTCTACAACACAAAAACATCTCCATTTTAAAAAGGAGATCATTAGAAAATTGAGTTAATGTATCGAACTATGAAGTACTTCTCTAATTGACTGTACACATAGTCCATATGGCCGTTAAGAAATGAACAGGTTGCCTTCACCAAAACACTGGAGACCTGATGTACGCTTCAGTACAGATCTCCTATTCAACTTATGGGAAAATGACTAAATAAATACCTAAAGGTAGCGACCATCTTATTAACAACACCAACAACAAAAAATACTTATTCCAGAACTCACCATGGGAAGTTAGAACCCTGCCCTGCAGCACAGGCTTCTGGTTCAAAGTGGGATTAGTTGCAGGCTGTAGAAGTTAGCAACTGGATAGAGTGTCTGTCAACCAGAGACTTTTGAAAACTAGCCAGAGAAAAATCATATCCTCACCAATGCATCACCAAGGGAGACATTATATACAGCAGTGTCATTGCTAAAAATACTGAGATCAGGCACTTCAAACCAAAACCTCCAACCCTGGTCACGTCTCACAGGAGGGTGAGCAGACATCACAATTAGCTCCCTGTTGTGGTTTTTTTGTTTCTTTTCTCGCTGAGTCAGTAATTTAGGCATTCATGAAGACAGCTGAAAACTCACATTAGCGACAGCTGAACTCATTCACCACCTCCACAGCTCAGGTAAATAACCCCAGTATCCTTCCCGTGTCCCTTGCTGTGTGTGTGTGTGGACCGCCTCAGCTGGCTGTTGGAAAAAGAACACACTTCCTGCCTACCACACAACTGTTCCTCTGTGAAACCCATTTGCTGCCTCTGCCCAGATCACCTCATGCAGTTCAAATCACGGTCAAAGAACACAGCGTGGCGCGCGCACTTGACAGCGAGTTAAGTGATGTGTAATAATATGCGCAAACACACGCACGCATGCATCTGACACCTGGGTAACTGATGCGATTTGAATATCGGTTTGTACTTGTATGAGGCGGTAATGAATTGACTGAGTACAGGGTTGGTAATAAGCAGAAGCAGGTGCATCATAATAATTGTCAATGAGCCTCCTGGGCCCCATGGGGTCTCGCCTCCCCTGACTCTGTTCACTTCTTTTTAGCAGTTTACTCTGGCATCTGTGCATGGTGTGTGCTACCTTTTGGAGGACTGTTGCACTTAAAACTTCACAAAGAACAAACTGCTTGGAGCAGCAGTTGCTAACCCGGGGTGTTTGGGACCTCCAGTCCATGTTGGTTTAAGCTGTAACTGAGTTAAGCTCACAGGGCACTGGTCCCACATTACATTGAACAAAACCAAGTTACACCTTAGGCAGGTCATGAGGCCTGCATCACATGCACATATGTGGTACAACTTACATCACTCTTTTCTCCAGCGAAATGGATCAAGCCACTACCCTTTATATTTGGATCACAGTTTGTTCTATTCGTTAAGTCACAGCCATACATGTTGTTGGAGTGCCTGAGGAGAACCTACACAGGATGTTTAGTAAAACACTGCAAGCTTATGGCCTCTCAGGCCTGGACTGGCATGATGGACGCTGTCACTGGGGGAGGATGAGCGCTGACCACTGTCCAGCCAAATGGCCCCCATGACAAGACCAGTTGAGCATTGAATTTGCTCATCAAATAAACATGCATGAACGCATTGTACTGTTGAACTACAATGAGTGCCTTGCGGTCGTAGGCTTCCAAAAGCAAGCACAGTTGCAGATGACAGGATTATCTGACCAGCACATTCAGCACTGCTGAGGAATGTTAAGTATCTCCTGGAATCATTCAAACACCAAAATGGAACATAAAGGAGGTCACTAGGAATCTGACCTCTATCCAGTCAACTTATCCTTGTTCACCTCTTCCTTCTCCATCTGCAATTAGAGTGCTGGTGTCCAGGGGCAGAGCTGGAACATCCATCATGTCTGGTTGTATCTGCGCGTTTGGAGAACATCGCAGGCTCAACCGAGCTCAGGCTCATTGTGTTGCCATAGAATCAAACAGGAGGCCAGTGATTGGTCGGAATGTGAAGTGATTTGACAATGACGTGGAATTGAAAGATGTCCCTCGGGGCACATGGGATGAGTTTATACAGCAGCAGCTGGCCTGGCCTGGCCCCCTTCGTGTCGTGCAGTTTTGATATGAAGCATTATTAAAGTCATCCCCTTTCACAGTTGCTTCGCCAGACAATTCCTCCCAGATGTGGTTGCTCAGATGTGCATGTTTCCACTCCTGCCCTAAGAACCCTTCAAGCAATTCATTGCGGCATCCTGTGTTTCATTACTGGTGACAGATTTATAACCCAGGGCTGTAACTTCCACCAAATTTCAAAATAGCCCCAGTTTTGCTGCGGAATACGAAGTTTCACCATTGGTTGAGTTCCAGCACCGGTTCCCCTTTTCAAAGCTCGACAGACTCTCTGAAATGCTGCTTTGAGGTGTTCATGGCCCCCCGCTCTAATTGTCGATTACAATTAGAGCTCCTGGCACCGTGACGGCACTTACTGCCATTTTACTTTTACCATTTTGATTGAAGTTTAATTCCTTTCCTATGAATCAGAGTGCAGCACTTCATAAGAACAGACCTTTTGAACTCGTGGGGACCAGCTGCTTGAAATAAATTGCCAACATGGACTTTAAACATAAATGAAGGTCTGCTAACGTACAGTTTGCAAGCTTTTCAGCGTTACATTTTACATATGCAGCTTATTAGCTCCCGCTGGTGTCTCTACAGCATATTGAATGGAATGGAGCTGATTTCATTTCACAGACTGAGCCAGTTCATGGTGAGCATGTTGACCACTGCCTATGGCCTGGTGAGGTGACAGGCTACAGCAGTGTTTCCCAGTCTTTTTTCATCTAGGGCAGACCTCTTCATTGGAAAAAATCTCAAGGCACACCACCAACAACAATCTTAAAAAAGTCCTCTGTATTAAAAACAAAAAAATTAGGCAGCAAATTAGAGAACATAACAAAGTCCTGTTTGAAGACCTTCTGCTGTTCTGGCAACAGCTGAGTGGTGACCACAGTGAGTGTCAGACTCGTCTGTGTTCCTCATGTTGGTGGAACATGCACAATAAAAGCAGGTTGTCCCATCAAACTAGATACTGGGGTTTCCGTCAGTCCCAATAACGCACCACGGCCGTGATAGCATCACTGCTATTGATCGCACACAGCAGCTGATCCTCTCTCTCTCTCACACACGCACACACACACACACACACACACACACACACACACACACACACACAGAGTCAACATGTGCTGATACAGCACAATCAGACCGACGCAACAGGAAATGTCACAATTTTCTAATTAGTTACTCATGATTAGCAAGTGGCTAACCGGGCCCCGCGCTAACCAACCAGTGGTTTGGCGACCCTGTTACAATGCGCTCCGTCATTAATGTTCGACAATTTCCTGGCACAGCTCAAAATCTCTCACGGCACACCAGTGTGCCACAGCACAGTGATTGGGAAACACGGGGCTAAAGTGTGGCTAAAACACTTCCGGGATATGGTTGAATTTAAAGGCAAGAACAACCTTAATTTAACCTTAATTTAAACCTTAATTTTAAAAAGGAACATTTCACAAAGATTCATTGTCTATGTTTCTGTTTGTAGGGAAAGAGCTTTTGGATTTTTCTCATAGGACACCCAATGAGAACTCCCTGCTCCCTACTTTGTGTCTGATATTCAATCAATCCAAGTGACTCTTGACTCTGCATTCACATTATTAAAACTTCCCCTTCTCATTGCCTCTCAGATCTGTGACTGCATCAAGCCAACTCTCAGAGAAATCGCTGCCACTCCTTCTTTCTTATGCCACGGTGGACATGATGTTTTTGTCGCCAGGGTGACCTCGGGGTGGCCGGTGGCATGTTGGTCAATTAGGGTCGCGAGACAGGGACCTGATGCCGTGAGGCCCTCCATCAAAGCGGGAGCCGATGCTGCCGGGAACACTTGTTCAGAACACACCGCAGATGAAAGCCAAGCCAATAATGACAAACAAATTAGGCCCGGGACAGGGCGGAGATGGAACCCGCAGATGTGCACGCTGTCCGCTTCCAGACATAAAAGCTGCTGCGGCACCCAGATAGAATTACATTACTCATTTACACAGAACTGCCAGAGAACACCCTCCACCCCCTCTCTTTCACCCTTTTTTTTTCTTCGAATAATCAGAGCAAGCTTGGGGCTGCTGGACAAAAGATCCACTTTATGAGCTGGGTGCTGTACATGGAGAACAGATGTCAGGCAAGGTGAGTTTTACACACCTCAGTGATTCCTTAAGCCTTCCATCAGCCAGTGAATGGCTTCGATTACCTGCAGCCTGGTCTCACTGCAAAGCCCTCCCGGTCAACGTGACGGTTGGGGAACAGGTGCTGGAAGTTACTCTGCCAATGTCTAGCCGTGGAGAGAAAGACTAAAATCAAACAATCTCACCGTGTAGTTCTTTGGACTGATATTATTTTCCTCATGGTCAACCTTAAATCTAATTTGAGTATATCCAGGCCAGCGCAGACGGCCTTGGCGGCCCATATATTTACAATGTAATCAAAGAATCCGAGGCAGGTAATTAGCATATTTCTGCATAATTAATAGTGCGTTTGCCGCCCAGTCTTACTCAGGGGTAAGATCAGTTCAGCTGTGCGGCTTCAGACAGCTGTAGCTCTGAAATGTTTCCGTTAGTGGCTTCGGGGAACAAAACAGCCGCAGTCAAACTCTCGAGCAGACGGTGTGTCAACCAACCCCACCCCTGTTGTACTTTCTGCTTCTTATTTGGATAGGGAAAAAGCTTTAAAGCAGAGCGGCCAGACAGGAGGCGTCTGCAGGGGAGCAATGAGGTCAGCCGTTTTGATCAATTACCGGTTTAATGTGACACGGGTGCACCCGGCTGCAGTCGGCCGAGGAAGATGAGCACATGACATTTGCCTAATTAACACACGCCACCGGTGACGAATCTTTTTTTTTTTTACTGTGGTAGCGAGGACCCACTGAAGATGTTGGCCGGCACTCGAGCCGTCATTAGAGGAGAAGCCCTTGGCGATTCTCTCTCCCCCCAGCTTGTCATATTAGGATCCTTTTTTTTCCCTGTCTCTCTTGTTCTTTCTAACTGCAGGTTTTTAAGCAGAACATCTGACAAGGTTCAGGATGAGGGCAGCAGATGATTATCTGGGTGCTGTATGTGCCTCTTTCTCCCCCCCCCCCCACCCCCCACCCAGCTCCGTAATGTTATGTGTGCATAAGGTTATGAAAGGTGTACAAGGATCTCAGGGCAAAGCTGCTGCCTGAAAGGCTGTGTGAAATCAGGTAAGAAGCCAGAGATTTCCTCTGCTGCTTTGTGACTTCAGAAATCTTGCGGGTTTAGAACGAGGAAGATGGTAAAAAAGAAATGTCACTGACGTGAGCTGGAATTTGAGGATAACTTGGAGGGGAAGCGTTGCCATTCAGATAAAATGACACACTTCAGGGAGTTAAAGTTGGAATGTCTGGTACAAATCAGGTTGAGCCCACAGAAGTTAGTACTTTGGATAACGCTTGGAGAAAAAGGAAGGTATTTTCAGGGTGAATTGCCCAAGTTACACATAAAGAAGCCAAACTTAGAGCTCTGTCCTGATTTATTCAGTTTGATAAGTCACTTGGTCACATGGTGACGCCGCACTCTTCTATCGTTTTAGTTTTTTCCCGTTTAGGCAGCTGCCCCCAGGTATAGGGGTGTTGTTGGCGTCGATGCCTCTTCCTGTGTCCAACCGACATGCCTCACTTGTGTGTTTCTGCCTACAGAGTTAGTGCGTGTGAATTAGACACAAATAGAAATTCACACTCATGTTAGATGTGGTCACAAGATGTCCCTGACCACCTTCAGATGTGATTAGGCTGATGGGATGACAATCCGACCCCAAAGTGTTCTGAGTGTATTTACACCTGCACTCTCATGTGGTCAAGAGCAATCTAATTGCAACTCAAAAACAAAAAGACATGGTGATCAAGAGTGATTTTTCAAGTGAAAAGTATCATTAGCAAATTTTTTTTCACCCCGGCTATTTGAAGTACAAAGCAGCATGTTCACAGTCATTTTGCTTAAAATCTGCTTAGTAAGATTTTGATTTTGCAGTGTCCCAGAGGCAGTGTGATAGTTTACATGTCTACACTGAACACAGCTCGTAAAACATTATTTTTGAAGCATGAAAGTAGGAAGCAAATCTTTGAGCTCGTAGTTTATAATGAAAATCTTATATTTTAGTTTGAAGTTTGTTGTCTCTCAGTCTAAAAAGACCCAAGACCACTGAAGGCGTCCTTTGGTGGGCATTGACAGCACCTTGTGTTGTGTTGTGTGGTGTGTGTGTGTGTGTGGGTGTGATTTGACATCAGCCTCATTGTCCAACCAGTGGCTGCTGCTGCTGTACCTGGTGCTGATAGTTCACACTAGTGATGTGCGAGTCGTGAACTACTGACTCAAAACCTGTGAGTCACTTGACTCGTGGCTTACGAGTCATCGTCTCCATTAACTCGTTCACTGAGTCATTCATGCTCCAGCTAACTGACTGCTGTTAAGAAGAACACATACATTTCATTGCTGATAGACTGCTATTCTGACTACATTTGGATACATATATACATTTGACTGCATGAGTCCTGTGGAAAACACTGAAACTCTATTTTTTGTTTAAATCCACCTTTTCCTGCACGTATGTGTGATACAGCATGCAGTGAGCGACAGTCTGGGAGTAGAGCTGCGGCCTGCCGAAACATTCAGCTGGTCACCCAGCAAAGAGGGGATTTGACGGTACAGTACCTGAACTGAAAGTCAGCTTTCGTAGTCTGACTGAAAGCAGATAGAGAAATTATTTCATGCACATGTTGTGGTCGTCTACAGAAAGACATGTAGGCCTGGGTCGACAGCAAATTTTGGTGGATGATATATTGTCCCACAAATTATTGACAATAAACGATATTATTGTCAACATTATTGAGGCCAAAATAACCACTTAGTATATCAAAATCATGCAAGTAGACCCTTTTAAATGCAAACATTAAACATTTAAACATTGGAATGTCCACAATTAAAAAAATAATAATAATAATAACAAAATGATTCAGTCCCTGACTGAAGGCTTGCCATTTGCTGGCACCTGTTGGTAGCTGGATGTCAAAGATGCTGCGTCCTCAACTGAAGTGAACCTCCTCTTGGCTCTACTTTCAAGCAAAATTTGTAGACGAGCAGGGAACAGCCGTGCAGGTCTGAGGCCTAGGTTGTATAGCTTAGCCATGATGTCTCGGTACTTTGAAAGCTGCACCAAAATCTTCGGCGTGTAGTCCTCGAAGATATGCACCGTCGCGCCCTGGTATTGGAGACAGCCTCACTTCTTGCAGGCCTCGCGGGTGATGCGGTCCTTGGTTTGTGTGTTAAGTGAAGTTGTGATGGAGCCGTGTCACCACAGGTCGCGGTTGAGTTTTATTCAGTTTCTCCTCAAGGACCGCGAAAGTTGTCTTGAAGTTGGCCAAGATGCTAGCTCGGTGCTCCTCTAGCAGGTTAGCTGTGTTAGAAAAACATGTGCTGCCACAGGTAGTCGAGGGCTCACTGTCAGCTTGGACAATGCACTATAGTCTGACGTGCTCCAAAAGTTGAATGGGTTTCTGAAAAAGTTCTTTCAAATGTAAAGACACAGGAGAGTGAGACTAACACGTCTTCTACAGTGACTAACCCTGTTTGTTCCCCTTTCGTCCTCTCTCTGTCTCTGTCTCTGTCTCTTCCATACCATTCAAACTTGTCCACCTTCAGGGTAAAGGAAACACAGCACTGGGCCGGTCACTGACACATAGACACACGGTCTCACATTCACACACATATGGACACCTATGGAGGATGGATTGAGTGTGCTTGCTGAATGACAGCCTGTTGCAACAGGTGGGAACATTAGTTTTGACTGAGGGATAAAACTCCACCATACAATGCAAGCAATTCGTCTTGGCATTTGTAATTTCTGGGATTAGTCATCACGTTGGATTTAAGACTCAATCTATTCTCTTCTTTATACCACAATGGAGGTCCTCGTCGCTATGTGACACGGCCCCCCAACCCCCACCCTCCATTCGTCATTGATTGGCTCATTGAAGGAACGAATCACCCTCCCCCGTACTCGAAACATTATGTTTCCCCCCCCGCCTGGCCCCCTGCTTATCTGACAGGCCCCAGCATCATAAAGCTGATTGGAGTGGCAGACCTGCGCTCCTCAGCACTGGAGATGGCCCTTTTAGTGGCCATAAATGACAGGCTGACTGACAGCTCGGGATTCAACCCTAATTACACCTGGCTAACCACAGCCAAAACCAAGCGTTTATAAGGGGAAGCCCATCAGCCGGCGGAGCCTGGCAGTTCCCAATCAGTTCCCCTGGAAGCCTCTCCTTGTATTTCTCCTTGGTTTTACTTCCTGTCAGGCATCGTGGTAAATAAGATAAATAAATGAAAAAGACAACAACTTTATGCTCGCCATCGAAGCTCAATAAACCGGTCAGAGGAGGCAGAACGAACAGGAAAGCCTTGCGGAACTTGTGACTTAGGGCTGGGGGGGGGCTGCTGGTGACCTTATCCGTCTCCTCCGTCGTCATGCATAGGAGCAGGTGAGTGCGCAAAATCTGCGTTGTAATTCTCAGGGTTCCTCCAACCAGGATGCAGACCTGCATCTCTATCACTCATGTTCCGTTTGTTTTCTCTTCTTCTCCTTCCTTTGCCACCTCTCACCTACCTTTTTCTCAGGTGGTCCCTGCAGGGAGATTGGAGCCTGACAGGGCCCCGGCTGGGGCTTTATTGAACGCCCCCCCCTCCCCCTCCCCCCAATCTTTCATTTGATTGAGTGGCCCGGCCATCAGCACAGGCTGCCCGCCTCCACTTGCCTGCACCCCATCTGTCTTCATGCTCATGCAGCTCTTTTCAGGTACTTTGTGGAGGCGCACTACGAAGCAACACCAGTTAGACCAGCGCATCACACGGAACACATTGAGACAACACAAGGACACGTGTCCATCACTGTGGCACGTTACATGTGGGGGGGGGGGGGTTTGCATGTTCTCCCTGTGCTTCCTTTCACAGACACAAGAATGATTATTGGCTCAAAATTGTCTCAAGTGGGACTGTGTGTGTGTCTGTATGTGTGTGTCTCTCTCAAACTTTAACTGGAGTAGGCATGACTCAACTGCAAGAGTAGGTGGGCCTCCAAAACAAAGGCTGGTGGTTTGCTCCTACAACTCACGCTGTACTTGTGTCAAAGTGTCCTTGAGCAAGACGCTGAATCCTGAAGTGCAAGCAGAGTTGTGCGCATGTGTGTGAAGATGTAAAGGGGCGTCTTCTCTATTTTGGCCTGGGAGGGACTGGGACACCACTCCCTTCCCCTTCCCAGCAGAAGCTGCAGTCCATGCCAAGTTAACAGTAAAGAAAAAAGGACTGTTAAAGTAAAATAGGAGGCCTTCACCTCTGCTCTGATTTGTCCGAACTCAGCTGAAGATGAGCAGTTTTTTACTTTCACACAGAGTCACACAGAGTGATTTTCTAGTTCTGAAGAGTACAACACTTAAAACATCTATTTAACCCTTTGACATACAGATTTCTTATGCACAGTCAGTCAGTCAGTCAGTGTTTGACAGTTCGACAGCGTGTGTGGAACACTTGAGGCCTGCTAGAAATGCAGATTGTGATGCAGGAGAGAAAATATTTAAAGAACCCTAAACTCTCTTTTTTTCCCCATAAGTCATGTTGTCGGGCCTTGCTGTCATAGGAAGACACATTTGTTTTGATGGAGCTTCACCGAGAGGCTCCATGAAAACATGCCCGACGCTGGCAGGCATCGTCTCCAGCCCCCCTGAATGAAAATCGGCAGTTTGGAAGATGACAACAACTCGTGTTTTTAAGCTTAACTTAGCGTTTAGGACCACAACACATCGAGATCCACACATTTATTCTTCAAATGCGATTCTGCAGGATATGAGTCAAAACAAGCCATGCTGAGCCCAAGATGTCTTTAAAAAAAAAGCCTACATGAACAGTAGATATCAGTTGTTCTGTTAATGTTGCGACATGCAGCTCACAGTGCTGTAACCCCCCCCCCCCAAACACACAAACACACACAAAAAGGCTTGTGCTCGGTTCTCCTCCTAAAGTTATTAATGACGCTCCAATGGCAAAGTAAATCGTCCGAGGCGGTAAAATCAATTTAGGAAATTGCTTGAATTCTTGCAGACTTGTTTCATTGTCATTTACAGATCACACAGAAGGGAAAGGGGGATGAGATGAATGCCTCCTTGTTCTCGGGGGGGGGGGGGGGGGGGGGC
>JAUESF010019442.1:7500-10573 GCA_032274765.1 Malacoctenus tetranemus | reverse complement strand
ACACACACACACACACACACACACACACACACACACACACACACACACACACACACACACACACACACACAGTACTGACTGGTGCCAACAATCTGGCTCCGAGGTTTCAAACAGTTGCGTTTTTGTTCGGAACAAATTTTTGGGAAGCGCCGGCCCTTTAAGAAAACACACACACACACACACACACACACACACACACACACACTCGCACACACGCACACACACACGCACAAAAAAAAACCCGAACACCAAATCTGTGGCAGCGAGATAAAAAAGAAAGAGTCGGCCATATTGACATTAATATTGCATCACTTTCAAGAGTGTTTGCCATGTTGTTTCATGCACACGACCCACATCCTGGCCAAACAGTCTAATCCTATGAATAAACATTGTTCAAATTAGACACACACACACACACACACACACACACACACACACACACACACACACACACACACCCTCTGTAATGTCTGGAGGCTCCTGCGCAGGACTCATCTCTCATAGTTATGGCAGTTACTTTATATCAGGCTTTATTACTCACGCTGGATTAAAGAAAGAAGCCGTGGCGTCTTTAATGGAGAGCGTCCCATGTTTTAATAAACAGGACGTGAGGCGGCTCCACAACCAGCCGCCCGCCGCCGGCCGGCCGCCTCGGCACGGCACACCTTCACCCCTCCACATTAAAAGCTCTCACGCGGCGCCGACACCGGCAGAGTGGAGGGCAGCGTTTGATTTTGAGACGGAGCTCGGAAGGAAAAGTACCGTCAGGACCACCGCGTCTTTCAAGTGCAGCAAATGAGGGCCATGGCGAGCAGCGTGCGTGTGTGTGTGTGTGTGTGTGTGTGTGTGTGTGTGTGTGTGTGTGTGTGTGTGTGTGTGTGTGATGAAGCAGGAAGGTATTTGCAGCCAGGGGGCCAGATGGAGACAAATGGATGATCTTTCAAGACAACAGCCCTCCAATTAACACACAGACACACTCACAAATCACACTCACACACACACACACGCACATACACACACACACGCACACACACACACACACACACACGCACACATAATATACGCAGACGCGCTCACAGTGCTGCCTATACGCAGCGAGACAGAGAGCGAGATGGATGGAGCCGAGGCGCTGACTCGCTGTTTGAGCAGCTTCGCCGTGTTTTCTAACTTGAGGTTTGTGAACTCGCCGCGCCGGGATTAAAGTTCCAGCGTCTGCACTGAGTTATGCTCCTATGCTAATATGATGCGCGGCGGTAAAAACCCGCGGCGGCGGCGGGCGGCGGCGAGCGGCCAAATTAAACGCGAGCGCGGCGGCGCGGCGACGAGGGTTTGTCTCGATCGACCCGAAGAAAGTTCAATCCAATTTCAGTTTGTGTCAGATTCTAAAAACATCGTCTGACTCGTTGCCACGGCGAGCCCGAACGGGAACGTGCGCAGGAGGCCGACGGCGCCGAGCGTCCGGGGGGGGGTTGTGGGACACGAGGACGCTGCAAGCGCGCCGCCCGTCGACGCCGGGACGCGGGACGGCTCGGAGAGCGAAACGCTGCCTCGGTCGGGCGACAGGACGTCCCTGAAGGGGGCGACAGAGATCACAGGCTTCCTCTGAGGCTTTTATTTTGAAGGTCGTCAGTGAGAGTGGGCGTGGCTATCAGGTGTTTGGCTTCGCTGGGATGTTTCAACGAAGCAAAGCATGGCGGGTCACATGTGTTGTCGTAGCAACACGACTTCTGCCGTCCTATGAGACACACACACACTGCCACAGTGGAGGACACTTTCGTACTGTTACACTCACACACACACACTTCCACAGTGGAGGACACTTATGCACTATTACACTCACACACACACACTGCCACAGTGGAGGATACTTATGCACTGTTACGTTCACACACACACACTGCCACAGTGGAGGACACTTACGCACCGTTACACTGGCTGCTCGGTTTAGCACCGCGTCGGTTTAGCCGGACCGAACCGGATTCAAACCGCGGTCGAGCAGGTCTCAGTGAAAAGGCTCAGTTCCAGTTCCCTCGATCTCAACCCTCCAAACTGAGTGTTCAGGGCCATCTTGTGACTTAGAAATGGGACGCCCCTTAATGCAGTTACGCATTCAGACTGTGGGGGGGGGCAGTACTACGCTGATGCGGCGTTCAGTCTGTCAAGTCGGAGGAAGAAGAAGAAGAAGAAGAAGAAGAAGAAGAAGAAGAAGAAGAAGAAGAAGAATCCATAAACAAAGAAAATACTACCATTCTGGGTAGCCCTTAATAGCAAGGGCAGTAGTGGAGAATGTCGGTTTTGAGGGACGTCCGTCCCTCGAGCTGAGGGGCGAGTTTGAGGGACCTGAGAATCGGGACAGCGCTTGGTCGTCACGGGAGCGACCATTTTAGAGACTGAGGGAGGAAATGGAACGCACCCAAAGTGTCGGGTAACAGAAAGCAAAGTACGCTCTGAAGGCGGGGCCAAGAAAAGATACGGGTCGGCCATTTTTTTCCTTTTGGGGATGGGGACGTCGCAGGATTCGCGGTCAGGACGGCGCCGAGCGTGGCGCGGCGCCGGGTGGCAGCGCGCCGCAGACTGCAGTGTGTCTTCCTGCAGCGGCGTCAGCAGCCGCTCCGCGAGGGGAAACTTGGCCGGCAGGTGAGCTATCGATCCCGCGTCTGAGGCGTCCGAGGGGGATATCGCTCAGAACAGCCGCATGCGGCGCGCGTCCTAATGCGATCCGGCGCCGGCGCCGACGGAGAAACACCTTAATGCCGCGCCATATGGAGCGCAGGCATCCGTGGCCGCCTCGCCGCGCCGCGTCGCCTCGCCGGCTCCCGGCGCCGTAATCTGAGGAATGAAGCGTTGATGAACTGGCCGGCGCGTCGGGAGCGCGGCGTGTCCGGAGCTCGCCGCCGCCGCCGCGTTATGGATTTCCTGGAAACCCCCGCGGCGTGACTGCCAATAACGATTGTGGATCGCCGCTTCAAGCGCGGGGGGATTCAGGACAGGTTAGCGCCGGCTTGTTGCTACACGGCCCCGTCTTTAACCCCCTCCCACCGCCCTCCCCCCGCCCACGTCGCCTCAGCCCCCC
>JAUESF010019442.1:0-5000 GCA_032274765.1 Malacoctenus tetranemus | reverse complement strand
GTGACTTGTTTAACTTCGCGTTAGAGTCAAACTGTCAAACTTCAACGTTTCTCCACCTGCAGCTGAAAAAACAACGAGGAAACAAACAGATTTTAAAGGTCGAGATTTAACACTGCTGATTTAAAAGCTCCGTCAAACGCTACGGATTTATTTAAAGGTCATAAAACTGTATTTTTGTTTTGTTCTCGTCAAGGGACTCACACATTATCAGCTGCTAATTGTCTTCATTTAAAAAATGTTTGTTTTTGTTTTTATTATGTTAAAAAAATTGCTTGATTTGTTCACTTGTGCATGTAGACATTCAGCTGACTTTATTATTACTATTATTATTATTATTATTATTATTATTATTATATGTAATATATTAGTTTATTATTTATATTATTTTCATCGTTATTATTTTTATTTATATTATTTTTATCACCATTTTTATTTTATTCTTTTTTTTAATCAATCATTGACTTAATTTTGAGTTCATCTCCTCTGCAGTTTATGAGTGAGTCAGTTTGCTTACCCTCGCTCGCTCCCGTGCTGTGCGCGTGACCGCTTCCTTCCTTGCCACGTCTCTGCAGGTCGTTTCAAACCTCGCCCGCTTCGTTAGCGACTCCTAACGAAGCGCCGGCCGAGTGAAAGCGTTGGCGGGTGTCACTTATCCCCCCCCTCCCCCCCTCCCCTGAAAGCCGCCGGAGAAAGGTGTTAATTACGGCGCTTTGGACGAGCCGCCAGGTGCGTTTCTTTCCCCCTGCCGACAAACAAAGCAGCGAGCACAAAGCGCTCGTTCGCTCTTTCAGACGCGTTAATCAGCGGCGCGGCGCGGCGCTGACCTGCGGCGGCCCGCGTGTTCAGAGGAGGAGGGAGGAGGACGGAAAGCAGTCAACGGGCGCTGTACCTGCTGCTGTCCAGGCCCCGCCCCCTTCGACAGCGAGGCGGGAGGTCAGACGTGACCCATATGTCAACAGGTAGCTCCGCCCCCTGCGGAGGCCTGAGTGGTTTCTCAGCGTTAGGGGTGCGTTCCAATTCTCTCGCTTAGGGTGCGTTCCAATTCTCTTTTAGGGTGCGTTCCAATTCGCTCACTTAGGGTGCGTTCCGATTCTCTCACTTAGGGTGCGTTCCAATTCTCTTTTTAGGGTGCATTCCAATTCGCTTCCTTGGGGTGCGTTCCAATTCGCTTCCTCAATCCTCAACCGTCGGTTCACAGCGAGCTGGAAATATGACATCATCAGTCTGCAGGCCTCTGATTGGCCAGGAAGTGTCAATAAAACCCAGCAACGACGCACCAGCACACAAACCAACCACGAAGCTAAAAAGTCTCGCGGGTGCGTGCTGTTGCTACGGTTACTTCTTCTTCTGACTGGACTGACTGAACGCCGCTTTGGGCGCAGCACTGCCCCCTACAGTCTGAGGAAGGATCTGCATTAAGGAGCGTCCCATTTCTAGCCGGTCACACTTGTTTTGGAGGGTTAGGGTGGAGGGAGAAGGTTGAGGATGAAGGAAGAGAACTGGAACTCCGACGAGGCGTTTGTGGGTTTTGTTTTTTCGTCTTTTGAACCAATCAGACGCCGGCTCCCTCCAAACCCCCCCCCCCCCCTCCCCCACGCCCATCCGACCTTGACCGCGGCGCTAACGTGTATTTATTTACAGGTGCTTATTCTCTCTGGGACGCCGGGCTCTTCCCGGGAGCGTCCTCTCACATGTCCCCCCTCCCTCAGGTGCATCCCCCCCCCCCCAGCAGGAGGAAATGACACCTCCAGTAACAGAGCTGGACTGACAAACGCGGGGGGCAACCTTGCGGCGCCCTCGCTCCATCCCTCTTGTCTCCCGCCCGCGCCGGCCGTAACTAATTTCTCTCCCTCTCACCTAATCCCGATACATCTCTTTTTATTCTCCGGCCCTCCATCGCTCATTTCCCTCCTGCTCTACATCTCCTCCCCCCTCCTCCTCCTCCCCCCCCCACCTCACTCATCCCCCTCCCTCTCTCTCTCTCTCCATCATCTGCCGTCTCCTCATCCGTCTCCCCCCGCCTCGCCACTTCCCCTCCATCCCTCCGCCGCCTTCGTATCTATCTCTCGCTCTGTCAGGGGTGGAGGAGGCAGAGTATCATTTGGAGGAGATAGCTTTCACAGACATGCCAATACACACACACACACACAACCACACACACACAGACACACACAGAGTTAGCCTGGCTATCCATTGTCTCCCAGTGCATCCCTGTGTGTTGGCTGCTGCTGCTGCGGCTAAACTAGATGTTATAAAGTGCAACTGGTGCTCTGTTTCGGGTGGAGCTTTAGAGGGGAGAGTAATGGAAATCGGGTGGGAAAGAGAGAGAGAGAGGAGGGGGGGGGTGGAGAAAAGTGTAGAAGGAGGGGATAGAGACGGAGGGGAGAGACGAGGCGGGGGAGATGGAAACAGGAGCGAAACACAGGGAGGAAAGAAAAAAAACGAGGAGGGGGGAAAAGCAATCCTGTTGGCGCTGATAGATTTCTGGGAGAACAATGTTATCTCTGTCTGCCTCTCCAACACACACACACACACACACACACATACACACACACACACACACAGACGCACATCTTGTAATAGAGAGAGCTAACAAATCTTGGTGGAGAACTACATGTATCCACAGCCTTTATTTTACAACCAGGAAACGCTCTAAAGACGGCGCGGCAGACTTACAAAGAAGTCCAACCAGACCGAAATAGAAACACAGAGGAAGAAGTCGCTGCCGCATACAAATCTGTGTGTGTGTATGTGTGTGTGTGTGTGCGCGTAGCTTCTCTGTGTTGGTCTATTTACATTCCACGCTGCGCGAGGGCGCGTGGCGACGGGGAAGAAGAGGGAGAGCGAGGGAGGCCGGAAATAGCGTGACAGACAGGTGACACCGGAGCCGGGGTGGCGTCGCGTGGTGGGAGCGTCGGGGGGGGGGGGGGCCGCGTCGCGAGGTGGACGGGCGGCACAAAGTCGTCGTCCCCCAAAATCGTCCCCCCCCGCGCCTCCAGTTTAGATTAAAAACATTCGACCGCAAACGGACGTGACGAAGCGAGCAGCAGAGCGACTTCCTGCGTTTCACAACCCAGACTGCAGCGCGTACTCCCGGCCTGCGGGCGGCGCTGCGACGCTGCCGTCGGACGGCAGAAGAAGCCGAAAGCGCACGCAGACGATCAGGTTTCAGGGAGCGTCCCCGGCTTTGACGTCGTCGTAAAAAAAAATCGATTCCTCCTCCGTTTTTTCTGACGCTCTCTGTTCAGCATTTCTATTTTGACTCCGTGTTTGTTGTCGTCTTTCCATCTCTGCTCCTTTTTTAATGTTTTCTACTTTCTGTCGTCCTTCTTTTCATCCCTTGTTTCATTCTCTCCTTCACCTTTATCACACTTTATCTTTGGGCTCTTTCCAGCCCCCCGACTTTTAGCGTCGTTCCAGCAGAAACAAAACAGCCGCACGATGAAAACAAACTCACCAGACCGGAGTTTGGTGAAACAGCAACAGTGTTGATCTGTCGTTAGCTTTTCAGCTGCTGTGGAAAAGCTAGTGAAGAAGTTCCTTTTAAGCAGGAACCATCACTGAATCCGTGCAAGTGGAAAAAAAGACCTTCTTTGTATCACTGAGACAGAAAACAAGAAAAAACTTGAACCAAAAAAAAAGTCTGAGTGACCTGAAAAAACAAGCTCCGCCCGGCTGCACACACCCCCGACTCCCCCCCAAGCGCTCCCTCCTCTCCTCATTACTCCCCGGCGATGGCCGCCGCCGCCGCCGCCTCGCCGCGCTGATTGATGAGCGAGTCGCCAACCTCCCAGAAACGCCATCGATTGGATCGTGCGGACGTGTGGGCGGGGAGAAAGTGGCGCGACGAGCGGCGATCGGCCGAGGGGCGGCGTCTGGACGACGCTTCGAAAACGTTCCGGCGCGTCGAAGCGACGTTCTCAGGCGCCGCCGGAAACGTCTCCGGGACTTCTTCACCTGCAGATTCGTGACGGAGTTTGTAGAGTTAAAAAAAAAAGAGCAAATAAACGAATAAAACGCTTTAAACTGTTGAAACGAGACCTTGAAACTGTCGGCGCGGCGTTTCCCTTTTCACCGTCCTCGGGTCCCTAAAACCACTTTCACTGGAGGGAAACGTTGCTATGGGAACTTTAGCAGCTAAGAACTAACGTCTAATATCCACTTAGTGCAACGCAGACACATGTGGTACAAATACTGCGTGTGTGTGTGTGAAAGTACAGGATTTATACTAACATGTACCTTCATAATACAGGTTTATTTGAACCCAAACTCCAGCTGCTCTCACCAACACTGGGTCTGCTCTGAGGGCGAGCAGCTCCCGCACCTCGCCATCAGCCTCAGAAGCGACGGCCTGTTTAACGAAACCTCCCGGTCCGTTCGTCACCGTCACCCAGGAGACAAAGCCCCGCCCACAACCCCCCCCCTCTCCTCCGCCGTCACGCCTCAGCGCCTTCCACGCCGGAGGACAGGAGGTCACGGAGAGACGGCGGTGAAACTGCAGCCGGTGACCGCGGCGAGCGGCCCGCTGCGACCGCAGCCTCGGGCGTTTCCATCCCTGCGGGGCCGTGACGTCGCGCGCCGTCCTCCGTCACCGGGGAGAGGGGGGACTCGGGTTGCGTCCCGTCGCCGCGAGAAACGGAGACGCGCCGCCGCCGACCGATCGCGGTCGCGTTTTTACAGTTTGTCTCCGTCGTCACAAAGTGGCGGCTGGCGTGTGAAGCATTCGGTGAGTTCAGCTCACACACACACACACACACACACACACACACACACACACTCGCAAGAACGCAGCCAATGTGCTGCTGCTTTTTTTTTTAATAAATGTGCCCTTTTGTCTGTGCGAACCTGTCAAAATTAGATTAGTTTTCCACAGCAAGCATGGCCTTTACACATATACAAACACACACACACAATGGAGATAAAGAAGGGCACACACACACACACACACACACACACACACACACACACACACACACACACACACACACACACACACACAC
>JAUESF010019441.1:0-10576 GCA_032274765.1 Malacoctenus tetranemus | reverse complement strand
CTCCATACTGCTCGTCCAATGTAATCCAAGTGTCCTGAGTGGGTACCGTCCATAACTGACTCGCAACCAAATCATTTGTCCCGTACACACATATGTACGTGTGTGCGTGAATGTGTGTCTGGCGCGTGACGTGGTTCAGACTCATGGAACTCTCACTTTTACCTAAACTGAACATCACTGGAAGAGAATGTGCTGCCTTAAACTGAAAAGATGGATTCCAGGTTTATCAGCTGAATCAGACTCATCAGAATGTAATTGACTCTGCTGCAAGTGTACCAACTGACTTGAAATTGTGTGATTGTTCCTAATGTATTTCCATAGAAGCTGCCTGAAAGGATGAGATTTAGTTGAAATAAGCCAGACAACATCCTGTTTCATCCGACCGATCCAGATTTAGACCTTCCTGAATACTGTAGTCTTGGGCATCAGCCTATTGCTGGAGGACTCGGAGACAAGAGTGATGAGGAAAGCCTGCTCCAAGACAAAGGTCACTGCTCTCTGCAGTCGAAGCACACTGAGAATATTTTAGCTGCAGCTTTGCCACAGGGTTCTCTCCCCACACAGCTCCTCTGCGGTTCGGGTTAAAATACACCCGGCAGACGTGATCCTTCGAGACAAAGTGTCTGACTGGGTTGGAACTGCAATTCAACAGATCTTATCAAGATAATAAAGGTTCATTGTCTCTCTGCCGTGCTTTTTACCTTCATGCACAATGTTTTCTTCAGAGTCAAGTTATTGATTTCATGCAGGGCCTTTTTTAAGCTTTACCACAGCCTCAGTAGGGACATCTCTTATTACTAGCCTTCAATTGTAATAGTAAACGTAGCAATTTCTTTCCTACTCGTCACGTCTAACTGCCTCTTAATGACATTTTCCCCTAAAGTTGGATTTGAACATAAATGCAGAACCAGTGATGTCGGTGGACTGTTTTAATGTATTGATTACTTCATTTTTTAAGCCAAAGACCTCATTGATTGGTTGCATTTTATGTGCTCCATCTGGATGCTTAAAAACCTGGACTGGTTGGACTGATTTACTGTCTGTAAGCACGATTTAGGAGCTTCTTGTTTCCATTTAGAGTGTGCTGGATGTTAACAACAGTTCCGTGACTCAGCACCACATCACTGAATACGTTCCAGAAACAACTCAGTGACTTTGCATGAATGAAAATGTCATCGTTATCAAATTGGTGGGGGGTGGTGAAAGTCAGTATCATTTGCACTCATGCTGTGCAGCGGGATGATATTATGGTAAAGTCCCTGGGTGGGGGTGCGGAGTTTGTGCACATTATCTCTGTTTCTCACCACAGGCGTGTATTTAAGGCTGGCTGGTGGCCCCCACACCTGGACTGGTTTGCTGGTCCAGAGGTGCACGCGCCCTGTCTTCCCCTAACGGGATTAGCTTCCTGTGACCCCACAAGTTGCAAATCAGACCAAATTTCACACATTATGTTGTTTTTAAATAAAGCATGCAGCTTGTGGCCCACATGTGAATAATAATGGCCATGTCGGCATGGTTGTCTTGGGTTTGTGCCACAGTGACTGATTCTGAAGATAAGTTGAAACCAACGTTTAGAACTTGTACCAAGAGGCTTCCCATCCACTGGATCCCTGCCGAGTTTGATTCATTAGACAACTTCTCTCCTTTATTGCCTACAGATGTTCTTAGAATATACTTGTGATGTCACTCATTATGTTATTGTTAGTTAATCGCCTGCAAAAGCGCCCTGAATGTGAGCACAATAGCTTTGGGTACGCATGCAATTAGGCAAATGTTATTCAGGGTCTAAGTCGATCAAGCCCAAAAGCATTGCGGGCTGTGATAAACCCTTGTGCCTCTGATGGTCACAGACAGAGTTTGGCTGCCTTTCCACCCCCCCCCCCCTCTTTTTCACTTCTCTGTCTCTGTTGCACACTCGCATCAGCCTGAGCTTCCTCCTGCCGCTGACTGACTGTACAGAGACGCCTCCTTCACCGTGACGACGGTCCTTCTGCTTTTCACACCAGCTTCCTCACCACTCTGTCGCTGCTCTATTGACGACAGTTAACCCACAGTGGGTCAATACCTCGGCTGTCAGCCCGTCACCTGATATGACTGACGTTGACCCTCCCCCCCTCAGGCTAAAGTAGTAGGGTTAGGGTTTGGCACACAACCACTCTCCTCTATACACACTCCACACAAGCAAAAGAGACTCCTTGGTCTTTTGGATTAAAGCTGGTGAAACTAAACAAAAGTGTGATGGAAAAAAATTGTTCAATGACATGCAGGCGTCACGTTGAAGCAAAGTAAGGACTTGTCACCCTGATGTGTCTATTGGCTCGAAAACTGGTTTAGAAGTCTGCGTTGACAATGGTGAAAACAAACTCAAACGCTGTTTGTTGCATTTTGCTTGCATTCTAGCTAATCGGTGTAACATAGACAGAAATCTTTGCAGTGTTCATTACAGACTATTCTGGATTTTCTTTCCTCATGTAAGGCACAAAGACATGTTGACTTACTTCAGCCTGAGAATGCAGTCCCAGTGTCGACAGTGACACAAACAGCCTGTGTTCCTGCCTTTTTTTCCCCCAATGACAACAAACTGTCAGTGTGCCATCAATCAATGGCTGTCTTGTTGCATACATTGATGCCGCAGCTTGAGCGGCCTCGCCGTCTTTGCCTGGCCCGTGCCACACGTCACTGGATCGACACGCTACAGTACGTATACAGAGCGTTCCCCCGCACGCACAAAAACACGACACAAATGTACGCGTAGCAGAATAGCAGCGATGCATCGGGCATACTGTGCTCCTTTCAGTCTGCTCAATGCAGCAATCTGAGAGAAACGTATAATGTGAAGAAAAGTGAGCAGCGCGTCCATTGTGTTTGAAAAAAATGGCGAGACGTACTCCATGTGTAAGAGCATGGAGGCAAAAACAGGAGCTCAGAGCCTGGAGGGGCCTCTGGAAGCAGAGTCCCCCTCGACACACGCACGCACGCACACACACACACACGCACACACACACTTAATGTCTCTGTACATATTACACCTATTTGTCCAAACTCGTCATACTGAAAGAAACTGGTAAAAAGACACAAGCAACACGACCTTTTGGGCCCAAACTGAACCCCCAGAGAGAGCGTCTGAGCACAGGTGTATTCATTCTTGGTACATTGTGAGCTCTCAAACAACCTCTGATGTTCCTCACATGTAGTGTGACATGTTGGTCCAGCAGGAGGTGCTCTCTCTTTTCCTTGTTTCAGGAGTGAGTCAGCTTGATCAATTGTGTTTGATACAGCATTAAAAACTGGACAACATTTCTCACCACTGACATCTGTTCCGATCCCAGGATGGACCTAAAGCACTGTGCCATCATCGGGGGCATACTTGTGTTGAAGAGCGCATTTCAAGCTCCTCCCATATCCCCAGTTTATCAGTGGTGGAGTGACAATGAAGTGTGTCACAGTCCACACACAGAAACACATCCACAAACACTTCCCTCCCTCTGTCACCATCCTCCCTACACCCCTCCTTTCTTTTTCAGCACATCAGCAGATGGGCAGTATAGCACTCTCTCTCTCTCTCTCTCTCTCTCTCTGTGTCTCTCTATCTCTCTCTCTCTCTCTCTCTCTCTCTCTCTCTGTCTCTCTCTGTCTCTCTCCCCCCCCTCCCTCCCTCCCTCCCTCTCTCTGTGGGGAGCACACTCTTTTGATACTTACGCTGCCCCTCTAATCGACATCCCCTCCCATTGCCTCGGGAGCTCCTTCCACATTGTTTCCATTGTTTTGGCCCTGAAAGTGGGTTAAGACAGACAGACAGCAGCAGCAGCAGTAGCAGCAGCAGCAGCAGCAGGCAGTGGGGGGGGGGAGATTGGGGGCTGAGGAGGAAGGGCCGGTGATTGAGAAACCCAGAAGAAAGAGAAAAAACATGACCAGAGCAAGATGGTGGGGAGGAGGTGTCAGATTATAGGGATACAAGATGAGATGATGATGAAAAAGGGGGTGGGGGGAGGGGGCTTCACATGGAAAGTGGGGCGGGGGTAAATGAGATTATTGTAATTTCTCCATTTCTGTTCCTGAACTGATGCTGTTTAAAAAAAATGAACCTACTTTTGCCTTCTGCTCACAGAGCCACGATAATCTCAAATGAGTTCCTATAATATCACTGTGCTTGGCTGCTGGTGATATCAGGACTCTGACTATTGTGCTTGGCAGTGCATCAAAAACAGGACGAATGAAAGACTATTGGCCTCCTAATTATTGCAACCAGCACGTGAATTTGATAGCAAATGTCCTGAATTGATTGCCGTAGAAACAAGTTTTTTCTGTGAAAGTTGAAACTTTAACGTATGAAATTGTTTCAAAGTGTTTCAAACTGGCTGGACGTTTCCAGACAATATAGCTTCATACACAGCCTCTGTCCTCCCGGCTTCTCGTTCACACAACGGTGTCACGGCGGCCACGTCCTCTTATCAGGCAACCGCAAAAGCCGTTGCGCACAGAGCGGGGGAAGGCAGCACTGAGCCCTCACACAGCCGGTTCGCTTGTCGCAGCTGAAGAGGAGACACGATGTGGAGTGATAAGTGAAGCTGCTGCAGAGCGATGTGTGAACTCGGCGTTTTTACCTGCCGGTGATGTTGTTGGTCATTTCCTCGTCGGCTGTGAGAGCTCGCAGCTCGAGCTCCTGTATCGACTGGAAAAACTCCTGCACCACATCCGCTTTCAAACGTGGACGTGTGAAAAAAGGTGTATTGGCCATGTGATACAACTGTGTTTACTTCAAGGTCAGATCGTCAAATTGTGTTGTTTAAGAATTTGCAATATCACATCATGCACACACTTCGTGGTAGCCATTGTAAGGCTCAGCTTGTCATTCTTAACGTTTTGGTATTTTGTCCTATTTCGAGCATTGGTAATCAAGATTATGTCGTGTGGAAAACTGGGGATCTGGATCAGGAAGACTGGGATCCAGTGTTTCAGATAAGACAGATTACCTGATCCTGGATCCTGGATCCTGGACATCTAGATGCAAGAAAAGGGGGGACTATTAAAGACACAGGACGTGAAAGAGGCTTTTGAAAAAAGTGAGAAAACCTTATTAATCACAGCCCATTTCGTGGTGTTTGTAGTCTGAGGTAATGAACGGCTGTCCTTCTATTCAGGCTGAGCAGAGGGATCCCATCTGGGCCCATCCAGTGCCTTCAAGGCAGCTCAATAAACCCCTGATTGTCCCCCAATGGAAGGGGGACTCCTCTGCATGTCATGGAAGAGGACGGATTTTGAGTCATGTTCATCTTTTTTTTTCTTTCCTTTGTTAAACGTTAAATATCTTAGAAAAGCCCTTCGTCGCATGGCTCCCCCCTCACAGAGATTCTTGGCAGTTCGGCTCCACGTCTGATGCGCTTTGTTATTTTTAGAAACGCGCAGCAGACTGAGTAAAGGCCAAGGATGCTGGACAGGAGAGGAGCCAGCCTCACGCGCTGCCCAGTCTCACAGTAGGAGGAGCAGACGGCCAGATTTACCAGGAGTCACGCACACTTACAGCAGACTTCTTCGAACACGTTTTGACATTTCAGGGATTCAAAGGAGTTCTGTGTGCCGTCCACTCCTCCTCTTCCTCCTCGCTTTTTACAACGGCCTCCACAGAATTACACAGCACATGTATGCACACATATCTCACAGTCGTGATGGTTCGACAACAAAGGGAGATCAGGCAGAGGAAAAGACACTGACTGATAAAGAGCAGATAATGAGGATTCTGTGTGTGTGTGTGTGTGTGTGTGTGTGTGTGCGTGCGTGTGCCTGTGCGTGTGTTTGTGCCTGTGCGTGCGTGCGGGCTGGGCTGTATAATACAACACTTAACCAAACCAAATGACATGGCTGTCAGCTTTTATTTGAAGCTAAAATGACCCATTATTAGACTTAATGTCATTTGGGGTCAGAAAACGACATCCATTAACGTGCCTCATCGTCTCCTGTGCGCTCGTCCGCCTGCTGCGCAGCTGCTCTGCGAGTAATTTCAAGGTTTCCCACTCGGCGACAGGGAGTTTGAATGCTGCTCAGATTACTTTGTGCTGAGCTGCGGCTTTCACCAAAGGCTCCTTGAAAGCAGACGCGTGAAAGGTTCACAGCTGTGAGGAACATATTGATTCGGTTCAGAGGACAAAAATGCATTGTTTTCTGTAAAGGATCTCATTGGTGGAAAAAATACACTTGGAGTCACAGACAACTCAAAATCCCGTCCTATGCTGTTCAGAAGGTCTTGTGGTCTAAAAAGAGCTGTTCAGTTTGTTAAAGGTCTCAGATAATAATAACAAGTGATACTCAGCTTACAACCTAATCAGGCCCATTTGCAGTAACTGCTGATCTGCTGATCGTTGGGTAATGTAGAAACAACTGAAGGTTTGCATGTTTCTGACACTCTCCAGAGTCGCAATCTGGACAAAAGTGTCTTGTCGGTCAAAGGTCAAGCTCATGTCTGACATGACTGGATGTCGACACAACATCTATTCTGGTTCTGAACAGTTTGTTCAGATTTAGGATCGATTGATCTGTCAGGATCTGACCCTGCCTACATCCCCGAGTGATCTCCGTTCCATCTGTTTTTTAGTGCTACAACGCTGGACTTTTTACTTGCCTATTTGAGTGTTTAATAAACTTTTTGTCAAGTTTGTGCCATGTGTGTTGTGCGGTTGACACACCTCGACAACATGAAGGCCCACGTGGTCTGCCCATGTGGTAGCAGCACATACGCGACTGGCATACCTGTGTCTTGTTGTTCTGCAGTGTTTCAGTTTGTTCACAGAGAAAGTTTGCTTGGCAACAGCACCACTTGCATGCTGCCCACACACGCTGCATCAGCAGCAGCTCAGGACACAGAGGCAGTGTTACGCTCTTACTGCCGAACTCTCTGTCAACAGATACCAGGCTCAATAGAAACACTGTGAATCCTCATTTATTGCACGGGGTTACGTTCCAAAAAGAACCCACGACAGGTGAATAGAAAGAGTCAGCTTTATTGTTTACAATTGTTAGACAGTGCTGTGCTCTGTAATAGCACCCGACAGCCACATAGCTTCTACCTTCCTTTAGCATGTCCAGAAGTTGAACTTTTCTGCCACAGTTGGCATCTTCCTGCCGTTTGGACGCATCCGCAGCCACTTTTGTCAGTGCAAAATGTTTCGTCGACATTGTGGGTTTTGTCCTGGAGAAACTTTGCTAACACGTAGCTTGGCCAAGCCAAACGCATTCTGTACTGGACAGAGAGCAAGCGCGGAGGAGATTGATCGACATTGGCCGACAGTGCCTCAGCCAATCAGGACGCGGAACACCATGCGCGTTCATACACTGAAAAATAAACCCAATAAAAAACTGCACTGAAAAAATCAGGGTTCAACTGTACTGTCCAACCAGGTTGATGCATGTTGAATAGGAAAAGGAAAAGCAGTTTCACGATGTGCTCAATGGTCACCTGAGTCATTCCTCAGATGGACAGAAAGGGTTCTGAAGTGGGGCAGTCAGGTGGGGCTCAGTGGTGGTTTTGAGATTGTACTGTGAAAAGAGAAAGTATAGTAATAGAAGATGGCTTTGATTGGGGCCATGCAGACAGCAGCGGCCACAGTGTTCCTCTAACAGGCCGTTTCCTCCTTGAGGCCAAATCATACGTCTGTCACTAAGCAAGATGTTGATCTGTGGATGAGCTTGGTGCAGACTTCCTGACGTGCCAGTGCAGAGTGTGACAAGGCCTTTGAGGTAATTTGGAGAGGAGCTGATTCACGCACTCAGTCGCCGACCTGATGACTAATCTGTTTACTTGGTCCACTTCGGCCGATGTGTTGTCAGTCACGGATATTGTGCGGCATGTGTGTCTGAAGGTTACGTGTGTCGTCGAGTTGGTGATGTCTCGATTGTGTATCCATGTGTACACAAGGGCCGACGGTGCTCTGAGTGGCAGACGTTCAATCTCGCTTCGGACAGTGAGCTGTCATAGCAATCTGTGTAACTGGACGTAGGCCCACATTCAGAAACGTATTTAAACTCTTCACCTTGAAAGAGTTGCTTCTTTTCGTTTCATACATTTTCTTACCAATTTGTGGATAAATTGGTAAAAAATGTATGATTTAGATCACCCTCTGTTAGGCACATAAGCTAAAGGTTCAATGATAAATTGTTTCAGGAGCAGAAAAGCTGTAAATTTGTGAAGGATGAATGTTTGGTCACAGTCGCTCGCTTAGTAGTTGCTCTGTTTTGTTGCTTTTTTTTTTTTTTAACATTTGTTTCTGTCTGTGGCATGAGCTTGACAAAAATAGGTGTGAGAACAAGTGCGTATCGTAAGGAACCAACTGAACTGAAGGCAGAGGGCTGCACAGATGGCAGCTCCTGATGACAAGATGGTTTTGTCTCTGTGTTGGATCTGGCTAGACCTTTCTTCATTCCACTCGCTCGCTCAAAGCATCTCTATCCACGACTGTACATGTGATGAACGCTTTTTCAGTCCGCTTGTGTTGAATTTCCTCATTCGGGGTCCTTCTGCTGTGACTCGACCAACACAAGTTGGTCCCGAATGTTTGAAACTAAGGAGTCACATTCAGGTTGGGGCGCTTCGGGGGGGTGGTGGGGGTGGTGGTGGTGATGGTGGGGTGGTGGGGGGGTTGGTGCTGACTTGTCATGACAAAATGTGTGTTACAGGAGGTGTTCACCTTCAATTCAAAATGCAGTCATCATCTAAACTCCCCAGGCTGACTGTCAGGGTGAGTCACAGCTGAGTCCTCAGCTGGTACAATTTCCCAGCAAGCCCTCAGAAAGCCTCGGGTTCTGTGTGAGCTGGATTTGTAGGACAATTTCTTAAACTCCCTTTATTTTAAAGTAGCTTTTTGCATACAATGAAAAATGGACGATTCAAAGCTTGTAAGTCAAATGATGCTTAGATTGGAGCATGCTCCAAGTGACCTACATCAGGTGACCTCCATTCTTTATGGAGCCTGTGGCTTGAAGTTTTCATGTTCAATGATAGGTGATTTGACTTTTCTTTGGTAAAGTTGAACAATTTTTCCCAAAACAGCAACTGACACGAATGATTTCTTTTCCCCCTCCTTGGCCGAGACATTTTGGCCGACTGGTTGTTTGTGTCTCCTCGCTTCAAACTGGAGATCTCACAAACGATAGCAACAAATAGAAAGAAGAGCATAAATATTGGCAAAGCTATAAGCTGCAATATGAGTTGCAAGTAAGACCGGGTGGTTATTCGAAACTTAATCCTGATTATGAAAGCAAAAAGATCAACAATAAACAATTATTTCTTGCCTGTTGATACTCGCTCTGTATTTTGTGAGAGACACAGTTAAAACTGAGTTGAGAGCTCCGTGTGTCTCTTGATTTTGTTCTTATTTTCTTTGGGTTTTTTTCTTCTTTTTTTGTATTTTCTCTGTAGGTGTGTAACGTCAGTAGTGGGAAAGTGTTGGATATAGAGGATATGGGTCCTCCAGGCCTGGAGGTGGACCCCCCCCCCCCCGGCTTATAGCTGACACTGTTGTGACTGCACCGTCCCTGGAAAATGAACAAATAAATACATAAGAAATGGTGAGGGAATTTACAGTGACCTTCTCCAGGGTTTCGCCACTGCAGGACATAAAGTACTTCACATGTGGATTGTGCTGAGCTGCATCACTACTTCGTGCCCCCACACACAGCTCAGGTTGTGCCAAGTCTTTCTGACCAAGAATAACAAGCACTTGCAGGTGTACATTTTAGTGTGGTAGAAAGGAAAGCGATTGCCAGCAAAGCTGCAGATCCACAGCAGTGGAGAAGTTACAAGAGGTCATAGCAGATAATGTTAAATGCCAAATAAATGCAGTGACTAAGGTCGGACTGAGTTTTTATCTTTTTATTTAATGGGAGAAAATACACAAAAATACACATTTTGCAGATCTGAAAAGTGACGGACCCAAACTGTGAGGCTTCTTTCACCTCTTTAAAATACAAATATTGATATTTCCAAGTTAGCATTAGCTTCTACAGGGTGTGTCATAGCAGCCAATGTGGTGGTGAATGTGGGACAGGAACCCATGGACGGCTCTTCATGAGGCCAATTCAATCTCAGTAAAAACACTGTCTTCCCAACACTCACTTTTCAAAGACATTTTGCTCTAAAGATCAAAGATGAGCCTTGATGCAAAAATGACCCGATAACGTGAAAAATGACCCGCGAGAAACGTGATGGAAAGGGGGACGACTGGAAAGTGAGAGAAAGAGCGGTTCTTTGCGAGTTCACCCGTCTGTTCCTGTGGCCTCTGTTCGTTTTCTCATGCACCTTGTTGCTTCTTCATACCTAATTAGGCTCGCCGAGGCGATCCACTAATTTGATTGGACAGGGCCATGGTCCCACTGAAGATGGGCAGCCAATCACCTCAAAGGTCACACATCTGGGCAGAACGAGCGCTCTGGATTGCCTTTGGTTGAATGATGATTGGGATGTTGGAATACGTAGGAAGACAGAATTGGATTCGAGACGAGCTGTGCCAATGCATGCATGAACACACACACACACACACACACACACACACACACACACACACACACACACACACACACACACACA
>JAUESF010019432.1:0-16180 GCA_032274765.1 Malacoctenus tetranemus | reverse complement strand
ACCCCGACGCTGACGCAACCGCTGCCGGCTGGGCTGCGTTCGGTGGTGATGTAGGCGGAGTCATCAGAGGGAAGAGATGGAGCACGAACGCGTTGGAACCTGCTCGTCGTTCTCACTGCAGATGATGCAGTTTACACGAAGGAAAAAGCAAAAAAAACGTGGAGATTCGAGGGAAGTTTGGAACCGTCCGACTTTGGAGCGTTTCGCACTCTTGCGTCACAGTCGGTGTATTTACTGGCTGGCAGAATTCGAGCTCCGCTTGCAGCTCGATTAACCAGTGAAATCGGACTTCCTCGTGTCGCCCGAGTTCACTTTAGATTCCCGGCCATCTTCGTCTGACTCCGCCTCCATAAAGCGCGTCGTGTCCTGTAGAACTCGGCACTATTCAACAAGATCCGGTCGAGGAAAACAGCAACAAATGGTGGAGATACACAATGTTCTCGGCCATCCAAGGGTGGCCCCTGCTTCTCGGTTGCCGTGGTGATGGTCTCCAGGAGTGACCACATCGTTACTGAACTGTTGCTATGTCTTCTTCTTCTTCTTCTTCTTCTTCTTCTTCTTCTTCTTCTTCTTCTGACAAAGTGCTGCTTGTGTCGTCATATGACAATTGGTCGCAATATGAGTTAGTTGAGCTACGCCAGTCCAGTTCCAGCCAGACTGGGCTGTTTACATGCGTTTGGAAGTCCCATTTCTGCCGCGCTAAACCAGCAATCTAACTTCCTCAATCACAGCGTGATTGCAAAACTTATTTTTGCCAGTTCTTTTCCAGAAAAGTGTGAATTTTCTTGCCTAAAGGAAGTGAGAATATTTCCGTGTTTTTGCAGAGAATCTAACACCTCGTGTTTTGTGTTATTCTTCCCTATTTTTCCTTGAGCGTTACCATCCGTACGTTCATTTATCTTTACTCTGCACGCTGTGGTTTTGCACACGGTTAATGCGTCTCGCTCTGCTCCATCATTCACTCTACTTGAGTCTCTGTACAGTAATAAATCTGCGAGGAAGAGTCCAAACCAATTACAGTCTGCGGCGACATATGTGCAGTTGAATGATTTAGATCATGTCATCTTCTTAATAATCCATGTCCAGTGAACTCCCCCGACGCCTCCTGATCTGCAGAAATACGAGTGGGAGGAGACGCAATCAAGTTGCATCTCCCTCCGACGCGGAGGAGAGACGCCGGCGTCACGTGCAACAGCGGAGCGACACATGCGCGTGTTACCTCACCTCCTACATGTTTCAAAGGATTTATGCTTTTAAAATGCAATCTAATCTGGAGTCATTAATGGGATAATTATCTCTGCACCGGCTTAATAAAGTCACGTGAGATTTGTGGCGTTCACTTAAGTTTAGGGCGTGAAACTCGTGGTAAAAGATTTAAATCATATCATAAATATAAACATGATGGTTAAAAATATATTCATGTGGTCACACTATGCTAGCTTCGTTAATCTTATGAATAGGCTTGAAAATGGTTATTTGAATGACACATAAAAATTAGTTGATAAATTTAATAAAAATTATATTTCATAAATATGAAACCAAACACTAAGTTTTATTTTCAAAGTAAAAGTATATAACCAGTACCCATCAATAACCCAACATCTTTGGTGCTTCTGGATCACACACTGATGACTCTTATTTTGAAAATGGACAAAATTAAACATGCAATGAAAACTCACTTGTTGTGAACACGTGTGAGTTTCACTTTAGATGTGTGAAACTTGACGACTCTGCTTCTCTTGGGTTTTAAATCTACTTATTTGTGCGTTTGTTTTTTTGTTTTGTCCAGGCCACTTTTCGGACGATCGACCATATTTGGAGCCTTCCTCTTTCCCCTTCCAAGCATCACCAGTCACCTCCCGAATGCAAACATGCTATTATGCTGATTCGCGCTCATCGGGTTGCCAAACATGCAGCCGATGTTTCCAGTGAGCCACGCTTAGGTTACTTTTTAGAATAATAACGGGTTATTCAAGGGCGGCAGTAATTAGTGGCTTCAAAAAGAGAGTCCAGTGAGAAATTTATAACAATAAAATTTTCAGTAAAGTTAAACTTGAAAGAAAATTATCATTTCTGTCTATTTTTTTGGGGTTGCTTTTCAAGAGGCGTGATTGGATCTGAATAGATTATTCGGAGGTGAGTCTCAGCAGAGAGCTTCCATATTTCAGCCTTTAGCAACAAAAGGGGAAAAAAACCTGCTGCTGCAGACCAGGGCTGCGCGTCTCTAATAATTTCTGTACAGTCCCTAATAAGTTCAGTCACACTGAAAGCTGCTCAATATTGTGCTCGTATTTACCCGGGTTTTGGCCATCTGTCTCTCAGTGCCGCGATGGAAACCTGCCAAAGGGTTTAGCCACACATTGCAGCACCTTAGCACATACTGATGATTTAGTATTCAAGCGTCCTCCTGGGGTATCTTGTGTTATCGTCACCCATCTCCTCACACACACAGGCGCGCGCGCACACACACACGCTTGGCTCTGGCCCGGTGAGAAAACACGGAGCGACTCCGCCTCCGAACACAATAACACACCAGCGAGGCCAGATACAGAAATTGCTTCTCTAAGGAGCCGAACGTCGGGCCAATCAATCCGGCAACAAAGCGGGGCTCCTCCTGAATGTTTCCGAGAGGCACCTCTGGCCCCGCACGCCTTTGTGGCGGCCACAATGAAATCCTCCGAGTCTGGCGCTGATCAAAGGGCCGCCCCTCGTGCTCGCTCTAAATGAGGAGGAGCCACTGTAGATCTCGCCGTACAGCGTCTCCCCGACGCCTCTTTATTGATGACGGCGACCGCGCGGTGATACCACGGGGGAGCGCCGGGCTTTAAGACGTCTTTGTTAACTGGAGACAAGATAAACATGTGGACTGAACCCAAATGTCCTCATGCATTATGCATTAAAGGGAACACGCGTGTTTATTCAGACTGGGCCGCCTGCCGCGAGCACCTAAACACACAAGTCTCATTTTGCTCAATTCCTTCGATGTGAGCGGTGACTCAACGACGGCCTGAGTGTCCTTTGTACGCTTGTTTATTTGTTTACTTCAGCAGAAAAGCCCGCGACTGACGGTTTCCCCTCCGGATCGGGTACTT
Source organism: Malacoctenus tetranemus (assembly GCA_032274765.1). Lineage (NCBI taxonomy): Eukaryota > Metazoa > Chordata > Actinopteri > Blenniiformes > Labrisomidae > Malacoctenus > Malacoctenus tetranemus. The sequence continues at coordinate 13,088 of JAUESF010019432.1, read as the reverse complement.
CAGCGCTCATCTTCTCTGGACACCGGCAGAATAAAGTTTCTACTGAAACCTTCCAGCTGCAACCTAAAACGGTGACAAAATTACCACTGAAGCTGCGTTTCATGGTAACAAACGGGCCTCACCTGTCTGCATGAATAATTCGAAGTAAATAAGTACTGAAATAAATGGTGATTACACCTATACTCATGCACACTCTGAATTTATGTCGGTACTGTTTTATTCATATCACTAGATTTGTTTTCGCGACGTGTCCTAATTCTACAAAGAGAATTGTTTGATGTTGAACAGATTTAGGATCATCAGTCTTGTTGATTTATCACTTGACTTCGATGAGGAAGCGCGACGCAAGGCTGTCGCCACCTCTGCCTCGCTGTAGGGGGCAGCGCTGAGCACGACGCTTCCTGAGAGGGAAACTTTTTCACACGTGCCACAAAAACTGAGAGGAAGTGGTCCTACTGATCGAGCAAGGCAGCAATAATCTGTCAACCGATGATCGTAAGTAGGAATAATGTTTTATGTGATGATTTAAAAGCCTAAAAGATTTAATGAAACTATGTTGAAGAGAAAGAACCGACACAAAGTAGCATCTATAAATTGCTCATTCTTTATTCCCAAACTCACAGATGATCAACTTAGGCAGTAGATGTTCACCTTTACGTCTATTCCTGAACCTTTTTACACGCGACAGAAATAGATCCTCGCATCTTTTTTCGTCAGCCAGCGCCAACAGTCTCCCGATTGGCCGCCGCGTTCATAACTGATTTGTCACCAGGTTGGAAATAGAAAAAAAATCTCACGGGGGGGAAAAAGCCGTTCCCTCCATCAGCTCCGCTCTGAGATCTTGTTTTTCTCGCGGCCGATACAAAGAGAAAGGCGCTTCACAGACGCACCTTATCAGGAGGGGCAGTCGGCTCTCTGGGCTGAGAGCTGATGCACGCAGTCAGCTTCAGCTGGCAGAAATGATGAGACAGCCTGTTCGGCTCATACACTGCATGTCGCAGGCACCTTACAGACCAGTGGTGGAAAATTACAGAGCTGTCGGCCAATCGACACAAAATTCAACAGCAGAGGACGCGTGAAAAAACCCCCAGCCCTGCTGCTGCTGCTGCTGCACACGACAAACGAAAGAGCAGGTCGATTTCCACTCAGGCGCAAAATGACATGTATTACAGCTCCGTGGCGCCGACTTATCAATACACCTAAATAACACGGGAGTTAATTTCACCGGTGGATATCAGAGGCGATGGAGGGCTCCATCCTTGGAAGCGATCCGTTTGCTTTCAGAGGTCTCCCACGTTTGCGGCGCCGCCCCCTGAAATCGCATCCCAGACTTTATTTCTCCTGGCTGGACTCGGATAAAGGTCCTTTTTTTTCATGATTAATTCATCCTCGCTTCCTCCTGCACACATGGCCTTTCCACTTCTTCTTGGCCATTTTGCTGCATGACACGACGCTGCTCCCTCCTCCTTCTTTTCCTCCAATAATTATGAAGACCACCAGATATCAAATACCAGACTGAAAATTATGAATATGTGCAATTTATTTTGTCTTTTAAAACCACGAATAACCAGAGATGCGTGTTTAGACTTAAAACAGCAACAGAACATGTTATTGTTGTAGTTATACGACGGTGTAGAACTGATTCGTTTATTTCGACCCTTATTTTGAAATTTTCTCAAGTGTTTTTGCTGTTAGTGAGCGCAGTTCATCAGTAGATTCAACGTCAACCCGCGGAGTCCCTCAGGGCTCAGTTCAAGGTGCTCTGATCTTTTTTATCAAACATGTGACTCTTTGGAAACATGGTAATATATAGACATAATATCAATTTCCACGTGGATGTAGACAATAATCACCTCTCCGTCTCTATTGGTCTCATTCTACGCTGATGATACTCATCGTTTTCATCGCACCTGCATCCTTTATTTAACCTTTATCTTTGCTAAATCACTTAACTGTTTTGAAGATCATGTTCACCGTCATAATTGCCACTATTACCATCGTGTTTCTGACTATTATTGTTTCCATGGTGATGATGGTGATGATGAGGGTCTTTCACGTGTAGCTGGTTTTTCTTCGACGTCCTGCCGGCTGAAGAACGCTGCGGAGGATCAAACGGTCAGGTCGAACGTGGTTTCCGCGGACGCGTTCAAAGAGGGGATGAAAAATGGAGGAAGCTCCGTCTCTATTCACTAACAAGTCATGCCAGCAGAAGAATAAGAGAAGTTAAATATTTATCCTTTCCCAGGCATTAATATTTCCCCGATGAAACGCGCAACCAAAGGGTGAAATCAAACGAAAAAAAAACCGTCGCACAAGTCGACCATCTGTCACATCGTGGCTCCAACTCCCATGTGGGTTCCTGATAAAGCAGCAGCTGGAGATCACCAGTTTTAATTATAGATCTCTTCTTCTTTTTCCAAATGCCGGGGAAACCAATTAAGGCCTGTCGTGCACAACCGGCACAAGGTTGCCCCGAAACACGCTGGCGAGCGCGAGCGTCACACTGACCGGCGTTAATAACAAGATGTCGACACAACGTGAGTCGTAATTCGAATCACTGTCGATTTTTCTGAGGCTCGTTAATGCGTCCCGAATCTTCAGCTAAACGACAGATGTCGGGTTGCCAGGTTTGGCCCCTCTAGCCCTGATTTCCTTGAGATTTAGGATGCGTTTCCCAGCTGATTTTGCCTCTTGATCTCAAACTGAAAACTGTTCAGTACTTCACTTCCTGATGGATTTCACCCCCCCCCGAAGTCTTCCCTGTTACACTAAATCCCCTGATACTTAGGGGGGAATATGCCCTTCTTATTCAAACACAGCCTCCGGAAATGTAGACAGGAGACATTTACTCTGATTACTCTCAAAGGACACTCTAAAACCAAAAATCACTCGGCTGTGAATTCATCAAACCTGAGATTTCTGTTTTGGTACTTTCCCAAAATATAAAAAACATCGTTGTCCGTGGATTTGTGCGATCAGAAGGACATCTCCTCCACAACGTCCACCTCTGTGTTGGACTCACTGAGGAGCAGAACTTTAATGATTCATAATTACTGGAATTACGGAGGTACTTCAGCCTCTCTGTAGAGGTTCCCGGTAGCTTTCATAGAAAAGACACACATCAACAACGCTCTTGATTGTACAGTTTCCTGTAAACAGTTCGAGGCTGAACGACCGAACAGTGGAGGACTAAATTCATTGGGAACATTTAGTTCAGATTGTTAGGGCTGAATGGACGTCGTCGTCGTACCTGTGTAGTAGTTTGTTTACAGCAGAGCAAGGAGACGTGTCATCAACACACGAAGCCTCGTCCGACCCTGGTGCTGAAAGCTCTCCTTCAACGTTGGGTTTTTAAGGTAGAGGACAAACAGGAAGTTGTAATCGTGTCAGTTATCTTGTGTGAGATCAGTTTAGAGGACAGTGTTTGGTTTTTCAGCGTTCGCTCCGTGTCTTTCCCTGCGACGTCTCTTTGTTTTCACGGTCCACTCAGCAAACTGGAGCTGGGCTGGTTCTCGTCAGCGTCGTGAGGATGTTCCTCCGGAGCGCTCCCCTCCTCGTCCCGTTGCTTCCTGTCAGCAGTGAAGCCGCCTATAAACTCCCATGTGCCAGCCGCGCTGACAGCCGCGTGCGTGTCGGACAAACGAGAGGCGGCGCCGCCGTCCGCCCGCGTCTCTGGTCGATCACTTCCTGTGATCGCGTGTCTGCTTCCTCCCTCTCGATGTCTGGGACCGCCGCCGACCTGCTGCTCTGTTTCTCCAGCTTCCCGGGGAGTTTTCTCTCCTGTGATGAATCCTCGGAGGTCCGGACTATTTCTCTGTGAGCTATTTATTTTTTTTCCGGTTGTTGTGGCGCTGATCTACATTCACGACTCGCTGCTGCCGGATTTATGGAGCATGTGGGTCGGTGGAGCGACTCACACTTTCAGACGTCTGTCTTGAATTTCAGACACTGTCAGAAGTTTCTGCTTTCTGTCTGTTTTGGAGGCTCGATTGAATATTTTTGTCGCTGTCTCTCGTCCAGGACGGGTTTGTTTCTCTGTCGGGTTGATCTCCACCTAATCAGTTTGTTTGTTTTAAGTTGAGCAGCTTCAGTCACTGAGAATTAAAGGAAAAACACCGTCTGATCGAATCAGCACCAGCGATATGGACCATATTAATATGACCGACAGGAATCCGATGCGAGTGGGGTCATGTGACCACTTCTATCTGATTATTTTGGCTTCACCTGGATGAATTGCCAGAGGATGTTTTGCCTCCCGTCTCTGTCAGATTCAGCCTTTACATGTATTCCATATGAAACAGCCGAGCCTTGAGGGAAATACACTTACTTCCTTGGAAAGAAATTGGATCAAGGCGAGCATCCTGTTTCCTTCGATTACGCCCAAAACAAAAGAATATCAGCTCACAGTGTCACTGAGACACACTCAACAGAATCGTCTCTTTATGAAGCCGCATTAAATTCACCGACGTGTGTGTGTGTCGCAGTGTTGGTGTGTTGTTGTTTTCTTCTTCTTCTTCTTCTTCTTTCCGCGAGTGTGAGTTGCTGTAATGTTTCCTGGGGTAAGCGACGGTGCACGGCCAAGAAAAAGTCTGGCACGTAACCTGCAGTAAGACGAATTGTCATTTTTACACTTTGGTTCGTGCGCGGATTAAGCAAACAAGATGTAACATGTTAATCGGCGAGCTTTAGAGATGCTCGTAGGCAGATTTTCCTCTTCTTTGGACAAAGCTACGCCAGCTTGTTTCCACGCACACACGCACGCACACGTGCACGCTCGCAAGAGAGGTGAATGAGGCAGATCCCACAGGACGACTTTTCTACTGGGATCTACTCTATTTCATGCCTTTCTATGAAGAGTCAGTACCTGCTACCAGGAACCTTTTTAGTACCTGCGCTGGAGTTCGAGATCGTCTCGCTGTGATGGCTCATTCTACTGTGATGGAAAACAGTTGAAACTGAGTGGATCCGAGTCGAGTTGTCGTCGATTTAAAAGCAGCACAGGCACATTCGCTCTCAACTTGGATGCGGCATGAGAAACGGCTTTAACTCCTGCTCTGATTTGTTACAGTAAAGCACGAATAATCATTGTTATCCGGCTTTAAGGCGTCTTTAATCATATCTGTGTTTTTGTTGCCGTCGACGGGAAGCAAACAGCAATTATTCTTGTCCAATTGAAGTGATTCGTTGGTGCTTTTGGATTTCCAGTGCAGTCAGCACCTGAGCAGCAACAGGGAAAGCCGGGGAACTTTAATTGCAACTGTGGAAGGACTTCATGTTTCTGATTTGCATTTAAACAGGGCAGAAATCCCCCAATGCAGGAGGCGATGGAGGCGAGTGATGGACGCTGAGCTTATCTGCTCACAGGCTGTTTTTTGAACAGTCGCAGACTTTAGGTTAGAGAAGTTCGACGGGTTTCTGTCCTCGCTGCACAAACAGCAGGTGTGAAAAACGTACGTTTTATTGATGATGCTCCCTCGTCATTCATGCATCTTTTACGGTCCGCACTGAGCTCCGACTGCGACCTTCTGCATCACTAAAAAAACTCCATCGTCACGTTATTCTCGAGCACAGTCTGCTCAATGTTTCACTGAGACTTCACTTGGTTTTGCGAGGAAGCGCCGCGACGTGTTCGAAGGACAGACGCCATCTTGTGCCCGTCGTCCTGTCCTGTCCCGTCTTTCCGTCACACGGCCGCGTTACCGGACGTATCGGCAGCAGACCCCGACACGCGGGGGTCCGCGTGACAGCGGCTCTGCCGAGTTTTTTGTCGGAAAAGAAAAGAAAAGAAAAGAAAAGAAGAGGCTTGCCGCGTGTCTCGCGGTGTAATCTGTGTTATTTCCACTCCTGACAATAACAAGTGCTGCTGCAAACAGTGGAAAGTGAAAACAACTACATTCGCAGGGAAATTGGGTAAAAATGCAAATCAAAATGGAAAAACATTTCCATTTAAGAAGCGGCGTGTTGTGTTTTTTTTTCTCCTCCCCGTCCCGGTGCTAACTGCTGACCAGAGGTGGAGGTGGAAGATCAGCGACGTGTTTGTTATTGAAATCACTTTTCTTTTTTTCCTCTGCAGCTTGAAATTCTATCATTTTTCTTTGTCGCGTCGCTCCGGTTTCATTCTCTGACGTTTTCTATTGTCGCCGGGCCTTTATTCCACCTGTGGTACCCAATTTTGCGGCTCTCCGCTGTGTACAAAGTGAAAATGTGGGGAGTTGCAAATTGAGGTTGTTGGAAGGCAGAGAAAGTAATTTCTGAGCATTGATCAACAGCTCTGCCGGCCCCGCTTCTGTCATTTGTGCCATTAAGTGGAGAGAATCTAACTTTCTGCAGCTTCTCGGCAAACAAAAAAAAAGTTAAATCAGATGAAACGTCGCAGGCAAGGCCGCGGGACTGGAGACGGAGGAGGCTCGCTAATCTGCGTGATTGCTGAAGGAGGAGGCTCCTTAACGAGGGGGGGGGCGGCCGCGTCTTCAGCAGCTGATTGGCCCCTCGACATTCGCGGCGCGGTGCTGATGACACTGTGCCAAGTGCAGCTAAACGCACGTTATTGAGTTTAATTAATCAGAGCGGCGGCGTGATTTCTTTCCTGCGGCGTCACGTGTGGAGACAAATTATTTCATAACCTGCGTATTGATCTTGAACCGTCCCGTGTTTTTTTTTTTTAACAGGAAATTGGACTCTGATGTCGTCGGCAGCAGCTCTCTACGAAGAGAGGCAATTAAAGCCAGCTCAGGACTAATTAAAACAGACGGCGAACAGGCCGAGACCGCGTCTACATACAAAAATACATCCCCTCCTTTTAAACGTGTGCGTCGCTGCACACGCACTTCATGACGTCTGCTGCGTTCACGTCAGTGTAGCACCACACCTCCACCAGGGGGCAGACTACCGCGTTTAGAGCAACGTCACGCAAAGTAGCAAGACAACAGAAATCGATGATGCAACTGTGATGGTAGTACTTTTCTCATTAGGAGCTGTCTGTGTACTTGTAGTGTTGCTACTTCCTTTGGCTGTCATCAGCTGATGAATCTCTTTCAAATACTGTGAGAATGGTGTCAAATAAAGCAAAAGAAGTGACGTAACGTTAGTTGAGTACATCAGTTGAATCAAACGTGAGACGAACCAACACGCAGTGCTGATGGCTGAACCACAGTAATGCAGATATGTGCATTAAAGTAGTAAATCTGAAGTGACAGAGATAAATTAATACAAGTTACAGTGAAAATGTTTTCTTGTATCGTCCGATGCTTCAGTACATTTATGTTCGTGGACGTTTTCTCCTGAACTCTCTGCAGACTGAACTCCTCATTTGGTCCTTTTGATATTTGACCTATCGATTTTGGTTCAGATCTGTAGATGATGAGATAATTCGGTACTTTTCTGCATAAATAGCTGCAGTGCACACGACCACTGCCGGCGCCTCGCGCTGATGAGCTCGCGGTTGATGGACACGGGAGGGACGCCGAACTGCCCTGACGAGCGCCGGTGGGATGCAGCACAGGATAGGGAGTGACAGCCGAGATCAATGAAACCTGAGGAGCGTCTGTGATCCGGTCGGGTCGGACCGGGCGGCGTCGAGTCGCGTCGACAGTCCCGGGGACGAGTCGGTGTTCTGCCGCTCTCTTTAGCTTTTAACCAACGACGAACTCATTTACTTCAACTGAAGTAACAAGTTACCGAGAACTGATTTTCGCTGAGCTGCACAACACGGGATGCTCGTCGTTCACACCAGGCAGTGGCTGTCAGCAGCGTTGGCGGCGGCGACGGCGGCGGCGAGCCTGATTGGTCGGATGACGACGGGCCTGTTTAAGCTGCGCTCCGTCTCGGCGCGCCTCTCCCGCCTCATCAGGAAGTTCGTTTGATCGCTCCCCCTCGCTCTTCCTGTGCACCACTTTCTCTTCTCAGGCGCATTGGAGGCTGTTTGATTCAGCAAACCTCCCTCCCTCCCTCCCTCCCTTCACCCCCTCATGTTTTGTGGTCCGCCCCTCTTTTACTTGATGCACAGACCCTTTGAAATATTCAGCGCCAGCCCTTCCTATCTTGTTACCTGCGTATCCAACAGGATGTGCGGCGGCAGAGGGCTTCCTGTCATTCAGCTGCGGTGCGAGCGCGCGCGGTGGGAGAAAAAGCTCAGAACGCTCCTTTTATTTGATTAATCGGCTTATTAATACGGAGCTCCTCTGGCCGCTCATCCAGGCGGCGTGCAGCTTGTTGATCCTGCTCCAGGCTAAGCTCCTCTCTCACCCGGAGAGGTGGATTTGCCAGAAGGAGGAGGCCGGTGGACGTGGCAGCTGGAAGGAGATGCTGAGGAGGGAAGTGGAGATGAGATGAAAGGCCTGGTGGGCAGGGGGGGGGGGTGGACGAGGGGCAACGGACGCTGGGGGAAGCAAAGAGGGAAGACGGGGCGATGAGTGACGGATGAGTCGGTGGCAAAAGGAGGGAGCTAATGATGGGAAAACAGAAAGAGGAGGGAGGAGGAGGTGTGACGGAACAAAGCAGAGGGGAGGAGGCGGCTCGGAGGGGGGGAATGAGGTGTTAATGATCGGAGTGGGTGAGCAGTAGGCAAGGGGTTGGAACGACAGGGAAAGAGCACCTCAATTAGGTAACAAGGAATTAAAATGTCAGCGTATCCGTCTGGGAGAAGGAGCGAGTGGGTGGGGTGGGGTGGTGGGGCCGGGGGGTGGAGGAGCGTGAGGGAGTTTATAGATGACCTCGCTCGGCTCCAGTGTGAACACAAACATACAGGCGCCAAGGTCGCGCCGGCCACGCTGAGCGACTGCAGAGCAAACATGTCGCGCAGGTGCAGAGGGGCCGTTTGTGGAGACGCCCCAGCTCCAGCGAGCAGGGGCTGCTTTGGCTCTCGTAACGCTGCGACCTGAACGCGTTCATTACAAAACAGCCATCAGAGGGAAAAAAAACGAGGCGCTGAACTAATTAATACATTTATGATTCCTTGCTTTCATGCTGCAAACTGGGAAATTGAGAAATCAGGCAGCGAACCAGCTTCAAACGTGATGCATGAAAAGGATGAGACCGCATTGCTTGGCCCGATGAACGGAAATGCTTGTGCATATGTGTGTGTGAAAGGAGTGAACAAATCTGAAAACATGGAGCGATGTGCTAAATCCATGACGCTGAAGCACCTTCTTCTCTACAGCGCCACCAACAGGCCTGTTATATATACTGCTTAATGTTCACATAGCGACTGATGTGATGCCTCGTTATTGGGAAACTCTTTGAAAGCGAGAAGCACTGTGAGAGAGCAAACCTCCACCAAGACACCTGTTAACCTTGTGCACGTCGCAGTCTCTTAAAGGGCCACACACACTGATAACACGCCACTCAAATGTCAATTTTCATAGTCACTCAAATTTCATCCAATCTGACCTGTTCCACGTTTCCACTCTTTCTAAGCTTAGTGTGATTTTAGAGCGATCAGCACGAGTTTCACTCTGTACAATCTGAACTTTCAGCACCACGTTTCTAGGACTTTAAAGTAGAGTTATTAGTGTTTCGTCTGGTCTGATTAGCAGCTTTATTTGGCCGTAATAGATTTTACCCACTTGTAATGAATCTGTTCAAACAGAAGGGGGGAGGGCTTGTTAACCAGAAGGTGTGTACTAGCTGCAGCCTGCGTGCACGACTCCAGGAAGAGACCACGAGCGAACCCAAATCAGCGCTGCAGCTGAGGAAAAGTTAAGCCTTTTGATTATTTCGTGATTAAAAGTTTATTTGTTTCATCCGAAAGAGAGAAAAAAAACTGTCAAAAAGTAATTAAAAATGCCCAGAGACAGTTTCCCAGAGCTCGTTTGGAGACTTCTGAAAAAAACTCCTAGATAAAACGAAAGAAAGAAAGAAAAAAACTTCACATTTGAGAAACTGGAACAAGCAAATGTTTGGTGTTTCCTCTTGAAAAAGAGAGATTAAAATGAATACTGGGACAGACCCTCTGCTGTGAATGTGTTAATAAAGGCCCTCAAACGGTCCCCGTTAATAGGTTTCAGCATCTCTTCTTCCAGCCTCGATAACGCCGCGGCCGCCAAAGTCATTTCGGAGATATCGGCGAGCAGGAACACGACCTGGAAACAAATTACAGCCGATACCAGCACTACCTGGGAAAACGCCGGCGCGCTCTAAACTCCAGCACCTGCTCAGCCGGAACACAAAGCCGATATGAAAACTACTCGAAAGATGTTTCATCGAGCCCGGCTCGTTTCTCTCCGCGGCAGCGGCGGCGGCGCTTCATTAATCCTGAACTCACTCGGTCCTCCTGGCAGCAACATGAAGGATGTCCGACTGGCAGTAGCATTAGCATTAGTCTGTATCCACACAACATGTGATGTATGTCGGTAGTTCATCACGCCTGTTTTGTTGCTGCTTCTCCCCGCTGTCATTAGTCCGTTAATCTTTTTCTTTCGCCCGCGCTGTCGAGCCAAACGTTTACGGATTGAAGGAAAAAAAAAAGGATACAGCAGCTAAATGAAGATCGATTGACTCAAACAGACCAAAGCAATCAAAAGGACGCGACGCTGACACGTAACAACATTATCGAGTACAGAGGTGGTGGTTTACCTGCTGCTCGTTGGACGTCGCTGATGGTTTACGTGGAGCCGTTTGACCTGGTTGAAAGATAAAGAAAGTTGTTGTTACTGGGTTTTGTAGTTGTCTGCTGAAGCTCCTCCACTGAGGTCACTCGATGACCAATCAGTGAGCGACCATCTGTTGGAGACACTTCTTAAAGTCACTTGAAGGTCCAGAAAGTAGAAAATAAAACGCGTTCTCTTGGCAAGAACGAATAAAAAACGATTAAATAAAATGACTAGAGCCGTGTAGAGCCAAGTAGACGGAGGTGAAGAAGTGGCATCATTCATCATATTTGGTCTTTTTTTGGGGGGGGAAACTGGAGGTTGAGGATAAAAAATGTCCTGTCCCGTCCCGTCCCTGACACCTTTTCACTGCGATCCACTCCACCGTCGCTCCGTCCATCATCGACAAACAACGTGACTCAATCATAACCGACGGCGAGTCGCGGCTCGGCGCTGGGTGATTTTATCGAAGCCCGGCTAACGTTGGGGGGTTAATGCGGAGTGATTTATGTCCATATAATGTCGATATGAGCCACTTCAGCTCTCCCCTGCGCCTGGAAAAGATCACGGGGAACTGTAATTGCATGTTGCGGTCATTAATCAAATGAAGGTCACATGTCGTCGGCGTGTCTCCGCACACTAAAGTCACTTCCTCGTTTAGGAGTCTGGCGCCGGACGTGAATCCTGACGGGAGGGCCGTCGTCCGGATGCAGATCCCGAGACTCCCCCGTGTGTGTGTGTGTGCGTGTGTGCATGTGTGTGTGTTGAGTTGTGTGTTTTTAGATCGACTGCAGGATGTGCGAGCGTCTGTGAACGCGGGGAACGCGGGGAAACGTCTCCTTGCGAGGACCGCCCGCCCCCTAACAACCCCCTGATTGATCCAGCCAGCGGGCTATTTGTCACCCCCTCTTTGCTCCGTTGACCCACTCTGATTATTTCTGTCTGCTTGTCTCCCCCCGTCTCCCCCGTCTCCCCCATCTCGTGTCTTCTTGCCGGCTCGCTCGTCGCGCTTGTTGTGGCGTCGCCTGCCACTGCGTTTTGTCATGCAGTCCTCATGGGACAATCTTTGTTACTCGCTCTACTCGCAGCCCTCCGCTCCCGCCCTCCCTCCCTCCCCCCTCCCTTCCCTCCCTCCCACTGCTCTCCCTCCATTAATAATTTGTTATGCCTCTCTTGCTCTGCAGGCCAGTCCTCATTGGTCTCCATTTCTCTGCCCTCCACTTCTGATTTGTTATGCCGCTGCCATTCCCTCGTACACGACTCATTGGTCACTGTCCGCTGAGCTTTCTATTACCCTCTCCCCTCCTCCCCCCTCTCCTTCCCTCCTGCCTCTTTGCCCCCCTCCCCGCGTTGTTTGATCTCACAGTTTGCCGAGCAGAGGTTTGTTTCTCCCTCCAGCAGGAGGTGTTATTCATCTGTGATGCCTTTATCAGCAAAGACCACCGAGGAAACCGCGTGTGCGGCCAGCGGCGTCAGATCCATCCGTGCTCCTCATCTGGGGGGGGGGGTGAAATTATTCAGTCCGTGCAGGTTTTGCTTGTTCAATCCGTCATTAGTTACAACTGAACGCACCAGACGGCGTTGGGAGGGCTGATGGGGGGGTGGGAGGGGGGGAAACGGGGGCCCATTATTGGGGAAACAGAAGGCGTGCACTCAGTGAAGTGCTGCTCTCCGGCTTCCTGTTAGATGTGATTGCAGATGAGTGAGTTTCGCCGGCGCGTGCACGCGCGAGGACAAATTTATGGAAATACCGCAGCGTGGCGAAGGAATTTTTAACTTTGAAGTCACTAAATCAAAGTAGCACATACAGCTACTCGGGCAAATTAGTTCCCGCTGAATGTTAATTAGCAGGAGGTGTCAACTTTACAAGAAGTGGAACAATTCGCTCTTTAATATGTGAGTTTTAAAGACTTCTAAAGAGGCTACTTAGCGCCGCACAAACCATAAAATGATTTTACGTCCTAATCTCTCCAAGACTCACAGCCAATAAGACGGGTCATTTGAGAGGAAGTGACACTGCTTTCTGTTAAAAAAAAAAAAAAAGCTGGAAATGACGGCACCGGTTAGACGTTCAAACACTTCAGATGACTTATTTTTCCTGCTTTACTTGGAGACTTGTGAGAGTAATGAGTGTCCTCGGTGGTAAAGGCAGAATTTGCATAACAATATTACACTGATCGAGAAAAAAAAGAAAAAGCCTTTCAGTCCAGCCAACAATGAAAAGAAAGAGAAAAGGGTGTTATTGCATCTTGATACTTTGTATTCAAGCAAAAGCAGCAAAATAGGGAGAACAAAAAGCCCCTTGTGGCTGCAATTTGAGAGTATTTAGGCTTCGTTTCAAGGCGATTACCCCGACGGTCGCCATGTCTGATGAATGTTTAAAATCCGATTCTCCGCCCTATGAAAGCGCATAAACAGCAGAAGGGACGCGAGAAAAGTGTCTGAAGTTCATCGAACATTAATTTCTGTCTCTTCAACGCAGTGCGACTCACTCAGCACGAC
>JAUESF010019431.1:0-10616 GCA_032274765.1 Malacoctenus tetranemus | reverse complement strand
TGTGTGTGTGTGTGTGTGTGTGTGTGTGTGTGTGTGTGTGTGTGTGTGCGTGTGCGTGTGCGTGTGTGTGTGTGTGTTATATCGACTGCATTGTGAGGTACAAATGGTGGTAAGATGACACTGAGCCTGAGCGTGGCGCGTTGCCGGGGCACTTCAGATGTTTGTCGAGGCACCGTGACCCAGTTGCTTCCAGGACTGCGGGACATTATTCTTTTCCAGCCCGGTTTGTTGCGAAGGACGTTTGCTACCTGCTGAACAATCACGTGTCCCTGCACAAGGCAGCCCGCCAAAGACGTGCAAACTAGTTCCTGTTAACTGGCACAAGTGGCTGCACCGGCGGATGATTACATCTCTCCCTAATGGTTTTATGATGTTTATTCAGCTCCAAACAAGCGCCGACTGCATACGAATTGGACCCCGTCGTGTATCTGCTTGGTCATGAGTCTGCTGTGGGCAGAGACGCGCTCCTGAAAACGCTCAATACGCTGCTCTGCATGTAAATCAATCGGCTGTCCGAGACAGAAAACAATGTGTCCTCTCTGTGTAGCTGTCGACTTTGGTCTTGTGTGGAGAAAAAAAACGTGTTTACATTCCAAAGCGTCGTGTCTATGCCGGGCCTGTGGGGGGCGCTGTTTGCTTAACAGCTTCAATCTCAGAATAAAAAGGGTTCAAACGATCTTGTTCACATGTCGCAGGTCTAAAAATATCCAGCAAATTACTCGTCCGTTACAAAGCGCACACGCACACAAGCACGCGCACACGCACACACACACACACACACACACACACACACACACACACACACACACACACACACACACACAGGGCTCCGTGTCCTCGTTTCTTCGGCGTCTGTGATGTTTCTATTCTGTTTCTTCTTTTTATTTTTATCTTGTATTTTTAAGCATCATCTCATCTTTTGTCTCCTTTCAAACTCTCCCTGACAAATCTGTTTTCAGGAGCTCTGGGAACAGATTTGACCTAATTTGACTCGACTGGCGGCTTCGTGGCGTCGCGGAAATTAGTGGGAAGCATTTCAATGGAGGATTTTAACACGTCGGATTAAACTCGGTAATTCACTTGAAATCGGTCGCCCGCTTCCTGCTGCACTGTGAAGTTTAACATGTTTTCATGAGGGAGAACCAACACGGACACGAATCGAGCTCAGTTTTGGACGTTTTCCACTTGTTTTGGCTTCAGAACTGCAGGAAATCCAAAGTATTCACTGCAAAATCAACCAATAATAACATAAATACAGGAAAACACCTGAGAATGTTGCTACGCTCGGCTTATTCGACTTTATTTGAGTCTTATCGTGATTCCATCTGTTTGTCCTCACAGCTGATCTCAATATTTTGTCCCACAACTCAATCCAAACTTTCCAAACACAAGCAATCCTCCACTATGAATGTTTTCCTCTGCAGAGAGGAGACGGGCACCACATGGATGCAGAGCAGCTCGAAGAAAAAAACCCACCAACATCAGCCCGCTCGAAAGCGAAAGCTAAGCCGTCTCTTGACACCTTAATGCTCGTCTCCAAAATGAAAATGAGAAGCCGCTGGAATGGCAACAATGTAAACACCGACAAATTATACGCCGGATGCCGGCATCACCTTTGCTTCTCCCCCTCAGGGAAGGAGGGACAGCAGCCAGCTTTCAGTCGAGAAATGTAATATGAAAATATAAGAACTGCCGCACACTCGCAGGGGGAAAAAAAGGAGGTTTCGCAGTGTTTGAAGACTCAAAGTGGAAGTTTTACAGTTAATATGTGTAGAAAATGTTCCCCGATAACACCAGTAAACAGAGGAAAACCTCCTGTAATGGTGTATGAAGAGACTCGGCTTTATTCGGCTGTAATTGTTATTGTTGTGTACACTGTAGGTGCCCTGCAGACCATTTCCTCCGTAATGCTCCGATTGTGCAATTAGAAAACTTTTAAAATAAACTGAATGAAGCCGTTTAAGTCGCTCACTCCACTCTTTAATTCCTGGTCTTAATTGGCTGCACAGTTTCTTCAGCGCAGAGACAAAAATGGCAACGCTCAAGAGTCTGCACGAGGCGAGACAGAAAGGAGTCGCTCTTCAGAATAAAAGCCTGCACAGAGATGCGTTTAAACAAAGGCTACAATGAGTCACAAACAGCCGGGCCGCACACAGCTGCCACAGGTTCACGCTGGCTGTCTGAGGATTCGTCCCACATTCAGTCTGTTGACAATCGGCCCAAAAATACAGCCAGAGTCACGAGTGTGAAGCAGCGGCGCAACAGATGGCGAGGCGCCCACTGAGGCCTGATTTCAGCCTGCAGGAGTCAGGCTGGGAGCTCATAATGAGGCAGGAGACACCGAGGAGACGCAGAGGAGACGCAGAGGACTCACCGAGGAGTCACAGAGCAGAGCTGAGTGACTCCAGGAAACAGGCGACCTGCCGACTCTTCCTGGATGGAGGGACACTTTGTCCACCGCTGTGTCGGAACTTATGGACCCAATAAGTCGTCCAGCCGCAGAGGATGGAAACAGGTTCCTGTTGTTGGGAAACAAAATGAAAAAACTCAGACGCAATGCGGAAAATGTCTGTTGTCCAACAGATCAACATAGAAGCTTGAAACTTAACACAATTTTTCTCTCAGCCATTATTTTTACATCGTGACTGACACCACTGCAGCAGGAAAACATCAAATCATAGGTCCAAAAATGAAAATACAAGAAAGAAATAACTAAATAATATAAATATCATAATAATCTAAAAAAGACAATTAAAAGATTTTAATCATAAAGTTGCAATAAAAAATAAATTTAATGAAATAGAAAATTAATTGAATGCAGACAGAAAATTAAAAGCAAAAATTACAAAAAATTAATTGAAATCCTCTCCCTGATAAATATGACTACAAGAAATTAAAAATGTAACGACTAAATCTTAAACCCATTTTGAAAACTGACTAGAAGATTCCACGGTGACGGAAACATTTGGTGTTCTCCAAAATAGAAAAATAAATAAATGAATGAACAAAACAAACGAATATCAAAGCAGGTCGGTTAATGAGGGAAAAAGTGAGTGGTTCTAATTTTGGACCCTTGTGGTTCCAGCGGCTCACTGGTTCACATCCAGTCCATCTAATCAAGCCCTGATTCCCACCACGGGGAGCGAGCGCCGCGCAATTATCTGTAATCAGCTCCCTTCAAAATTTACCTTCAAGCAGACGAATCGCTTACACGTTGTTTGTTATTTTGGCGTTGTATCGGAAAACACGTGACGGCAACGATTGACTCCGAATCTCCAGTCGAACCGAGTTCTTCAAGAGGAGAAACGGTCAACTGTAAATAAAATAAAGTCTTCACTGTCAAACTGTGGCATCAAACGTGACATTAAAATGTCTTTATGAAGTAAAAAAGCACTGAAAAGCAAAACAGCAGCATGAGAAAGTGTACTGATGACGGCGTGCTGTCAGAGAACGCCCTCTCTCTTTCCCCAGCAGTGCCTATTCGGATGATTTAAAACCTTATATGGCAAAACGACAGAAAAACAGAGGATGGAGATAAAAAAACAGAGCGATGAAAAATCGTCTCAACTTTGTTAGATACTGCACATAAAAAAGAAAAAAGAGAAATGCTGCAATGCATCATTTCGGGTCCATTTTCGTCTCGGCACAAACGGTGCGCAATTTCCCCACAGCAGCTAAATGACTGTTTTCATCCTCATCTGTTTGGACAGGTAAGGAGGACGGCGGCGCGCGCTCCGCTTCAAACCAAACACAATAACAAAACCTCCGGGAATCACACCGCTCCTCCGCCTCGCAGGACCGCCGCCGCCACCACCGAGCCGCCTAATGAATTTCCAAAATTTCCCCTTTTTTGTTCCGTCACGCCTTTAATAACGACGCAGCGACGCAGATTGAGCTGACAAAATGAAACACTTAATAACGGCTTCAGAGCGGCCATTCTGGGCGCCGCGCTAAACGGGGGGGAGAGAGAGAGGACGAGTGATTCGGGAGTGTTTTGAGACTCAGGCGTTTGGGGGGGAGGACGAGTTCCCTGGCAGCCAACGTCTCAGGTTCAGGTTCCTCTAATCGTTAGCCACTGGGGGACCGGGAAGCTCCGCCCTCTTCTCTATCAAGACAGTTAATGCACCAGTAACTACGTTTGGAGACATTTCTCAATAATTGGTGCAGCTGACGGACACAGACGGTGGTAAAAGAATATAAACAGATAGTTTAAAACAATCGCAGTCCCTGATCTGGTGGTGGGCCGTTGCTAAGGTAACAGGGAGGTCACAGGTGAAGCAGGAAATGTCCCCCAGCTCACGCCCGGTGGTCATTAGAGGCTGATGACTCCCCGTGGGCTGATGCGAGGGGGCGGGCTCTGACCCCTCTCTGTGCTGACCAGCGTCCGGCGCTGCTCGCCACATCGCCCAGCCCGATCTTTTTTTTTTTCAAGGTTCCAAAGATCAAGTACAAAACACGTTTCCTGCACACCAATCTATCGACGGTGAAACCACCGACACGAGCTGTTAATGTGGGAAAAGAAACGTTCGGTTTGTTTTTTCCGGGAATTCGGTGAGATTTGCCGGTGTGAGAAATGAAGCGGCTGTCAGCAGCGAGGCGAGGCGAGGCGTTCCTCCCCGCCACTGCCCGCCGCTACCCCGGCGCTCCCGTCCGTGACCTTTCCTGCCAATTTTGAAAAGTTTGCTTTTTAAATGGCAAGCAAACACGCGGGCAAATCGCAAAACACCAAAACAGGAGAAGAAGATCATAAACAGGGAGGCGGACAACAATTTCACAGCTTTATTTCCTGTTTTAGCACCTAATGCTGAACCACACATCACATTAGGTATGTTTGTCTATCGGTTGTAAACTCTTGTTACGACATTTTCCATCTTGTATCACACACACTTTTTTCCGTGGACGTTTGTCTTCAGTTTTTACACTGAACCTCCTGAAAAAGGCTCAAAAAACTACAAAAAACTCTCAGAAGCGCTTTTTCTGCCTTTTTCAGACGTAGTTTGTTATCGTCTAATAACTTGTTTGAAGCGTTCGAGCAGAGGAAACAAACGGGACGACACTCAATTATCATGTTTTCGCTGGTTCGACCTTTGGAGCCACGTGCGGCGTTTAAACCGAGAGGAAACGTTACGACGACCTGAATGGCGGTTTGCGTTGCATTAAATGTGACAATCTTGGAGGGAAGGAAGAGGGCAGGTCGGGGTGGAGGGTGGAGGGTGGAGGGGGGAGGAGGGGGGCTTCGTTTGAAAGAAAATGTCATGAAATTCAATTAACTACAGAGCTGGAAGTTCACGTCGTGCAACACGTTCTGTTTTTTTTCCCTTTTCTCAGCTTTAATCTCCGAAGCTGCTGCGAATATTTCCAGCTCACACACCTGAACGCGCAGGCCGCGGCGCTTGCGGGCGATACCATCTCGGCGTGATGGAGGTGAGGCAGGTAAAGGAGGAGAGGATTTAGAAAAACCTCAATTAGGTTGCGGCAGGTGGAGGACGGGATGATCGTGGAGGAGGGGGGTGGGGGTGGGTAGAATGTTGCATTGGCGATGGAGTGCTAATGCTTTTTACTACAGGTCACAAACGGAGGAGAGGGGAGAGCAGAGAGGGCGGGCCCCCGATGCCTCTGATTGGCCTCAATCATGGCGGCTGATTGGGAGACAGGATGATGGAGAGCGCCGCCTGGCTTCCCCACCCCTCCCCCGCCTCCCCTCCAATACTTTCATTATTCCTGTCAGAGACATCCAGGCGCAGGTGTACGGAAAGCAATTTAGGTTGCATTTCGCAGTATTACTGCGGAGTACTTTAAATGTAGTGGGGCTGCCAATACTCGGAGAGGCAATCACGCTAAAGCGACGAGACGGGGCGAGTTTGGCATCGAAGGAGCGCCGCGTTCCAGCCATCATGTTCCAACGGCGGGCGTAATGACCGGCTAATTTTGTACAACAAGGTGGCCGCACGCTTAGCGGGGCTTAATAAGTGCGCGCGGCGCTGCTGACGCAGGGCGAGCCGGTGCAGAGCGTGACCTTGGCGCTGTCCAGGGAGCCGGCGAGAGAGAGCCAGCGAGAGACAGCGCAGAATACACAACACACCCGGCCGCGCTGCGGCTAATGAGCGGGCGTCGCGCGGCGTTATCTGCGTAATTAATGATTGGGACCTGATTGGTCGGTTCCTTCAGGACGCCGGGAAAGTGTGTCAACTCCCCGAGACTGTAGCAGCGGCGAGGCGGGGAGGAGGAAAACAAACCGGCAGGTGAGAGTTTGCAATGCAACAAAAAAGTTGTTTCCTACTGAAGTGCAAATGTGTGATTTTATTTGTTATTATCATTGTTATTTGTGTGTGTGTGTGTGTTTGGGGGAAATTTGCATCGAGTTCATTAAAGTTCACGTTTCCCAATTACAAGAAGAAGCGCGCCTGTAAACAACAGGAACACGCCGGAGCAGCTCCGGCTGATTACTGGTGATTTCTGCCTTCAGTTAACTTATTTACTCTAATTCTGCAGTAAAATGAGAGTTTGATTCATCACAACTTACAGGCCCATGAAAAAGTAACAGAAGGCAGTAATACCTTTACTTCTGGCAGTAACCAGACAGTTACTGATGAGTACTAGTGTTACTGAAACCCCAAATGGGACTTCTTACGTTTTACATTTTGTCTTTAATCCCACTACTTCGCTGTACTTTATAAAACCAAACAAAGCGCCTGTGACGGCAGACTGTCTGGGATCACGTGTTTGGCAGCAGCTGGTAAACGACGTCTATCGGTGCTTCTCAGGGAGGCGACAGGCGAGAATCAGCGCGAAAAGACAACAAAGGTAACGAGCTAACAAGGTAACAACG
Source organism: Malacoctenus tetranemus (assembly GCA_032274765.1). Classification (NCBI taxonomy): domain Eukaryota; kingdom Metazoa; phylum Chordata; class Actinopteri; order Blenniiformes; family Labrisomidae; genus Malacoctenus; species Malacoctenus tetranemus. The sequence goes on along the minus strand of JAUESF010019431.1, from coordinate 3,787 downwards.
TCGCACGGTAACAAGAAGTTTTTCTGCCTGTTTTTTCTAATCTAATTTACACTGAAGATACAAAAAATGGCAAAAAAGGCTTGAACTCTTGAACAGAGTTTCCAGGATTCTGAGTAGGAGCATTGAAATCCGAAGGGATTAAAGTTTAAGTATAAACACATAGACACTGTTTTCCTGGGACACTGATTGGTCGGTGCGAGCTGTTGCCTTGCTGGAATCCGTCTCACACTTCAGCTCTGACCCTGTCGAGTGAAATCGAGTCGACCGTCTGAACGTTCACTTCAGCTTTCTGCGACGAGAGCGACTTTATTTCCCTCGTTAGAGGCGAACAAGTTAAACACTCGCAGGAGTCGTCGGCGCCGGGAGACTTGGGGTTCGTTTGATGAATCGAGTCGTATTTATCCTCCGTCCACGCGGAGACGCCGGTCGGGGTCAACAGCGGGGACGGTGCGGGGTCTCGGCGTGTTTCTTCGGCGCTCCCACCGCCGCCGTCTCGGTGTCAGATTGATGCGGATCGCCTCCGCCTCGCTTTTCATCAGCGCCCGCATCCGCGGCAGCTTCCAGCAGCTCATCAGAGGTGTTGCTTCACATCACATCCATCCAGAGCTGAAGGGACGGCGCTGCAGCCGCCCTCCATCACCTTGAGAGTCCACACTCCTATCGGGGGAGGGAGGGGGGAGAGGGGGGTCCTCCCTCTGTGGGTCGCGGTGTAAACGGCTCCTTACGACAACGCCATGATGGAGACTCACGATCAAAGACGCTTGTGTGTTTAATAAGCTGGAGGACACCAAGGACAAGTGGACGAGCTGAGATGTCTCTGACCAGCAGGTGGGAGGAGCTTCGTCCTCACAGGAAGTGAAGGACACGACTGAACAAACAGACTCGCTACAGTTACACTTAATTTATACAGAACCTGGAATAAAATACGAGTTTTTTACTGACTTATTTCTCTTTTTCCAAAACTTACGACATAAACATTTATATTTAATTTATTTAATTTATTATTTATATTTATTTTTTCCAAACCAGCCAATTTTAATCACTTTTTCATCTTACTTTCTTTCATATTTACTCTACAGTTGACATTTGACATTTTTATTTTCCCTTTAAATGAACAATTTTTATAAGCACTTCATTTATTTACTCAAAAGTTCAAAGTTTATCTCTCTTTACTCGTTAATTACTTTCTGCATTGATATTTCTTTGTAACTTTTCGCTCTCTCTTTATTCCATCGTCGGTTTATCAGACGATTTAGCTCCGAAGGAGCCGCACATGATTTGACAGCAGCCGTTGGAGTGGCGGTGGTGGCGGTGGTGTGGGAGCGCTGCGACAGATATTGCGCCCGCTCTCCCGCCAGCTGCAGCACGCCGTCTCCAGAGAGACGGCGTCTATACGTCTGGCGGCGCTGACAGCAGAGGACTTTCTGTTTGGATGCTCGGCTTCGCCCGGGCGCCGGCGGGCCGCCTCATTTATTATGCATAGCAGGATTCTCTTAGTGGGCAGCTGGAGGCTGCAGCTGGGAATCTCCGACAAGAAGACCCATCAGCCAGGTGGTCCGGGAGCCCCCAGAACGCCACGCCTGACTGGTCCACTGGCTGCTCACCTTGTAGCCCAGCAGACATCCAGCCACTCCTCCAGCCACCGACGCCCTCAAAGCAAAAGCTCCACGCCCGGATACAGTTTATTTCTTCGGGTTTTACTCGGCATTCAGCTTCTATTTCATCTGCTTTGTGATATTTCGGTTTCCGGGACCAGATCAGAGTGTCAGAAAGCCTCCAGGTGACAGGAACGGACCGAAATCGGCAGAAAAATGTTGAAAGCAACATCTGCCGGCTGCTCACAGCGTCGCAGCACCAACTGAAGCTGCAGCTATTAACATGCATGAGGATTCTCGAACCTCCTTCAATAACTCGACATGTTTTCGACGCGTTGGGCTTCGCCCTCAGAGAAGACGCCATTTAGTGCTGTTGGTCAAAGGATTTGGACGATACTCGCTGTCGTCCGTCTGCTTTTAGCAAATAAAGTTATCAGTTTTTTATGCACTGAAATTTGTTTTTTTTTTTCCATCGCAGGGAAAAGTTGAAACAAACATCTGCTGGATGCTCACAGCTTCACACGGCCAAATTTAATTAGCTGCCATTAACTGGCGTGATCCCCCCCCCATTGCTCCATGAAGCACATGTGCACGCTCAGGGCGGGCGCGGCGCTACGCCGACGAGTCGCACGTTAATGAAGACGAACAGGTGACCGCGTGGCGACGCCGACCTCGGGAGGAGCGTCTGGCTGCCGCCGAGGCTCCGACAGCCGTCTTAGGACGGCGTGATGAATGACGGCGCCGCCGCCATCAACCACGCACGGGTCGATCCTGTTTAGGAGACGCCTGATTGGCTGATTGGGTTTGGAACCATGCGGCACGTTTTAAAGTTTCACACTTATTCAGACTCAAGTCGATTCCTGCACAGCAGCCTCCGTTCAAACAAGCTGCATCTAGTTCCACTTAAAATACAGAGAGGTACTTTTTCCACTGTACTTTCACAATGATGTGCTACTTCTACCATACAGTTGTGTACTTTCATGTATTTACAGTGTCTTACTGTTTTCTTTTGACAGTTTTACTACGTTTTTACAGAACTGCAGCAGTTGCACAGTCAGTGTTTGTCTATTCAAGTCGTTTTCTTTAAAAGTCAGTTTCCCAACTTATATTCGCCGTATATTCGAGGTAATCAAGCTAATGGAGCTTTGCTGATAATGATGCTACTGTGATATATCGGATAAATGTTCCTACCTGGCACGCTGCAATCTGTAATTTGGAGAAATGGTCCAACTGTTCCTGGCTTGTGTTTCCGAACCCTGAGCAGTAAATGTTTATGCTATAAATATACTTTTAGAGCTGATAATTAGCAGCCAGATAATTGATGTAGCGTCGAGCGCGGCCTGCTGATCGCTGCTGACGCTGCGGCTTTATTGTGGCGCCGCGTCGCCAGATAAAGTGAATCTTCCCAAACTGCGGCGTGGCCCCTCCAGATCAGGAAGCCGAGCGAGACCCTCGCTGGCCGGGCTTCGCTTGGAAACCGGTAATTGATGGAGGAGTTTGCCGCGGCGTGGCTGGCAGGACTCAGGGGAGGCCGGTCGTCGGTTTATTGCCCCTTTGGGCTTCAGAGTGAAATGCCTCAATAAACATAAAGATTACCATAAAACCGGCGCCGCTTGCATCCGGCAGCAGGTGAACAACTCGATCCAGGAGCAAAGGAAAGGATGAAGAAGTGACCGACCGAGTTCAAGAGGACGTTGCTTTCCCTCCGTTGGCTTCCCTTCCCCGGCCTTAACAAGTTAACGCTGACACCTCATGAAACATTAAAAAACTGCCAATGTGTTATTGTTTTTCTGAAAAAAACAGTAATGTCCTTGACATTTTCAGGTGCTGCAGACCTCCTCGCCTAAAAAAAAAAAAAAAAATTACAGCATCTTTGAAAAAAGTACAAACTGAACAAACGCTTTTTGCACCTCGAAGAACAAGTGTAGCGCAGAAAGACCTGCTGTTCACAGCTCAACACTTAAATGATGCATGCAGTCCCTCAGCAGGACGGCTGCCGCTGAAGGGCCGCGACTGCCCGTATGTTTAGCAGCTCTGCAGCAGCCAAACTTCAGCCAGGACCTTTCGCCTAATTTACCCTGCTCAGATCTGGAAACGTGGGCACTTTTAAGAGGGACACGCACGCACACACGCACGCACGCACGCACGCACGCACGCACGCACGCACGCACGCACGCACGCACGCACGCACG
>JAUESF010019426.1:0-10625 GCA_032274765.1 Malacoctenus tetranemus | reverse complement strand
CCCCCCCCCCCCCCCCCCCCCCCCCCCCCCCCCCCCCCCCCCCCCCCCCCCCCCCCCCCCCCCCCCCCCCCCCGTGCACGAGCTCCGCCTACAATCTGCACGGGCACAATTTGTATTGAAGATATATTTCTGGTACTGTTACCTGAGGATCGCCGGGCCCCGTCGCAGCGAAGGGCCGGTGCTTTTGGCAGCTTTGTTTTATTTCTCAGAGGGAGGTAAAAGTAACAGCTTGTTGGAATCAGATCCTAAAGGCCGAAGCTTTTGTTTTGAAAGCGACGGACGGACGAGCCGACACCAAGCACATTTTCTAAAAAAACAAAACGAGGCCCGAGCTCTGCCATTTTCCATCCACTTCCCATTTTTTTTAGACCTAGATTTTGTTCTCACGCCAACCTGGAACGAGGGTCTCTGGGGGGCTGCGCTCCTCACAGCAAACCTCCATAATTGAGTTCACGGGCTCTCTAAGGAGTGTCACTCGCTTTTAGCCGTCGCTTCCCATCCAAAGCGTCGAGGAAGGAGATTAAGTGGTTCTGTGAGGTCAGTCCATCATTTGCGTCAACCAATTATTGAGAAGAGTTCGTTCGCCGGCTTGTCTTGAAAGACGGATTCCTGCTGGACAGCGTTGTTTGTATCTCTGACCATCCATAAAGCCTTTTATTGACATAGTTATATTTTGTTAACCCCCCCCTCAAAGAAGAATGATGTCCCTTTATGATATTTCTGTGCAGTAAAGTATTTATTATGTCCCAGGCGTGATGCTGTAGATGTTGATCTTCTTGAAGCAGCGCGGACTGTCGGTGGTATCAGGTGCTGTCGAGTGAAACACCTGCAGGCGTTCACTTCCTGCTGCTCCTGAAAGCTTCCCACCGGTAGAATCTGATCCTGGACAAGGACGAGATGCTCGAATCTCACCGCGAAACTAAAGCACGTCTTCGCAGCGCGCTTTCTGAATGTTTGGACTGATAAAAAAACCACTGGAGATGGAACATTTGAAGAGACCGTCCTGTGAGTGCACAAACAGGCCCCATTCTCCAGACTAAACCTCTGACTACAACTGCGGTCTGAATGCAGCATGCGAACGTCAACATAACATGCTAAATTACTCACAATTCGTGCCATAATTAAATAAGAAAACTCTGATTATAACGGTTGTTTGTTTGGAAACACGTTGCCTAAGGAGGAGGCGGCTTCTCCTCTCCTGAAGTTGTCCGAACTTTACTGAGACGTGTCAAAAAAAAAAAAACAGAAGAAGACTCTTCCGAGAAGCTGCAGCAGATGTGCTTAACCGCCCGTCGCATTTATTTTGAAGGCCCCCTTGTTTTTGTATGCTGTCTGTGGTGTGTTCACCAGTGTTTGGCTTCACTGTAAAGTTTTGCCATGTCAGAGATCAGAAGAGGGGGGTCTGCAGCCTTTTGTCAGGCACAAAGCGGGGGTTTCCAGGGAGACGGGAAGCACCGGCCTCCTCATCATCAGAAAAACAGCAGAAAAATATACCAAGTACTAAACTCAATGAACAGCTTCCTGCGTGTTTGTAGTGACTTCCTGTCTACACTACATTGATGATGAAAGCCCTTTAGCTCTGCTAAAGTATTCAGGTGTTTAAAAAGAACATGATTTGATTGGAAGTTATACACGAGAGCTAAATTTCAGATGAAAATATTTCCAGCCCCACTGCTTCATTTGCTTCGTGTAAACACCAGCATCGTGTAAGTGTCTCTTCCCTCCTTAAAGTGACTGTTCTCTCCATGTCCACGTGTGGTTTGCCAAACATTGACTTTGAAAGTCATTTATTTGACTGGTTCTGTGAGTAAACAGGTTCTGATTATGGTTGTTTGCATAGAGCTCTGGCTCCTCCAACTAAACAGAAGCAAAGTGACACCCTGTAGACATAGTCAGCACACTGTACTCTCCTCAAAGAACAACCGCAGAGTCATAAAAGGCTGTTTGTTTATTTAGCTTTTTAATCAGGTCACGCATCTCATTTTCAGAGGGTGCCAGATAATAAGGAAGAGTTTAATGTTTCAGTTCACGTGTGACTTTCTGTGTTTAAACTGAGATGATGCTTCGAGTAGAGCAGATAGATTGACTGGTTCGACATGGCTGGATGCCTCAGTCGTTAACCTGCCGTGTGGGAGACGCAGGCTGGAGGTGGAGCAGGCTGGAGGTGGAGCAGGCTGCTGCGTGTAAAACAATGAAGGGTTTCACTTTAGTGTTTTTGTTCGGGTCGGAAAATCTCCTCAATGATGTTAACAGATTAAACAACAACAACAACGTCTCTCTCATTTTCATGTTGACCTTTTGTTTTGTTTCCAGTCGTCGGCTGAACACTTTATGTTCGGCTGCGTGTCGTCGTGTGGGCTAAATTACCGGTTGTAGAGAGAAGCAACTGTTGCACTGACGCGGTACGAAGGCGCTGCCTTCGACGCCTACGGTTCCTGTGTGTATATACTGGTTTTGATTGTTTGCAAAGCTAGTCGGATGTAAATAGTTATTTTATTATATTTATGTATTTTATAGTCATATATCTATGACTGGTTTAAAGAGAAATAAACATTTGCCTCATGCCTTATTTGGACTTCCAGTAGACGAGGAAGGGGGGGGGGTTATGTGGTGATGCTCTGAATGCTCCAGGTGGTTCTGTTCAGGGGGGGGAGACCATGTGGATCACTCACTCTTACATCACCTGCAGGCTGATACAATAAACTAACAGAACTGAACACCTCAGTGCTGACTCACTTGTCTTTTGTGTGACACCTCCTAACTACCTGTCATCATCACAAGTCAGACTGTGAGACGTATCAACACGTAGCGTTGATTTATTCATGACTGTGAAGACGTCAAGGCGAGGAAAACGGAAAATATACACACTGCAGATATCAGCAAATAGAATAATATTAGATACTTGTTGTAAAAGCGTACAACCTACTCTGTTTTTGTTCGAGGCTGTTTAAAAGTGTCGTTGCTGCGGGGACAGAAGATGTTCTGAACCAGCCGCTGCTCTTCAGTCCATCCAGGATGCTGCGGAGGGGCTTCGTGCTGCTGTCCAGTAAAGCTTACAGTCTGTTCAACAGACCCCAGGACACCACAGTAGACTGATGACACATATCCAGGGACAAACTGAATGGAGAGAACTTGTTCACTGTAAATGTGAACGATTCCTCTTGATTTCCAATCCGACTGCACACTCGTGTCTTTTACCCGGTGCGATTTCCTTTTCTTTGAGGCAGTTCTGAGTGCTGACCACTGGGTGGAGCAATTTGTTTGCTCCCTGGACAGTCTGTCGCTGACCGCCTCTAAATTTTGTAACTCCAAATAATCCCTGGTGCAGTTGGAAGTGAGTGACGGATGGTGTTTCCTTCCAGATGTGCGCGTTTGTCACTGGCCCTCAGCGTGAGCGCCGTCTTCCCCTCCAGATTCCTTCTGTCTCTGTAAACACTGGCTCACTGTATGCCTGAATAAGGCAGTGCTCTGCTCTTTTTTTGCAGCTGTTAACCCTTCACTTCTCCCTGAGAGTTGTGTTTCTAACACTCTGCAGTTCTGCTGATCCTCGGTTCTGAAATAAACAATTAAAATGAGGGAGAATCACATCAATTTCCGACCATTGTTTGCAAGTAAGTGTCAAAAAAGGTCGATGTGCTTGTGAGGGTGAGACAGATGTATGACCGCAGGTCTGATGCGATGCTCCCTCCTCTCCCTCCTCCTTCTTCATCCTAATTTGGGAGGGTCGTGTAAGCAATCTCCACTTTCACTCCGACCAAGCATCCTTATGAAGCTCTGCAGAGGGAGGCGTGATGTCAGGGCCCGACGCTCGCCTCCAGACGGGGTTCAGAGGAGGACTGAGCAGGAGCAGGAGCAGGAGGAGCTCACAGCTGAGTCCGGCCGCAGCCATCTGTCCTGAAAACAGGTGAGACACTCCAACAGGCACAAAGTCCCAATGGGGATGGGCCTGTTTTTTTCTGTCCCGGTACCTTGTCTGTTGTGTTGCATGAGTACTTTTTGTTGTTTTTTCCTGTTTGTCATCACATAGTTTCACCCTGTTATCATTCTTTCAGTCGTGCTCTGCTTCCACTGCGTTACTATATTTGTACGTGCCTTTGGTGGATGTTGCAGCAGTCAGCCAGCTGCTGACAGACACTGAGGGACTATTCCAGTCAGACAAACATTTCTTTACATGGACTCTGCTCGTGTCTGCTGAGACTCACACAACTGTTTATACTGGAAGTCCTGGCAGGCCTGGAATGGTACATGTGAGGCTTCTGTGCACATCTCTCATGCTTCTGTGTGGTTTTTACTGCCTGTTTATCTGTTTCCAGCATCAGAATCTGGATCGATAAAGCCAAATTGTGGCACGTACCTCTCACAAACGAATGTGGCTTCATTGCATCATGCTTCTGCTCTCTCGCCAGGGGAGTGTGAGTGCCGGGACAGCTGTGATTTCACACAACCACGTTCGCCCATCAGACATGGGGTCAAAGCCAGAAGGCGCGCCAGCGGCGTGGACGAGCGAGGAGCTGGCTGCGATAGAAGATGAAGAAGTCCTGAACAAGATGGTGAGCCAGTTCCTTCACACCACAGAGCCGCTCGCTGGTGATGTTCACGCAGGAGAGACGCTGCAGCAGAGGCAGACGGGAGAAACGTCTTCATGTCCTGCCTCATCTGGGAGGCGACCGCCTCTCTCATTTTGGACCCTTTAGATTCTGAACCTCAGTGTGAAGATTTTCTGTTAAACTGAGTAAACAAACGTGACCACCTGGATTCACTTTGCCTTGTTTACATGCAAACAGCGTGAGACGAACCATTACCTCTGCTAAATTAAGGGGACATCACCAATGCTGTATTAGCAGTAAATGTGAAACAGGTGAAAGTTCTTCTGCTCTTCGTTTCTTGACCCGTGTCTGTCTGTGAAGCTGGACACTGCGGCAGATTTTGAAGAGAGGAGGAAGCTCCGCGCTGCATTAAGAGACCTGCTGAAAAGAAAGAGAGGTAAAGTTTGTGACATCACTGCGGACCCATCCAGTCCTCCCAGCCTTCACCTCCTTTATCACTCCTGATATTACACACTAGTGAAACACTGAGTCTCAAGCTCATTTTGAGGAAAAAATGTCTTGAAACAAGTGAAACGATCTGTCTTTGCAGCTCGATCATTGTGCTTCATAAGAAATTAATTCTATCTCCAGAAATAACTTCTTCTAAAGTCTTACTGGAGCTGTAATAACATACTTTGACTTGACAAAGTATGTGATATGATAGAGATTTCTGCAGCGCACTTCCCATCAACAAAAGACTGATTCTTTGCAGTGACTAATATTATGTGACAAATTGAGCTGAAAGAAAGAGCTTCTCTTGCTCTGTTGACCATATCAGGAGTTTCACAGCAGTGATGCCCAGATTTTTTTTTTGTTATTCGATGCTCCGGTTTTTCCCTCTGAATTCTTTCAGATAAACGCGAGCAGGAGCGCGGCTCCAGGCAGGAGGACCTGAAGCAGCAGGGCTTGACGAAAGGTGGAGCGGCGAGCGCGGGACGAGCCTCCGCCAACCAGCAGCCGTCGGCAAAGAGTGAGTGCGGCGCGCCTCGCGTTGTCCGCGCACGCACGCGCGTTGTCCTCGCAGCCTCTCTCAGTCCTCCTCTCTGAACCAGCAGGCCAGCCACCTCCATCATCCTCCACGCCTTTCAGCAGAACAGCAGGGAGGTGAGTCACACAACTCCGAACAGCTACAACATTTAAACAGTCCCAGACGTGGCCATTTATTAAAATCATGTTGGTATAACATGCAAGAGATTTTTCATGGGGGGAGGAGGAGTTTACAGCCACCAATTATTATTAAAGCATCTCAGATCAAACCCATTTTGGTAAGTTTAAACTGGTGTTTCTTTATGTATGTTTGTTTGTGATCCTCAGTAAAGCCGGTCCCCCCGCTGCCTCGGCCCAGCAATGTCCTCCAGCCGCAGCACCCAACGCTAAAAATGTCAAACAGATGCTTCTGGATTGGTGCCGGGCCAAAACAGAGCCATATGAGGTCAACGTGCCCTAACTGGCTTGGTTCTGTGAATTACAGCCCCGAGCGGCCATACATAGCTCGTCCGCTCAGGCCTCTGCTCTTGCTCTTGGTATGAAACAGGGGGTGGACATCCAGAACTTCTCCTCCAGCTGGAGGGACGGCATCGCGTTCTGCGCCCTGGTGCACCGCTTCTTCCCCGACGCGTTCGAGTACTCCATCCTCAACCCGTACAAGCCCAGGGACAACTTCGAGCTGGCTTTCAGCACCGCAGAGTGAGCGCGCACTCCTGGCGTGAAGAGGCAGATGTGATGCTTTGTGAAGGAGGAGGAGGAGGAGGAGGAGGAGGAAGAGGATGGCTTTTTACTCGACGGACGGGAGATTTTTTCTGTGTGGAGGTCTGTCTCAAGTGTGTTTTTTGTTTTGTTTTTATTGCAGGAGGCTGGCGGGCTGCCCTCCTCTGCTGGACGCTGACGACTTGGTCCGCATGAAGGAGCCTGACTGGAAGTGCGTGTACACGTACATCCAGGAGTTCTACCGCTGCCTGGTGGAAAGAGGCCTGGTGAAGACCAAAAAGCGGCCGTAGACTCTCGCTCATCACCACCGCCTCTCGAACACGCTCTAACACACGCTGTTTCCTTGACGCTCTCCCAATCTGGTCGCTGCAGCCGTTGAATTAGGAGTGCACAGCACCTAATGTTTGGTATTCCTGTTGGTTTGTGTGTGTGAGCGGGGATTTACTGGTGACTGTGTGCTCTCAGTGGACAGCTGGTGCTGACGATCAGTACATTCCACTGAGATTACACATCTGTAATAATCCCAGCAGAGCCACAGTGCATCTGGGACTGACTTTTTATGACCATGATGCTGTTGAAGGCCTGAGAGTGTGAGAATTAAAGATCCATTCATCCAAAATGTGCGTCGTCGATCTGTGAAACACACAAACCAAAACGCAGGTGTTTGTATTGACGGCGACGGTCGTCGACTCTGATTCAGCTCAAACTTCTGCAGGACTTCACTGCGAGCAGTTTGGATTTGTCCAGACTGAGACATTTACAATCAAAGCAGCAATTTACTGACATGAGGTCAGTCGGAGACGGAGGTATTTTGGTGTTATCTATCCTCTGCTTTCTTTTGGTGCTGCTATCGGCCGCTCTGGAAGCAGGTTTCTAAATCTCACCGTTACATCATCTGGATTTAGATCATTCAAATGTACAACAGAGGGCAGCCAGTCGAAGGATAAAGTGAATAATAGTGCAGTTTAGTTTCCCTTAAGGCCTTTTAGTGACTCTTTGCTGGAATACAATAGAGAGTTGATAAATAGTGACACGTTATTACATCATCATGTTTCCAGTGGACATTAAAAAGTGAAATTTGCATCTGCAAAACATCAAAAGTTCAAAGGTTTTATTTTTATTGTGTCAATCAAAACATTTAAATGAGGATGTCAAGTTTGTGTTCCTGCAATAAATCGTGAATATTATATTGTATTGTTTTACTCTAGTCTATTTTATTCACATGCAGTGAAGTGTGCTCTGTTGAATCGATGCTTGTTTATATTTTGATCAATGAAGCGTTTGCCGAGAGTATCTGGAGGAGGTGGAGGGTCTGCATGGTTCAGTGAGGGCTGCAGGAGCGTCCCTGTGCAGCTGCTATGAAGACATAGCAGGGGGGCGGGGGGGGGTATGTGGTCGCTTTGCCAAAGTGAATTTTTTAATTATCGACGCGCTGATCAATTCTGCCCATCAGTGACGCACCAATGCCAGATTAATGCGTCACTGATAGGACGAGCTCTCAATTACGTCTGGTTGGTTGCACCTTGCTGTTTGGCAGCTGATGCTTTTTGTTTTTTTTCGTTTTGCTTTTTCCTGCTTTGCCCGCCCCCATGTGTCCACCCCAGAGAGAGAGAGAGAGAGAGCGAGAGAGAGAGAGAGAGAGGTGCAGGAGGTGTACGGCAGGAGGTGCAGGCGGGATGCTGAGCGCAAAGTGCACAGCTGCTTTGACCGACTGCGTGGACGGCGGTAATAGGTAGGATGAGGTATCATCAGCCGGTGGATTGTGGCACTTATATCAACATGCACGAGCCCGGGCGCGTCGCGCAGGAGCGCTCTCTGTCCTGACAGCACGGCGGCGGCGGCGGCGGCGCGGCACGCGGCGTGACGAGACGTCCGCGGCACCGACGGGTCGCATCTTGCACGTCCTGCAGGTCCGTGTCCGGGACCGGGAATCGCTCCTGCTACCCGTGGAGTAGCTGGATGTGATTGACGTGTGCGTGCGTGCGTGTTTGTGTGTGTGGTGGGAGGAGGACAGGACGGAGAAGAGACTGATGCTTGCCTCCTCCGTGAAGCCGTCACATCACCTTTGCAGTTCACCTTGGAAATAAAACCATAAAACGCGTGAAGAGCAGGTAAGTCTTGTTTTACTACGTGTCGGGGGAGGAAGCAGCAGCGGCCAGTGCCAATGACTCTCTGGTAATTGTAGTTGTAAAGATTGCGCTTTGTGGCATTTTAAAGAGCCCTGCTGGCACCTTTGGAGATAATGTCATTGGGACTGTGGGCTGGAGCATGAAAGAGGCCCGCTCACTGTGCGCTCAGCTCGCACACTTTGCTTCTTCTTTTTTTTGCACTTTCAAAGTGAGATCAATACAAACCTGTGTGATCACCACCGCTCCGGGCTGCAGGTGACTGTGGCCACATGCATTTTCCTCACTTTGAAAGCGATCCTCCTTCGCTCACCATCAATTATTAAAGCAGGTGTATCATTTCTGAATGGGGGGGGGGGGGGCAACAAAAACAAAACCGACAGGGGGGGGCAGGGGCTGTCGCCCCCTCCCCCCCTCCCCTGTAAGGCCGGTGTTCCACCTTCTGGTGACCTACAGTATCTGTTGACATTGTCTGATGTGCTCCATTAACATGTGCTCAGACTGACTGAGAGCTCCTCTGTCCTGAAGATGGAGATCGATCGCTTCTTCACGTGTCGTCCCACCCGGACCACCCCCGCCTTTTATTTGCTTTTAAAAGGGCTCCGGCGCTAATTAATGTTGCTAAGCTTGGCGGGTGTAATTCATGACGCTGACCTATAAAGTGGGTTCTTCAGCCCAGTTATCTGAACATCTGTGAGGCCGTGGGGCTGTTGTATGGACGGGTACACGGTGCAGTGAAGTATCTCATCCTCAACTGCACCCTTATGTCATTGTTGTGTCCTCCCTGAAAGCTGTATTACCTCATTAAATGTTGGGTTCTCCACGTATCGTTGCAGGTTGATGGACTGTCCAAAGCAAGTCAACACGGGCCTCTGTGGTCCGAAGGTGCAGCCTGGATCTTGTGCTGCAGCCAAGCCGGGTCCAGGTTTGCCTCCTCAGCTGGCAGTTCAGGACCAACCTCTCAGCAGCCCACCGGACGCGCTCAAGAAGCAGCCTGGACTGAGCCCCCCGCAGGCCGCACTCACCAAGGCTGCAGGTGAAATGCAGGCGGGGCAGATCCAGCCCGGGCCCTCCTCCTCCTCCTCCTCCTCCTCTTCCTCCGCGCCCCCTCCCAGCATAAGTCGGCCGAGACCGACCGCCCTGAGAACTAAAGCTGCCCCCAAGTTGCCCAGGATCTCAGCGGACCCCTCCAAGGAAATCGACCTGATCCCCGTCTGCATCCCAGGACCCCAGAGCGCTGCCATGCTGCCACACTCTCCCACCGAGCTGTCCTACCCTCCCCACAGCCCACAGAGCCCCCACAGCCCCCAGCCCTTCCTCAGCCCCTCTCCCACCCTGTCCCTGCACCCGTCCTCCGGCCTCAGCCCCAAGTCCAGCCTCAGCCCCCAGCAGCCGAAGGCGCCCTCCCCGGGCAGCCCCTCCCAGAGCCAGGCGCAGGCCGAGAAGCCGGGAGAGAACAATGACTTCAGGTGAGACCGGTGGGAAGCCTTTTATCTGACCTGCATACACCATGAGGGGGGGGCGGGGGGGGGGCTGTGTGTGCCAGACCATGTCACATGAATCATGGCAGCGAATTTCACTAAGAGCTTTATGAAGCTAACAGAGTGACACAGTCACATTTCGCTGGCAGATTTCCCAGAGGCACTTTTGGTTTTTTTTTCTCGGCCGCTCGTTGGAAACAACTCAGCGTAAATCTCGGGAGGTGTTTGTTTGAGCAAAGTTTGAGACGACAGCAGCTTCTTCCAGCTCCACCACACGGACGGAGGCGTGCTGTTTATTACACAGATCACCATAAATCTACACAATCTACATACAAGGGACGCGTCTGACTCTATTCTGTCTGCTGTTAAAGGCTCCATCATTGGTGCTCAAACAGGGGAACGGGTTCTCAAAGACACTGCAGGGAGTAAAAAACACTACTAGAGATGACATATGTTTAAAAATGAACTAAAAATGATTAAAATCTTGCATAATATTTTATAAACGGGTCACAAATAAACATGTGTAAGTTATACTCAATTGTTGTACTTGGCAAAATAAAGAAACCAGGAACACCGTTTACCCACTTTAAAGCAAGAACAGCAACTTTGTTACAGCAACTAAAGAAGTCTGTGGGTTTAGTTTTGTGGCCCAAAACACACACACACACACACACACACACACACACACACACACACACACACACACACACACACACACACACACA
>JAUESF010019423.1:0-10636 GCA_032274765.1 Malacoctenus tetranemus | reverse complement strand
TTCTATAGGTTTACAATAATCGAAAATGAAATAGGCCGAAGAATAATTAGTCTATTGATTTACTTTTTGATAATCGAGGTACGATATAAACGAGGTGTAGACGAACGTAGATGATATGTTTTTAAAATATCACCAAACATTCATTTTAAATCTGATAAAACTAGTTTCGTTTATGGTATTGATTAATACAAAACTGAAGAATACACCAGATGTTTAAGATTCAATGGGTCATTGTTAATTCTTACTTTACTGGTATTGGAATAAACAATGACCAATATTCGTAGAGTTGGACATAATGATCTTTTGTTAAAACTTTAATCTTTAAATAAATTCATACGAACACTAAATGGATTACAATATACACCAGAGATTTATCGATAATTATCCTTTGCTCGTAATAAAGAGCAAATATACTGTGGGTAATAAGACTTGATTTGATCAATATTCATTTTATTAAAACTGAATTAATATAATGGCTACTTGATACAGCGGATATAATTCGGTAAAACATTATTGATTGAACATATTATTAAAAGGAATCTTTATATCACTGAAATGATAACAATGCATAGAATATGATTTTGATAATATTGATGTAAAAAAGATAACTGGGGAAATTCTAATTTTTTTTAGAGGGTATGCAGAGATCGATTGAATATTTGCGTAGAACTTACGAAAAGAAAACAAACAAAAACAGCATAAGTACAATGATTCGTTTTTATTACAAAAACATTATTTATTCATCGTCAATATAAATTATTTCATCACCAGTAATATTCGTTTCCGTCATCTCTTCTGAGCATTTTTCAATTAGACCCATTAGATATGGTTCCAAGATATCTTGAACTTTTTTCTTACGGACTATAAACGGCGTTCTATCTTCGTTCGGCTTAAAATCATCGTCTTCCAAGTTGAATAGATTAAATCCTGCATTTAAGAAATTGAAACTGTCGACGATTTCCTTTGCATTGGTAACAATTTTTTGAAATCGTTCGAAATAAAAATCCTTGTGTTTTTCAACAATTTTTTCATCCACTAAACCACCTTTCAGATCGTTGCATACTTTATTCTCTAGTTGCGTATCATTTATGTATTTGAGTATATGATGTAGATAATCATCATAAATAGCGCTTTTATCTTGTTCGCAGAGGTTAACGTACGACATCATTTTCAAGACTGCTCAAGTTGAAATGAATTATCATCGCTGGTATTACTGTATTTATACGCTGTTTTCCCGCTTCCCTGTTCAAGCCACAGTTTTAATACAAGCCCCCTCAATCCGTGTATTTTATACAGGTGTTGGTATAGTAAAACTGGATTATTGTTTTTGCATTGCGGAATCGGACATCGATATTTGCACAGGGCTGACTGTTTCTGGTTCGTTTCCGGTTTAGGTACTTTAGCTGTCGGTACTTCCGCTTTCGTCATAATCACTTCCGGATTCTCATATTTTATATCATTTTGTATCACGTCATCCGTTAATGTATTTTTCTTGATCTTTTTCGCAAGTTTATATTCTGCTGTCTTTTTGAAAGAAACAATTTCTTTAGGTAGACCACCAACGAAAATCATGACTTCAACGTTTGCCATATTATATAGAAATGAGCTCTTTAGTTGAAACACCTACCTTTAAAATTTTAAAGTATACTGGTTAGCTTTATTTATTAAGCAAGGTCGTAAACAACCGATCCAATTCTTTAATACGTCTATTAAATCTCATTCTATCTAGTACCCAATGCATCCCAGAACGATCTTCGACTGGTATATGTATGATGGTAGTTAAACCGAACGATACTTTCTTTACTTCTGTTGTTTTTTTACCACTTTTTTCCATCTTAACAATTTTTTCGTATTCTTTAATCAAATAGGTTTTCGTACATGTCGCGTTGCTCTTCGATTGTTTTTAACAACAATTGTAGTTCCCTTGCATGAGTCATTCCATCGCCGTGTTCATCCTCATACACTGTCATTTTTTCATCTTTCAAATCGACAATAGCTTTGTATAGGTCTGATTGTCGTATATTATAATAAAAAATCATATACAGTTTGAATTTTTCAATGAATGCATTTACATACTGATCAAGCATTCTCCGGTTCGCTTCATTTTCTACTTGCTCAGAGTTGGTACTAGGAAATTCGTCAATAATTTCGTCCATAATACGGTCTCTTTCAAGTTCAAGGTCATCTTTTACTTCTTCGGCAATGCGATTCATTGCATCAAACTCCATTGCTGAAATGATACTGCTTCGATAGTACTACGTTTTATAAACGCAGTGACTCATTCAATGTTTCGTCGTACTATATTATTTCACTATATACAGATTTTGTCATTATCACGATGGCGACCAACGCGAGACAACGTTTTTATCAATTTTACCTACCTTCTATAGAGTGTAGTGAACTTGATCAACAAGGTTCATGGAACGGTACAGGGTATGATTTTTTTACTGAAATTTCAAAAACAGTAAAGGAAATGTCGAAAGAGATAGGAGACAAAAAGGGATACTTGATGGGTGTTCCGAATGAAGAAATGGAACTACGACAAAGTATCATTGCTGCGAAAGAGGTGTACATTGCAAAGATCAAACGAGGTTGTAAATTACTACAACTTCTCGGTGAAAACGATTGTTCTGAAGAAATCCTGGACCCAAGAGATCGACTCGCTATAAGAGCATATCGCAGCTCCGTAAAACCTCAGAAACCAGAAAAATAACAGATTGTATGCATCACAAAAACAAAATGACCCTTGACTTACAATTTCAACACCCCTTTAGCTGCGTGGTAAATGGGCCATCGGGTTGCGGTAAAACGGAGTGGATACAAATGCTACTTCACAATTCAGATTTTATGATAAAAAACATGCCTGAAAAAATTATATGGTGTTATAATCAATGGCAGCCAGCCTACAGTACCATACAAGGAGTGGAATTTATCGAGGGGTTGAAAGGTTTGAATACACTTTCTGGTCGCAGTCACCTGGTTATTTTGGACGACTTGATGATGGAAGCTGATAAAAGTGTAATGGACCTGTTTGTGAGAGGAAGACATCGAAATATCAGTGTCATATTTGTTACGCATAACATATTCTACAAGACACCGGCGCTTCGAACCATCAAACTCAACACTAACTACATGACATTATTCAAAAACCCGTGTGATACATCGCAAATACTTTCACTGGGTAGACAGATATTTCCCGGTACTAGCAAACACCTTCAAGAAGCGTTTACAGATGCAACGCAGAGACAGTACGGATATTTGTTCCTTGATCTACGCCCGCATACGCACGACAACCATCGATTACGTGCCAATATATTTCCGGGTGAAGAACAAAACATTTATTTTCCCAAGTAATGTATGTGATATCTTATCAGTCAATAAATAATATCAATTCATCTAATTTTCTTCATTTCAATCATGGCACCCAAAGCGAAAACAATGCTGGAAAAGCGTGAGTTGCTCAAAATACTCAGCAAAACATCACCAAAAATGCGAAAAGTGGTACTGGCTACTTTCCCTGCAGAGGTAGTACAGTTACTAAGTGAATGCGCTCTCAATATTTTAAAAGGTACTGTCGTTCTGAAAAAGAGTCAGAAGGAAAAATTGCGTCGTCATCGTAGTAAGCTTCATAAACTCGCTGACAAGAAAGTATCAAAGAACGAAAAAAAGGCAGTTATTCAAAACGGAGGTTTTCTATCAGCGTTACTCGGCCCGATCGTAGAAGCGACTTTAGAACCTCTCGTAAAGACAGTAATACCGTCGATATTTGGAGCGTTGGTAAAAGGTGGATAAAATATGCAACACACGAAAAAGATGGTGGTTGTTCCACAGGATGTGATTGAAAACTTACGTTTTAACCAACAGCAACGGATCGGATCAGTCGGCCGGCAACTCATGACGGTAGATAAAGAACTGAAAGAGATACTCGCCCGTGATGACTTGCCAGCTGACGAAAAAATGGAACTTTACTACGAAATTCTGCAGAAACATAAAAAAATGGAAACAAAATACAGAGAGAGATCACCAATCAGAGTACAAAATATAGCAAGAGAACCAACGAATCAACCACGTACTGCGCCAAAACAAACGGATGAATGGTTAGATCGTATTGATAGCCATTTTACTATACGGAACAGAGAAAAAGCTGAACAAATGTATGAATGGTTAAAAGAAAAAAGCGACATAAAATGGAATGATAAAGGTGAAATTGATGGACAACCCAAATCCAATATCCTCACACTACTTGACGATGTAACTAGACCGCAACCACGGGTTAAAGGTACAGACCCCACTGGTCTAGCTGATTTTGCGGGAAAACTCCAAGCAAGCAACATTCCTCGCTATCTAATAGGGAATTCAACTCACTACAAAAAATACTTTCAACAACCCAGCACATCTCCACCTCCTTCACCGCCGTCGTCTCCAGAAACTCCGTACAAGACTCCTATTAATCAACCTTATAGACGACCGCACCGACTCGTATCGGATAACGTAACACCAGTTCCTTCGCCATCAGAAGCGATAGTACCAGGATGGATTTCAAGCTCCTAGAGAGATTGTACTACGACCAAAAACATCCAGCTGGTTATAGTAATGCAGAGGTTTTGTACAGGTATGCAAAAGATGAAGGATACACACGCGCAGAAATAAAAAAGTGGTTACGAAAACAACGAACCTATACTCTCCATCGACCTGCGAGGAAACATTACATTCGGAACCGTATTATGGTGTATAGGATTGATGAACAGTGGGAAGTGGACTTGGCTGATCTCGTAGCCGATGTAGACGTGAATGATGGTTGGAGATATCTCTTTTGCTGTATTGACGTCTTATCAAAGTATGCATGGGTGATACCATTGAAAAGAAAAAATGCTCCATCGTTAGTGGAAGGTTTTGAAAAACTGTTTTCATCGACTGAACGACGCCCAGAAACAATCCGTGCAGATAAAGGTGGAGAATTTGTGAATAAGAAAGTCCATGCATACCTCAAGAAAAAAGACATTCGCTTTTTTACCAGTCAGAATGAAACGAAAGCAGCCATCGTAGAGAGATTTCAACGAACGCTAAAGGGTTACATGTGGCGATACTTTACGCAAAAAGGCAGTAACCGATGGATCGACATACTCCCTGATATGGTTCACGCATACAACAACAGAGTACATAGGAGTATAAAAATGAAACCGGTGCAAGTGACGAAGGAAAACGTAACGCTTGTTAGAACTAATCTCTACCCAAACAGATACTTGGACATTCGATACAAGTTCAGAGTAGGTGATTTTGTACGCATCAGTAAGAACAAATCTGCATTTGAAAAAGGATATAAAGAAAGTTGGACTGAGGAAATTTACACAGTGACAAAAAGATTCGCGAGGAAACCGCCCGTGTACAATATCAAAGACAGTCAAGAAAACACAATCGTCGGAACGTTTTACGCGGAGGAACTACAAAAAGTAGAAAAACCGGAGCTGTTTATCCTTGATGAGATATTACAGGAACGTGGTCGTGGGAAAAAGAAAGAAGTATTTGTATCATGGAAGGGATACCCGAAAGAAGCGAATCAGTGGATACCCGCGAGTTATATCGAAAAAAATTGATACAGCTCATGGTAATTGTGGGTGTTGTATTGGTATGTTTTGTCAATATATGGCTTGGTGTTGGTGATCAAGTGTATTGGCGTAGTATTATGAAGTCTGCAGTCAGTAAAGCAATAACAACTACGAATCAAACTGAAATTGTTCAATAAAATTTTAAAGATGTAATATTTTTTGTTGTTGCTATAAATATGTAGTGTTTGTTCTCCTTTCTTCATTCATGATGGAGTCGTTCTTTGTGACAATACCTAGTTTCGGCGGTGGTAATACAACTGGCACTTTCAGACAGAAACTACCCGAAGTGATCAAAGTACCGGGATCATGGGAGGTCGCGCTTGCCGAATTCATTTACCCAGCATCTTGGATAAATATAACAGAGAAAAACAGGAGACTGTATTTTTGCATAGAGCGAGGCAAATTTTCTGATAATGCGTGGGAACGGATAACTGAACATGAATTGAGTTGCGACCAAAATAACCCTCACTATTATGACCTACCACTTGGTTACTACACAAGAGAACGACTGGGTGAATCTCTCAACAGGGTGATTAATAACTATAATATAGATTTTAGTTGCGATGATCGTAAAGTGGAATTATATGAACTTCCCCCGAGTAAACCAGCTAAAGTATTCTTTGCTATGAAACACGGTGTAATGAATTTTACTGCTTTCGAAAGAGCACTTCAAATGGATGTACACGCAGACGTTGCTGATATTCTTGGCTTCAAAACGAGAGAGTTTTCTCAGCAAAGTATGATTGCAGCACTGACGCCAAATCCTCGACCATTTATTATCTATCTCTACACCAACATTATCGAACCGCAGATTGTAGGTTCGTATAAAGCACAACTACTCGCAGTAATTCCCGCTGCAGAACGAAACCAACTAGCAATACGATATACTAACAATCCCCTACAGTATTTCCCAGTCCGGTACGATCAACTAGAAAGTATTGAAGTCCATTTAAGAGAAAGCAACGGAGATACAATCGCATTTACGTCTGGACATTGCGTGGTGAAACTACATATACGACGAAAGCAATGATCATTTATCGCGGAGGAAGACGACAGCGTGGGTACGGTATTGGAGGAATATTTAAGAGTCTGTTTCGTAAAGCTATGCCATTACTCGCCGAGGGAGGTAAAATTATCACAAAAAATGCATTGGATTTGGGACAAAAAGTTATAACTGATATAAGTCGCGGACAGGATATAGGAAAATCTTTCGAAAAACATGGTGTCAATGCAGCAATAAATGCAGCAGGAGACGTAGTAAGTGCGGGAGGAAAGGCAGTTGCTGGTAATAAAAGTAAGAAACGAAAGAGAAATGCACTCACTACACGACCGGCGAAGCGATTGAAAGGACGTGTATTTGCGGATATCTACGACAAAGATGGCGACTGAAGTTGGAAAATCAGAATTGGATCTTTTTTCACTACCACCAATGCAAATTGCAATTCAATCCGGAGCATATGTTAGTGTATCACCCAAGGAACTAACAAATGAACATCGTATCAAGCTAAGTCATATAGTCAGTGAGGGGCATTATGCAGATCTAGCAAAGAGCTATATTACCTTTAAAGTAAAAATTGTTGGAGCTACTGAAACTGTCAACAAGGTTGGTCCTGTCAATCTCTGGGGGCATTCAGTATTTGAACAACTATCCGTCAAACTCAATGGAGAAACACTCACAGAAAACACAACCACTTACCCCTATGAAGCGATGATTGGTACTGTCCTGTCTTATGGAACTGATGCTAAGAATTCACACCTGGGACTAGCGGGGTATGCAAAAGATATAGCGACTAAAATGGACAACTTTGATCCAACTGAAAACGGGTGTAATCCAGGACTGATTATACGAAGTAAACCCGTTAGCAAAGGAAAAACTACAGAGTTACTGATTCGACCCTTTACAGCTCTATTTCAACAGGACCGATTAATCCCGAGTGGTATGAAGATTGAAATAACACTGATTCCTAGCAAGTCCGAGTTCAATCTGATGGCTCTCGCTGAAGATGATAGTGGAAAATACAAAACAGTCATTTCAGAAATGGAACTACACGTTAGACAAGTGAAATTGTTACCAAGTGTTATGGCTAGTATTCTAACCGAAAGAGAACATAGAAATATTCTCCTTCCGATGAAAAAACTATGTACTTCGCCAATCAGCATTCCAGCTGGTACTCAGTCAATCGACCATCCCATCAGTGAAGGTCCTATTCCAACGAGAATATATATGATCATGGTGGAAGAAAAAGCTAGGTTTGGTAGTTATAAACTCAATCCATTTAATCTTCAACACTTTAATTTGATTGATTGCAAGCTACAAGTGAATAGTACATCTGTACCAACCGATTCCTATAAACCAAATTTTAAAGAGGATCTGTACAAAGAGTGTTACTTTAGCATGTTTTCGCAGATGGGTTGTATGTTTGATG
The DNA here is from genome assembly GCA_032274765.1 of Malacoctenus tetranemus. NCBI lineage: Eukaryota > Metazoa > Chordata > Actinopteri > Blenniiformes > Labrisomidae > Malacoctenus > Malacoctenus tetranemus. The sequence continues at coordinate 2,604 of JAUESF010019423.1, read as the reverse complement.
ATTGTGGTATGGATATCAGCTATAGTGATTACAAGAATGGATATACAATACTTGCTTTTGATCTAACCGCCGACCTCGAAGACGGTGATCACAGAGAACTACGAAAGATGGGTGATGTCAGACTGCGCTTAAAACTAGCTAAATCTCATATAACTACCATTGATATACTGTGTATCAAGGAGTTTGATACTGTGGTGGAAATTGATAAACACGGCAAAGTATTCCAGTAAAGAACTATGAATACGAACGAGATTGAGTATGCACTGAGGAAAAATAGAATTCTTCAAGGAGTGTATGCTGCTGATGAATTACCGACAGAAAATTATATTCGGCCTGCCTTGTTTATAAGTAATACACAAGAATCGTGTCTACCCGGAGAACATTGGATTGCCATATATTTCCCACCAACAGGACCTGGAGAATTTTTCGATTCGTTTGGACGAAAACCATTTAAAGAAGTATTTAGAAAACTTCTTGGCTATCCCTATATCTACAACAAGAGAGTTGTCCAATCGCTAACATCTGACCGTTGCGGTTTTCATGTTATTCACTATGCAAAGCAGAGAAGTTCCGGTGTTCCTATGAAACAGATTCTGAAACAGTATAGCAACAATTTGGATGAAAATGATGCTTTTGTAACCTATAATAAGTAATGTGTGTTTTAAATAAAAGTAGTTGAAATCAAAATAGTTCGTTGTTCAGTTATGGATAAACCATTAAAAATCAAAGTTGAAAAGTATATCATTCGTATAGTAACTTTATATAAATAGGTTTGTTAATTGTAAACGTAATCAGTTATGGATAACCCCGCAAAGATGCGAGTTGGTAAATTAATAGTAGCAGTCGTTTTTTCTTTGACCCTAATTAGTGTAGGTGTTGGAGTCGCTGTAGGTAGATTAGCTCAATCTGATGTACGACCTGATTTACGACTTGATGAAGAATTACCGCCGATACATAGGCATACTGAAACAATATTACCTTCGATACAAGCTAGTACACCCTCTATTAGAGTACCATTGCTGGATTGTATCAATGGAAGTGTATTTAATATTGATGACAGTATACGTGTTTATACATGTAAAGATGAGTATGTTGATATCAGAAAATGGGGGAAAGTATCTACTACCACTGGAATACGATACAGCAAGAAACAATGGCACAAGTTAACTCTGATGACCAGTATAATTGAAACCTACATGGGTATCTTTCGATTGGATGATGGATTATGGATATCTCTAAATAAAACAGAAACTATTGACCTTCGTGAAGAAAATGGTGGTATTACATTGACGCTTAACCAATGGTTTGAATTACGGGGGCTGACTGATAAGATCAATAATGTACTGGGGCTCAAAGCTAACAGTCAAGGATATATCGATATAAAAGATAGCAAAAAGTAGATTCTCTCATTAACCATGGATAACCGAACGTGTGAAGAATGCAAAAAGTTATTCTCTTCAAGAAGTAATCTAGTAAAACATATGAAATCACTTCATGGGAGTACAAGATTTCAGTGTCCTATCTGTATTAAGCGATTTACGCAGAATATCAATAGGAAAAGACATATCAGCTCTATTCACAGTGACGAACATAGTCAGAAAGTAGCTAAAGATCAACTCAAAAGACTGAAGTATGAGTACGATTGTAAAATCTGTAAGAAACGTTTTCAAACCAAAGGTTTTTTGAATCAACATATAAATGGTTTTCATGCATCAAAATATCTTCAATGCAACCAATGTATTAGACGTTTTCCTTGGGAATCAAGTTTAATCAAACATACAAAGTTAACTCACAAAAAGCATGATTTAGTTTACGAAAAATCTTGTCTGAATGGGATGAACCAATGGAAATTTATGGTTGATCAGTGCGTGCCCAGTGATATAATGATTACTGAAGATTTAAAACATATTCAACTATACAAGAACTATGTAAGAAATAAAGCAGCCGCATACATGGATAATAACGTTGACTACACGAAAAACCAATCAATAAGGTATTCACAGTTGCTGAATAAATAATGATGTTTTAATAATAAAGCTAATCATTGTATTTGTGCCTTTTGTTGTTTATTATTGTTAGTTTGTTGGTTCTTTGTTCTCATACATCTACCATTTCCAATAAATTATTTGTTTTTCTGTACCAATCGATTGTCAGCTTCATTACGTTTCCATAGATACCACATATGCGATACTTACTATTGCAGCTCTAGAGGACCCCTGCAAAGGCCCAATTACCCTTTTTTACGCCGAAACAATCATATTCATATTCCTCGTGTCGTTACCTTCAAAATGATATATTACAACACTATATTTAGATTTTTTTCAAAAAATTGACCTCTATAGTCCATTTATATGGTCTATATGATATATAAACCTATAGAAACCATATCGAATCTACGCCGCCTATCGTAGCCTCGATAGACCTATAACCATTTAGGTCTATATGACTATATATGATTTCCTCTTATAAAACCTTCATAGCGGCCTACAGACACTATATAGACCTATAATTTATCATTATTCGGCTAATCTATATAAGCCTATTTATCTTTTACCCTTTTTGCTTTCTTTCAATTCTATCGACCTCTATGAAAAAATACTTATC
>JAUESF010019422.1:0-10639 GCA_032274765.1 Malacoctenus tetranemus | reverse complement strand
CACACACACACACACACACACACACACACACACACACACACACACACACACACACACACACACACACACACTGCTGTGACAGACATACACAGTAGCTACAGCTTCTGAACTGTCAGCAGAACCCACTGCCAACAACTGAGAGCTATGAAGACTCAACTCTGAACTCTACCAAATACACACAGAGGACAACACACAGGCACAGACACACACAGGCCTGCACTGCAGTGGGAGTGCAGTGGTCACTCTCTGCCTGCTGAAGCTCACCCTCCCCAAAGATGTCCGACAGATTTCATCATACCGGAACTGATCCCGACCTGAACTGATCCCCCCGGTACAGACCCTCCTGTGATCTCATTCAGTCGGGCTCTTTTTATCGCTCTCACACTTTGTCTGCTTCAAGACTGACAGGAAGTCCGGCAGAACGGAGACCCAGCTCAGGTCCCTGTTCTGGACAGTGACAAAGACGCATGTCTCAGTGCAAGTCCTGGTTCAGGTCCAGGATAGAACACTTGTGCTTTTCACCTTTGTGTCAAACACGCCCAGCAACAGAGCATCTCCACGGTAACCACACCTCATCCCTGCTCAGGTATGTTTGTGGAGCTCCGTCAGTGTGACTCACTGCACTAATAACAACCAAGTGCATCAAGGAAGGAGGACCAGACTGAATTTCCTGCTCCACGGACATCCGAGTCAATCAGAACCATCTGTGACCTCTGAGCTGGACGTGACCTCAGTCTGTCCGAGTCCACAGGTGTTCTACAGGTAGCAGGAGCAGAACGGAGGGGCTACAGAACAGCCTGCTGTGTAGATGAGGGACATGGGGGAATGCAGAGATCAGTTCAGACTGAGGTCCTGATGTGGGGCCTTGTGTTTCCATGACAACTATGAGGACATGAGGAAAGAGTAAGCGTCCAAAAAACTACTTGAGAAAAGTACTGATAATAAAATTTAGTCGAGTAGTGACGAATTTTTAACATCTTGTTTACATACATGGCAATTTGTGACGTCTAAATCAAGGTGGAACAATAGAACGTTTTCAAATACAGGAAATACTTTTTCACAATTAGAATTCAGAAATAGATCATTTCCATTAAATCCACAAGTCAGCTCCATGTAGAGCAATTTTAAGATTTTATGGCCATGGTATTAGTGAAATAGTCAGTTTTACAGCAACACAACAAGAGTGTGAAAAAAGTCTATAAACAAATTTCAGAGATTTAGGTTTGCATGATTTTCTAACAGGGTGTAATTGAGGAGCAGCACACCGCTGTTCTTGAACGTGCTCTCACACTGACATCAGATATGGCTGATAAACGATAAACAACTGTATGTAGCTTGCTCCTGTCAGCCAGTTTTAACTGGTGTGTGTGTGTGTTTATTTATCCGTCATGTAAAATACAGTATTTCACTCATTCATAATGCCAGCCTGGACATCGTGTTCTTATGGTCAAAACACTTTTGAAACTCACTGCCGTGTGTTTCGTCCTGTTACCAGTTGGCTTATTCAAGGCTGAATGAACTGAAGACACAACTGATAGCACATGATGTCCTTTGTCTTTATCGTAGAAGATATTAGAAGACAAAGTGTTTCACCAAGTGTTTGGTGGCGTTAGCTGTTTCGTTCGCTATGTTTTTACCTTGACACAGTGACATCAGAGGAACAGATACCTGCTGCTACCGTGGAAAACTTGCATTCAGACATGTGACTGCATGGCTTCATTTGATTGGTCAAGCGGATCGTTAGGGTGCCTTTGGAGCCAGACACAGAGTTCAACAGAGCATGTCCATGGGATTGTTTTTTTATGAATGTTATAACATAACAAGCGAAATGAGGTCCAGTGTGACAGTATGTAATGTAATGTAATGTAATGTAAGAGTAAAAGTCACGGTTTTGTTTTATAATTACACTCAAGTGTAGGCAGAAAATATATTCCTCTAAAAATAGCAAATGTAACCTGTTACTACCCAACTGGGCTCATAATGCGTTTCTCATTGGAATACAGGAGCGTTTCCAGCTCAAACTTGTACACGTGATCTGAACTCAGTCCAGCCGAGTCCTGTCAGACGCCGACTCCATCCAACATTAGCCTGGAGTCGGATGCCATGTTCTCCCACTTCAGGTCTTCCAAAATAAAAGTCACAGGTTCAAACCAAAAGTTTCAACTCAAACTGCTGGTGATGTTCAGACATGTTCATGTTGGTGGCAGATTCATATCAAATGACAGTGTGTGACTTCAGCACACAAGCACAGGCAGACACGCGCACACAATTGCTGCATTGACTGTGTAACTGAATGAAAACACACCCTAGGACAAATGCTTTGACAACACCTCAGTAGTTCAGTAGAAACAGAACACCTCAGCACCCCCCACACACCCACACAGACACACACAAAGAGTTGTTGGAGGGTGATCTTACCATGCTGGAGTGTGCTGGGCACTCTCAGTGTTTCCATAATCCAGTTAGAGACCATTTTCCCCTCCCTGAGTGTGTTTGTGTGTCGGTTTGTGTCTCTGTGCAGTGTGTGCGTGAGTGTGTGTGTGTATGTGTGAGTGTGTGTGTGTGCATGTGTGTGTGTCTCTCGTTCCGTCAGCTCTGATTCTGCTTCAACTCACTGTGCAGTCTCTCTCATGTTAAGCCCCGCCCACAAACTGCCACTCATTCTTTTTCTTGCTGCTCCTCCTCCTGCTGCTCCTCTCCAGCTCTCTCTGCTGGCAGAGCTCAGAGAGAAAGTCTGACAGCAGTCGGTTTTAGAAAAGCTGGGACACGACGAAAGCACAATGGGCTTCATGTTTCAAACCTTCCCGACTAAAAGATGGGAAAAAAAACTGGAACAATCTTTCTGTACACAAGTTCTACACAAGCTCTCAGATGTATGAGTACTTGTTTCTGCTCTGCTTTTTCATTCACCCAGACTGAGCTGAGCCAAACTGCAAGTTTCACTCGACCCGCTTCCTCTTGTGCCATGAATGACTATGAAAATATATTTACCCGTTTCCATCCTGGCTGAAAAATAATCTCAAATTTATCCAGTGAGTCTAAAGAGAGGAAAGGTGTCGCTGCAGGTGAACTACATGGTCGATTATCTGAGGACAAGACACACACTTTTTTCACTCTGGCACACAAAGTCTGAGACTGTGAGCCAGGTGTCAAGAAGTGTAACTGACCACCTGCTGACTGGTGTTTTTAATAAGGATCTTTGTTTTGCTTTATATCATCTGAAGAGTCTTCATCAGATTGTTTGTGGTTTAAATGTGATGACAACATCTTCTTTGAATGAAAACATGCTGAATTTGTGTTTTACAAGTTGTTAATAAACGAGGATCAGATCTGATCCGAGACCTGAGGAGCAGTGGATGGTGGATACCAACAGCAGGAATATAAGCCTTTAGAGAGACACACTGCAGATGTTCTGCAGATGTGAAGGTGAAAAACAACATGACAGAATGATTACTGCGCTGTCAGACTCTCAGCAGTGGTTTGCTTTGCGCCATGCTCACTAATCAGTGTTTGATCCCTCAGCGAGTTTTTAGATGTCTGTCTGAAACTGAACCCAAAATTCCCCACACTTGGCCTGGAACTTGAACATCTCCCACAAAAAAGGCAAGTAGGGACCTGCAGCAGATATGCAGCCCCCCCACCCCCACCCCCCTCCCCCCATTCACATAATTTGAACATCACTCACACAGCCCGGGATTTGGTGGGTACAGTTCGTGGCTACGGACCGACAGATATTTACCCAGGAGGGGTCACCATTAGTGTTCCGCTGCACGCACAGTGAAGCATGAACTTACTCACACACATTCACCTGCCTGGAAAACACACACTAAACTCCCCGACATTCCTGGGATTCCAGGACCCTGAGCTGGGATCAGGATCAGGACGGCGCTGCATTCACTGACCCTTCTGACTGCGGGGATTTGTAATGTCAGAACTACAATTACAAATCAGCATGAGACTGAGACTGAGACCCACTTGCTCTCAGACCTGCTGTGACCTGGGAATACTCAGTAAATAAAACCTACACTTATAGTTCAGCACTACTTTAAGAGCATCACAGTATCCCATGCGTAATGCTGCAGGTTTTCCAAGCATGCACAACTTTATGACATCTTGACCATACTTGCATCAAAACACACCCACATGCCAAATTTGCTCGTATACTGTCATCAGATACGAGATAAAACTTGTTCATTTGCTCTGTGTGGAAAATCCCTAAAGAACCTGTTGGTTCCAAGACAGAACAGTTCCGACCAACAATGGTAGGTTTGTTTTGGCACCATCACAGTGCAAATTAAATGGATGCTGCAAGGTTACAACTCTCTTCGGTTGCCATGGAAATGCTGCAGGAACAGAACAGCTGTGAACACTGTTTTGCTGCTACTACCTGTAGAACAGCTGAGCACAGGCTCCAAACTATCAGACTACTGGGTAAACTGGCAAGGCTCTCACCCTGTGGGACTGCAGCACTCAAACCACCACTGGACATAGAAATCCAAAGGGGCCAGCAGGAAACAGACGACCAGCAGAGTCCAGACAAACAAGATTCCAGGCCGGCAGAGTCCGGATCAGCGGAGTCCAGAGAAAGCAGCGTGTCCGCAATGCTGCTGTCCCGAGTCCAGACTGAAGCTCGAATACAAACTGTAAGAGTGTGACTCAGACCTGTGTGTGTGTTACAGCTTATCAGAGTCTGCAACAGCTGCTACACACACAGATACACACACACACACAATTGCGCACGTTCCGATACAGGCATTACTATTGCAACAACACATCATCAGCATGATAAAGCGAACCACTTCAAGAGTCTGAACCCAGCACACAATACTATCACTTGGTGAACAGTGTGTGTGTTGGCAGCATGTATGTGTGTGTGAGTGTTGGCAGCATGTGTGTGTGTGTTGGCAGTGAGAGTGTGTGTGTTTAGAGGACATTCCCCTCTTAGTGGATCACAGTTGAAAATAGCAGCAGTCTAACACTCTTGACAGCTGAACACACTCTTTGCTAACACGCGTGTCCTTCACATGTTCTCCGCCAAATGTAAAGCTATTGTTCTGACACAGCGCCCCCTACCTGTGCTGATATGTGAGCTGTTGCTGGACTGTAATCTGATTGGTCCATCGTCATTCTGGGCGGGGCTCACACACAGGTCATTATCTTCTTTCCTGTAGAGACATTTCAGTTTAACACAAACACATCTGAAGTAGTAGGGGTCTGAATGCACTGAGATCTGTGAAGATAAGCAGGAGGAGCAGAAATAGGAGGAGCAGGAGGAGGGTGGCAAGGATGCAGCGCAGGAGCAAGAGGAGGTAGAGGAGATGATTTGTGTGCACAGACCTATTGACTGAGGCTCTTGTTTTTATGTGGAAGGGGGAAAAATCACCCCCACCACTTGCACCACCTCCACACACCCACCCACTAATGCTGCTGTTAATGCTAAGTGTCAGCCGGTCGTCTAACATCTCTGTACTTTGACCTCTGAAGCTCTTTGGTGGGCGCAGAGGGAGGTTAAAGGGTCTCTGGAGGGAAGGCACAATGACTAATGAAAGCAAACGAATAATGAGCAACACACACACACACACACACACACACACACACACACACACACACACACACACACACACACATCGAGCCTAATAATAAGAGTGCGTGTCTGTGTGCCACACACACAGCTGTGGCCACTCAGACACATCAACACACAGTGACTCTCTCTCTCTCTCTCTCTCTGTTATGGTTGTGTTACACTAGTGTTACTATGAGCACAGAAGCAGCTCCAGTCAGCAGGTTTGTCTTCATCACGTAGTCTCTTGGATATGTGAGACTGCTTTACAGAGTGAGATTGGTGTGTGTGTGTGTCTCTCAGACAAAATGCTGGGACGCTTTGAGGGTGAACGGGACCTGCTGTGGGTGGATGCGGCTCCTCAGGAGGTCTCAGGAGACTCACACTGAGTGCCACAGCTTTCATGTGCAGGTCACCTCTCCCCAGAGAGCTCCTCAAAGACCCCACTGCCACCTGCTGCTCCTCTTTTTTACTGCTGCTCCATATGCAGGAAAGAGGAGCACAAGGAGGTCAACTCAATTTACACACACCGCCTTCAAACATCCAAACGGACACACACTCGGTGTAGTGTGGCAAACACATCAGCTCCAAAATGTCTGAGAAACGGGTGGTACTGTTGTTGTGATTTGGCAAGAGGTGAAGTCACAGTGAAGATGAGGACAAACAGGTTTACACCTCCAAAAAGGTGGCATTTGATCACACGGATCCGATGGCCTCACACTGTAAGTCAATATCACCCACTCACGCTTTCTCTTTCTCTCTCTCTCTCTCTCTCTCTCTCTCACACACACACACATACACACACACACACAACTAAAAGCAGCTGCAAATATAGGGTCATTCTCAAGGACACGTCGACACGAGGAATCGAACCGCCAAACTCACGACTGAAGGCCGATCTGCTCTCCCAGTCGCGCCTTGGAGACGGCTGCACTATACTTATTTAACTCCGCGGATGTTCGGTCTCAAGCTAACCAAACCGCCAAAACATAACCTCGTTAACTTAACACGAGCTCAGAAACTAACGTGGGAAGTAAAACCTGACATGAGAACAGCAGAAAAGTCAACTGTGTTGCTAACCCGTTAGCCGAAGGTTTACATGGCACCTTTAACCGGCAAGTATGCTAACGGTTCAGCTTAACGGCGAAACTTACCAAGAGAAACGCGCAGAGCTCCAAGTTCAGGAAAAAAAGGAGGTCGGAGGAGGTCAAATGAGGTGGAAGGAGGCCGGAGGAGGTGGGACTCGCGTGTTTGGAGGATCCTACGCGTCCAGCTGCACTTTTCTCGTTGGTATTTTTTTCGCTCCGTCGTCAGATGCACGAACTTCACCAGTATGATGCGACAGCGCCCCCAGCGGCCTACAAGGCGAATCGACGCCTCACACTCCGAGGCAGAGCGCGAATCTCATTTTGATGACTGACAGTAAAGTTTGTCACCAATCAGAGGGCGGCACAGGAGAAACGACTGAGGCTTTTGGTGTAAAACCGTTAGAAACGCCAGTTTGTGTTGTCTTTGGATTATTGTTTGATAAAGTTAACACAAACACATTGCCTGTGAAGAGCCAATTGCCGTCAGCTGACCCAAACACATGAGCAGATGTGTCAGTAAAGGAAATCAATAAACTTAACAGATGTGGTGAAGAATCTCAGGTATAAAGTGTTTTTATCATCAGATATCAGAGAAATGGTCAGAATAAAACAAAGCAACAGTCAAGATTTCCATTCTGTTTAATTGTTTATTTTTGTCATTTGTTTGCTTCAAAGTCCCTCTCTTACACACACACACACACACACACACACACACACACACACACACGCACACGCACACGCACACACACACACACGCACACACACACGCACACGCACACACACACGCACACACACACACAGTAGGAATTCCTTGCTGGTTAACTGATCTCTGATGAGCAGACAGTACGCAGACAGCACACAGACAATGGCCATGTTGAGCTCTGGAGGGGTCAGGTTAAAGTCACAGCATCACCATAGAAACCTGCGAGCAGCAGCGCCCCCTGCTGTCAGCTTAATTCACTGGACAGTCAGAGCACAAAAAACACCAAACGGGACTGAACAATTTGTGACGTCACGCACTTTATCACACCACTAATGTCACTGCTTCAACCGCAGACTCATTTCTCCTGATGGCAACAGATTACAGAGTCCAATACACCACCAGCTGATGTGCTACCAGAGAGTGCCATTGAGCTCTCAGTGCTAATGCTAAGGTGCGAGCAGCAGGTGATGTTACAGTCTCGGGTGGGAGGTCCTGCTGCTCATGGAGCAGAGAAGACGGTGGGCTCATCAACAACAAGACCCAATGGAAAGTCATCGATGCAGAGGCTGCTGCAGCTCACCATGCTCGACACTTTGTCCAATCAGTCCACAGTCTTTACATAAAACTGATCACAGTCAGTTCACAGGGTTTCACTTTGTGTTTGCTGCAGGTCACATGGACCGTGAGTCAGTCGTCATTCACCAGGAAAACTTTCTTGGTTCTCCCATGAAATTGATGATGTTTTTAGAGTAAATACAGGAATTTTTACACTCATGAGAGATTTGACATATCTCTCTCTCTCTCTCTCTCTCTCTCTCTCTCTCTCTCTCTCACACACACACACACACACACACACACACACACACACACACACACACACACACACACACAGGCATATGTTTCTGGGTTTTCACTTGGGACAGCAGGAGGCGCTGAAGATCTGCGTCTGAGTCTAACACAAGAGGGGGAGTGGAGAAGAAGGAGGTAGAGGAGGAGAAGAAAGAGGAGGAGAAGGGACTGTGTGTGGAAGATGATGAGCTGCTCTCCTGATGCACGGAGTCTGAGGCTCCTGATTGGTGCAGACAGTCCCACCCTCTCTGATTGGTCAATGGTTACAACTGGGTGGGCCCTCGGCTGTGCGGCTCAATACTGCCAGCAGGGGGTGCTGTCACCAGGCTCCTGAGGTACACACAGGGGTTCCTCATCCTGCCAGAGCCCGGGGTGGAGCCTGGTGGTGGTGGTGGGGGTGGAGGCAGGGAGCCGGGGGGCCGAAGGGACGACATGAGTGGCTGCAACTCCTGTGAGGCCTCCTCCTGTTCTTCCTGCTGCTGCTCCTCCTTTTTCTTCTTCTCTGGGAAGCTGAAGGAACTCTGCGATATCTGCACTCCAAGGGAGGACACGCTGCCTGGTGGGGTGTAGGAGACCGGGCGTGGTCCCCCCAGTCTGGAGAGGGCGCTGATCCGGGGGTGAACGGGCTCAGGGGGGGCGGGTGGCGAGGAGATGCTCTCCAGGGAGGAGATGCTCTGGTTCCAGGCCTGCTGCAGGTCCACCGGGATGATTTTGGTCGCCTCCACCGAAACACAGGGTGGAGGAGCACCCACGCCTCCTTTCCAAGGGAGAAGACTGTCTCCCTCTGAGGGGGAAGTGGGAGGAGTCTGTCCCCCATCCAGGGCTGCTGGGACTAAAAGGGAGACACAGAGCAGGACCATGAGTGACCCCTGTGGACACCAAAGGCCGCGGCTCACCTGACAGCGTGTTACCTGATTTTGGGCGTTCTTTGGGCGACTCAGGCTTGCGAGCGATGAAGGTGATACCGACGTCTTCTTCCTTTTCAGGGTCTGAATGCTTCTCCTCGTCTGACTCAACAGGAACAACCGTCGGATCTGCGGGTTGCAGAGAGACGAGGACGGTAAGGCTGGGCTGGGAGGGTGAGGCTGTCTGGACACCCTGGAGCCCCGCCCACATCATGCCTCAGTGCTTGTTACCTTTGTCCTGCCAGCTGACGTTGCGTTTGGGTTTGTCTCCGCCTTCAACCTCTCTCACGTCTGATCCTCGACGCTGAAAACAAAGAAGTTTGTGAGACAGGCTGTAGATCAGATTCACATGCGAGTGGGTCCTCGTCGGCAGGCTGGAGCTGCCCCCCGATCAGTCGGACATGTGCTGAGGAGCAGGATTTCTCATCAAGTTTCCTTGTAAATGTCCATCCATCCGTCCATCCATTCAAGGTCAGCTGGGTGATGTAGAGAGCATGTGTTGCGGAGAGTTTTTAGTAGTGTCAAGTTGTGTGAGTCACTTCAAAATAAGAGTCACTGGAGCTGAGACCCGACAGTGCTTCACAAAAGACAAGTTCAAAAGTCAAAGTTATTACATCAAGCTCAATGTTAGCTTTTATTGAATTAAGACAATTATTTCTAATTGACAAAGCATTGGGTGCATGTTTCGTTACAAACTACAACTTTGTAGGAACCTTGATTTGGACTTTCTTTAAACATCAACTCTGAAAAGAGCCAATTGAGAGCACAAGCTCACACCTGTTTCTATGAAGTGCCCCTGTCTCATGTGTGCGTGCGTGCGTGCTGCACCTTCTTCAAGCTGCGCTCCTTCTTGTGCCTTTTGTGTCGGGTGGACTTGAACGTCTCCATGCGGCTCCTCATGTTCCTCTGGAACACCTCACGCTCCTGCCGCTCCTGCTCCCCCACAGGCATGAAGTGTCTGCTGTAGTGGGACTGATACTGCAACACAACAGACACAGACACACAACGAGTGTCCTGCAGTGTTCTGAGGGACACATCAGGCAGTAGCAGCTCAGGAAAGAAGCAGGTTTGTCGCCCTCTGCTGGTTCAACACAGGGATGTGTGTGTCTGCGTGTGTGCGCGCGTGCGTGCGTGTACCCGTCTCCGGGGTTTGTACAGGTTGCCAGTGAGGACATGGTGCGTCTCTGTGTCCTCCTCCACTTTGGCTCCAGGGACATTATCGATCACCTGCAAGTCCAAACACACACCGCTGCCGTTCTCACGCCTGCAACACATCACAACATGGTGGTGTCACACAGCGCCTTGACAACAACAACACATCAGGCAGGCCTCTTATTGGACAGGTTCAGGGGTCATGTGACTCACAGGTAGTTTGTGACGTTGGTGACTTCGGGGAACGAGGCCCTGCTCGCCATCGAGGGGAGGGAGAGTCTGGCTGAGGTCAGGACATTACCCCCCTGACACACGCACACACACACACACACACACACACACACACACACACACACACACACACACACACACACACACACAC
>JAUESF010019421.1:0-10640 GCA_032274765.1 Malacoctenus tetranemus | reverse complement strand
CATCTGGTTCTTTCAGTCAGTCAGGCTGCAGTGCGACACTGTTTAGAGATGTGATCTTCTGAGGCAATCAATCACAAATTTGTGTCAACTTTTGTTTTGATTTCTCATCGGAATAAGAAATAAAAAAAAACTAAACTAAAAATCACTAAAACATGTTTTAAAATCTTTGAAGAAAATTACGTCTGGACAGTTTTACATGTTCAGAACATGTATAGGCATAGGCACAGGCACAGGCACAGGCACAGGCACAGGCACAGGCACAGGCACAGGCACACACGCAGTCAGCTGTCACATAAACTTTAAAACGCCTTTCGAGTCCCTCGCGGCTCCTGATGCGAAGTGTCGGCGTTCGGCTCGCTCCCACCCACCTGGCGGCCATGACGCTGAGATGCAGGCAGGCGGCCTTCCGGAGCGGCACGCCTTCGTAGGACAGCGAGAACACCAGCGTGTAGTTCCCCGCCGCCAGAGCCATCCTCGGCAGCGTCAGCTGCAGCCGCCGCACGTCCACGTCCGACGGGAGGCGGACCGGCCTGGCGGGCGAGGGCTGAATCGCCACTGCGGCGGCGGACGCGGGGGGCGCGTCCTTCGTTGCGTCATCGTCGCAGGACGACGCCGAGAAGACCTCCCACAGGTACTGGGCGCCGTAGCGGAGGCAGCCCTTCAGGTCCACGGTGGCCTCCACCAGGGTGGTCTGGGAGCGCCAGACGGCGAGACGCGAAGCCACCTGCACCTCCGGCTCCTCGCACTCCAGCACGCTGATGTTCACCTCCACCTGGGCCAACACCCAGCTCACCTGGTTGCTGCAGTTTGCCTGCCAGGAGAGAAACAAGCAGGTGGAATCACAGGCCAGGCAAGGCAAGGAAAGGCAAGGCCCATTCCAATTGTCTTCCTTAATTCTCAATCCTCAACTGCAATCCTGAACCTTCTTCCTTGACCTTAACTCTCAAAACGGTTAGAAATGGGACATTCCTTAATCCAGATACTTCCTCGATACTGTCGAACTAATTGAACACTAAAGCAAATAAAATCGAAAAAAGGGATTTAGGAAATTGTTAAAATTTTAGAGATTTAGTTTCAGGTCTGCCATTAGAATTCACTTCAATATTTACTTAGCAACGCAAAAAGCAGCTTCTCTTCCTCTGAGTGAATCTATCTGCAGCTTGTTCACTCCCACACACACAATGACCTCAAGTCACAGGAGTGAACAAACAGCAGCTCTCAGTCCCGTGTTTCCGTAGGAGCGTACCTGCACCACGTAGTGTCCCGGACGCGCGAACTCGTGAGCAACGGTGAGACCGTCGGTGCGAACCGGACTCGACCCGTCAGCGAAGTCCCACGAGCAGCGCACCGAGTTGGACTTGGGCGCGGGCGTGACGGACGCCGTCAGGGTCACCGTCTTGTTGACGAAGGTGTCCCGCGGCTTGGCGGCCAGCGCGGCCGTCTTCAGCAGGTTCTGGACCTGGATGTGCTTGGTGCTGTTCTGCCCCCCCAGCAGATTCAGGGCCGTCACGTAGATGATCAGCTCGCCCGCCTCGTCCGGGGTGTAGAGCACCTGGGGGGAGAGTCACCCGGCAGAGTCACGCCTTGGCTCCCCCACCGCCTGCCATCAGGCTCCGCCGCGACACCATGCAACGCAACAACAGCGATCCAAACCTCGGATCCTATCTGTGTGGTGTGGTGGTTGAGCAGGTTGAAGGCCCACAGGAAGTGGACGGGTTTGCCCGAGTCGACTTTGGCCACGAACATCCTCTTCCCGCCCACGGGGATCGCCGCGCTGCTCCCTTCGATGGTCAGTCCGTGCACGGGCTCCATCACCTCCATGTGGAGGTTCCTGGTGCTGGAGCTCACCTGACAGAGACACAATACAGACACATTAATGTGGACAGCAGTCACACCTTTAGAACTCAGTTATCTAATCGTACTTTGTCATTTTGCATTTTAGAAAATGATCAATAAATAAAGTTAGTTTTAATTTCCATCATCGTTGGAAATAAAAGTTTCGTTTGACCATTGACTTTACTGAATTTTTCACTTTTTTCATTCAAAATCATGTGATATTTTTAAAGTCACTGCCGATAAAACTGCGCTGAAAGAACCCGAGCTTCATGAACCACAACAATGTGAACGAACACCAAGCGATAAACGAAGGACGTTTCCTCTCATTGTCAATTCAAGTCATTCTGACCCCGTAGCTGTGAGACTTTGAAGTGTAAAGAATTCGTCAATGTGAATTTTTACACACTCTGCACTTGTTCACTCAATACGTGCAGCTGGTGCAAATATTTTATGCATCGAATGACAGAAAAATGGTCGACTAAATGAGTAATTGCCCACACATTTATGCACAACTATGAAATAATTCAGTAAATGCTAAACATTTTTATTTAGGAAGAACCAACAATTCATTTTAAACATCGATGGCGACAGGAAATAGCTTTACGATACAGTTTTTTCAAAATAAGACTACTATTATTCTTTAAAGCATGAATCCGGTGCTGGTGGTTTGAGCTTACCTCGTTGTAGGCGGTGAGGTTCACCATGTACGTGTCCACGCGGGTGAAAACGTGGGTGTAGGGTTCGGTCAGATTGGGGGAGACGGTGGCGTCGCCGGTCATGCTGAGGATCAGACGCACGTCCGAGCCCGCCGCCATGGAGATGGTGAAGTCCACCTTCTGGTTGACCGCCACGAAGTTTTTACTGGCCCTCAGCTCCAGGCCCTGAATCTTCTCCTGAACGAAGAGCATCTTGGAAAACACCTCCCAGCTGACGTCGTTGGAGGCGTTCAGCGTGATGACCACCGTCTTCGGCTCGTGCAGGACGAGGGACGTTCTCCTTCCCGTTTCCGTTCTTCCATCGAACAGCCACGTCCACGTCACCTCGGTTCCCGTCGCCACGCTCGCCTCCAGCGTGACGTTGACGCCCGTCGCCACGGCGTTCTGCTCGTTCACGCCCGTGGTGGAGAACTTGAGATCGGAGATGACTTCCTGGACGCTGACCAGCGCCGACGCGACCTCCGAGCTGACCTCGTTGAAGACCTCCACGGCGACGTGCTTCTTCCCTGGACTGTCGAAGGTGTGGCTCTTCCAGGGCTTGTTCCACTGGAGCTCGTTTCCGTCCACGGACCACCGGTACCGCAGGTCCGTCCCCCCGATGGTCTCCACCGTCAGGTTGGTTGCAGCTCCCACCGCCACGGGGTTGTTGCTGACTCGCAGGAGCACGCCTCCGGCCGGCTCGAGGAAGTGGATGGTTCTGTTGACGGTCAGCTGGCCGAGGAGATTGGCCGCCTGGAGGACGATGTCGCACGGGCCCGGCTTGGAGAAATTCAGCTCCACGCTCTTCCCCGTGGCGTTGAGCGAGCTGACGGGGTCCAGCGCTCGCACGAGGTTCCAGGTGAACGTCATGTTGGTGCCTTCCTTCAGCCCCGCCTGGAGGTGAAGCGCGCGGCCCGTCGGGAAGCAGCAGCCCTCCAGCTCTTTGCCCCCGGCTCCTTCCTGCTCCTCGGCCAGGATCTGCAGCCCCTCCAGCTCGCGCTGGACGAACAGGAAGGTGCTCGCCTGCGCCGTTCCCACGTCGTTCTCTGCCGTCACGATGATGTTGAACGTGCCGACGGAGCGGAACGTGTAGAACATGGGGTCGGTCCCGGGGATGGAGGTGCAGCGGTCGCAGAGGATCCAGGACAGGCGCACGTTGTCCCCCTCGTCCATGTGAGCCTCGAAGGTGACCGACGCGTTGAGGGGGACGTTCGTCAAGCTGGCGTTGACCTTCAGTCCGCGGATCGGCGCCAGCACGGCGATGGGCAGCACCGTCTGGTTCCGGCTGACTCTGTTGGCGGCCGTCAGGGTGACGTTGTAGCCGCGGGACACGTTGTACGAGTGCAGCGTGTTCTGGCCCGTGAGGACGTGTCCGTCCCCGAAGTCCCACGTGTAGGCGACGCTGGAGGCCGGGGAGGACGTCATGAACACGTACGGCGCGCCGAGCGTCAGGTTGTTGAACTTGGTGCCGTTGTGCTGGATGACGAGCGGGCCGACGGGACGCAGCACCTCCACGAGGACGCTGGCGTTGCTGGAGGAAATGTTGTTGAAGACGTTCACCGTCGCCTTGTACACCCCCGGGTCTCTATAGGTGGTCGCGGTCGTGCCGGAGCCGTGCAGCAGCAGCTGGCTCTCTTCGTCCCGACCAAAGTCCCACAGGTACGTGTAGTTGAAGTCTGGCCAAGCTTCGACATGGAGCTGGACTTCCTCGCCCGTGGCGTAGTGAGTTTTGTCGACGGAGAGACTGATGTTGGTGAGCGCGGGCTGCACGCACACCGAGCTGGAGAAGTTGGGCCTGACGGCCTTGCTGAGCCCGCTGGAGACCACCAGGGAGAGGTGGTAGATCCCACTGGTCCAGTAGGTGTGCGAGACGTTGGGGTTGCCCAGGTGAGTCTCGTCGAGGCTCCCGTCCCCGAAGCTCCACTCGTAGCGGTGCTGCGACGTGTTGCCGGACACCCAGGCTTGGAAGCGGACGGTGGTGCGCTCCTGGACGCAGCCGGACGGCTCCATCCTGATGACCTGGAAGGTGAACACCTGCACGGGGAGGACGGTCCAGCCGGAGCTCACGGCGTTGGAGGCGGTCACGTTCACCGTGTAGTTGCTCTCCCGGCCGTAGACGTGCGACACCCACGGCTCCGACGTGGTGTAGCTGCGGCCGTCGCCCATGGAGAACGTCCACGTGATATTGTTCCCGGAGGCCAGCTGCGCCCACACTCTGGTGGGGCTGTGCAGCTCCGTGGGGGAGGAGCTGTTCGCCGTCAGCTCCCTGATCTCCTCGTGCACGAACATCTCCGCGCACGCCTCCCTCGCGCTGACGGTGTTGTTCACCGTCACGCACACGCTGACGTTGCCGCTCCGCGCGTAGGTGTGCGCGACCCGGCGCCCCCGCTGCGGCTCGGAGCCGTCGCCGAAGTTCCAGACGTAGTGAATGCCGTACGGCGAGGGCAGAGGGTGGGCCTCGAAATCCACCGATTTGCCCGCCAGGAGGAATTCAGGCTCCGTCTGGATATCGACGCGGGTGAGGATGCTGTAGACGCTCATGTTGATGCTCCTGCTGAGGTTATCGTAACGGTTGGACACCGACACGACGGCCGTGTATATTCCTGAACAGGCAGAGGAGAGAAAAAACAGCAGAAAGATGAATAAAATCACACCAGAAGAATTGGTTTTTAAATTCTTTGTACAGTGTCCGAAAACTGCTGCCAGTTGTCCTTGACACAGACCGTTAAGGTGTCATCTTTGTTCCCTTTCAGTGCCACTCAAAAGCGACTCTTTACCATGAAATCTTGTAATTATTGACACAAACAGCACTGAACACTCCTCACATGGGAGGAATTTCACAGTGGTCCATATTCGGCACTTCCTGGCTCGCACTCTGATGAGCTCAGCGGTGAGTAATTACCTGGCTGAGAGTAGATGTAGGTGATGTTCTTGCTGAGGAGAACCTGCTTCGGGGAGTCCGGGCAGAGGAGCGACGGCGAGTACGGAGGCTTGAACTCAAACTCCTTGTAGCCGCCGTCGCTGAAGTGCCATCTGCAGCGAAAACGGAGAAACGTCGAAGCATTTGGAAACAATCTTTCGACAAATATGTGCGTTTTTGAAGTGAGTGTGTAAACAATTTTGTTCCCACATGAGAAAACTTCTATTAAGTGTGCGCACACGCACACGCACACGCACACACACACACACACACACACACACACACACACACACAGTGGAAAGCTGGAATCCTCTTTTTTTTTCCTGACGACGCAACAGAAGGTTTGGACGAGAAGAAGTGGAAACTCAAAACTCCAGAAGTCTCGCTGGACCGAAAACTGCGAGTGGAGGGAAAATAAGTGAAAGAGTGCTCTGATGCTGGAGTATGAAATATATGCTTTGAATATATATATATATAAAAAAAGCGAAAAAGCAGCGAGGTAACTGAGTAAAATAGAGAGAGCGGAAGAAAAAAAAGTAGAGGGGAAACAGCCGCGCAGAAGGGAAAATACTTGTCAGCAATCTTCTCAGACCACACGGTTATAAATCCAAGGCTTCGCTCTGCTTTGACTGTTACAGCGCATAGGAGGACAAAAACAGAGGAGCGGAATGAAAGACAGATACGGTGCCGAGATCGTCGCACACCAACAGACACGCTGTTCACTCGGCCCTGAAGCATCTGCTCACAGGAGGAAAAGGATGGAGAGATGGACGTTTTTTGAAGAAGCTGAATGTGGTATTTATGAAGTTAGTGATCATGGTGTTAAACATTTTGACCTGCGGTGTCAGTTTTGTAGTTGAGGATTCACATGCAACCACGTTTAATGATGGTTTACTTCAACTAATGACAAATTTAAATGTTTTTTTAGGTTTAAGAACAAAGAAGTTGGTTTATATCCTGAAACTATCAGGAATTGATTCATTTTATGGTTCTTTTCTTGGCCTGCATTCACTGTTCTGTGTTTGATGGTGTTAGCAGGACTTTTGTTTTCTTTTTTACACCGCACAATAACATAAACCCTCCGTTAGACCAGTTTTGGCCCACAGGCTGCATGTTTGCCACCCTTGATCGATTTAGGCCCCTTTAATGCGTGAGCTGGTACCTGAACGTGGCGCCCACCGCCATGTCCACCAGCACGGAGATGGTGAGCGTCTGCGTGGAGCCCTGAGGAACCACGTCCGGCACGCCCTTCACGGTCAGGTTGGCCATGGGCTGCAGCTGATCCACGGTGACGTTGAAGTGCTTGGTGAGCGCGCTCACGTGGTTCATGGCCGTCACCTGGGAAGAAAGGACGCAGAGTTATCCAGAGGATGAAAGTTACCGATGCTGCGTTATTCATTCAAACCAGAAAAAGTAGAGAACAGCTTTAACTGTCAGAATGATTTGATCTTTAAAGAAGTGCTTGCGCACACAGACACGTTGAGCTTTCGCTCTCGTTTGCATTCGATTGACTGTAAATGCTGGAGCTCAGCTGTTTTCCTCCAACAGGAGTATTTAAATGAGGGTTTAGTGCGTGTTCAAGCTCCTGAAAATGAATGGAGCGGTGTTGAGTGGGCTCCATTCAAGCAGCAGTAATGACTTTGCCCATCCTTTAGGATGATGGATACATGCAGCTGCTCTTCACCATAATACAAACGCTCTCAGCCGGAGCAAATCACCCTGATTGCGGTGAATTATTCTACAGATTATACATCAACTCCTTCCAGCATTTTGACCTGGAAGAAGCGACCGAAATCACACGTTAATGAAGGCGGACGTGATAACTTTTCAGTGGGTGAGATAATCGACATGTTAAAAGACAGACGTCCCAAAGTTTGAAATTACGAGTGGTGATACCGAAGCTGATCTGCATTTTTAATCTCATAATTCAGAAACGGTGTTTTTGATTGTTGCTCGTGTCACATTTCGCAGGTCATGACGTGAACTCACGGTGAGCTTGTAGATGGCGGCGTGCTGGTAGATGACGTTGAGGACGGTGTTGTAATAGGTGAAATAGGGCTTGTCATCGACGGTCCATTTGAAGGTGGGATTGGATCCTTCAAGCACTGAAGCTGTGTAGCTCTAGAACACACAGAGATGGACAGAGAGGTCAATATTTAACACCGACACTGAATATTTAATCGCGCTATCAGTGAAGATCAACACACTCACCACGACCGAGTCCATCAGCACCCTGTGCGTGGGGTGCGGCTGCACCACCAGCCCACTGAGCGGCTCCTCCACGTGGGCGACCACCGTCAGGCTGGCCTCCGTCACGTTGTTGCGCGCATCCAGCTCCACCTGCGTCGGGCCCCCGCGCTCCTCCTCCCCCAGCTCCAGATTCAGCACCGCGTACAAGCTGGGCTCGGCGAACTCCGGCCCGGCCCCCGAGCCGGCGTCGGGCCGGCAGAGGGCTGGCGTGGACGAGAACTCCGGGGGGCACTCGGGCCGGAAGGCCACGCTGAGGTTGCCGCCGCGCCGGGACAGCCGGGTGGCGTAGAGGGACTGCACGCGCAGGAGGAGCCGCGTGTCGTTGGGCTGCAGGTAGACGCTGCCGTTGCGCGGGGCGGGGTGGAGGATGGTCAGGCCCAGGGGGGGCACCACTCGCAGCGAGCAGGACCCAAAGGCCGGGTACGAGGGCTCGGCAGACGTCACCTGGAAGTTCGAGAAAAAACTTGTGTTACGACGAAACATTTCAGGAAGACGGTTAAAAAAAGGACGAAGCAAATGTTTGTTCCAAACATGGAAACGTGAAAAGAAACCCTAAAATACTTGCAAGTGAGGCAAAAAGAGTTGTGAACAAAACTGATAAACAACCCCCACCACAGTGCGACAGACAAACACTGTTCTCGCAGATAAAAACAAGCCACGCTCCAGGACCTGCATTCCTCAGGCCTCCTTTTGCGTCTCCGTCCCCGTTGGACGCGCGCCGGGAGGCGACACACGGCTCTGACTTACCATCAGGCGGTAGGATCCAGGCTGAGGCAGGCCAGCCGACAGCTGTGCTCCCTGCAGCTGCGTCTCACTTTGTCCCACATAGAGCACTCTGACGGGACAGAGCGCCCCCTCCAGCCAGCGGCCCTCGCCGTCCACCACCAGGGCCTCCACGTCCAGCTCGGGGTCGGGCAGGGGGTCGGCGCCGTGGTCTGCCGTCGCGCCTGTTGTCTGGTGCCCGGTGTTGTTGAGCCAGAACCACTCCGATTGGTTGAGGGCGAGGATCGGCTGTTGCCACGGGGACTGAGGAGACGACTGGCACCGGAGGAGGGCGGACGGGCCGCCGTCATGCTGCAGGGCGATGACGTCGCCGCGAAAGACGAGGACGTCGTCCAGCTGGTCTTGGATCTGAGAATAAGAAGAACCAACAGAAGTTCTGCTCAGTACAGAAGCTCGTTTTACTTCCACAGTACAAAAATTAACAGCGTGTCAAACATTTCTGAAGCACAATTACAGCAAAGTATTGGACAGATATGAAAGTGAACTCAACTTTGTTAAATAATCTGCGAGAAGAGAGAAACTTTTACGTTTTCTAGAGGCAGAAAAAGAAGAGTAAAGAATAAGCCTGATGTGTGCTGAACAAGCTGCAACAATACAGTTATGAAGTTTTGACTTTATCTCTGAAAAAATGGCTGAAGAAGAAGAAGAAAAAGAAAGTTATCAGAGAGGAACTGAATCAAAACGTCCTTCTTTGAACTGAAGCGATTGAGAGTTGAGTTTAAGCTTAAAAACTGTTCAAGAAACAGCCGACGCAACTGAATGATTCATCAGAACAAAGTCGCTCACCTGCATGTGAGCTGCCGGCCCCGCCGGGAGAGAGAAGACCACCTCACTCTGCAGGGAGTACCGGGGTCTCATTGTCCCGGGCGGAAGGTGGTGCCCGCGGGTGCAGTTGGGGCAGGAGGAGGGCTGGCACGGACTGGACAGGGGCTGGCAGCGGCGCTGGAAGGGGCACCACTGCTCCAGCTGGGGGCAGGGCGGCGGGTCGCCACTTCTGGTGTCATTCGGGACGCAGAGAGCGAGCGGAGAGCATGCCGGACCCCCACAACCTGTGAAATCAGACGCGATGTTTGTGTCGAATTCAGCTCGTTGCTATTTTAACTGTTTTACACAAAGAACTAAACTTGCTTGAATAACAATGAAAGTGTTTGGGTCATTTTTTTGCAGAGCAAAAGTTTGTGCAAAGGGAATCATGATGATAATTGTATAAAAAGAATTGAAAACATGCTGAGAGTTAAAAACAGAAAGCACAAAAAACAAGGGAGAAAGTTCTGAATCTCTGCAGAGTAATGAAGCAAAATTGCAGGCAAAAGCAATAAAAAGACCGGCTCAAACACACAAAGTCAAACAAACAAATGTCTCTGACATGAGCCAAAATGTGCGAGCGAGCGGGTGGTGTGTGAAGGATGTGTGAAGGATTTGTGTGCATGTGTGCCGTTTGCTGTGCCGGGCTGATATTCATCTCCCGGTGGGGCCGAGCTCTCCATGTAATTAATGATCCAGTGTTATAAATTATCTCCAGCATCTCGTCCTCGTTCTGCTGCGTCCACAAATAATTAATGAAAGACTTCTGGAGACAAGCCGGCTGCTTTTGGAGGAATTGTTTGTGATATTCTTCAAGTGTATCTGATTATTCGTCTGCTACACATGTTTATGGCGCCTCTGTGAACCGGATAACACACGTGTTGTTGTGGCGTTGGTGGTCGTTGACGAGAGCAGGAGGGGCTGAGACGGGGGATGGACGCTGTGTGTGTGTGTACGTGTGTAGGGACACACAAAATAGACTAACATATGTGTGTGTACGTGTGTGTGTAAGTGTGTGTATAAGTATGAGCGTGTGTGTATGTGCGTGTGTTTGTGTATGCGTTTGTGTGCGTATATCTGTGTGCACATAAGTGTATGTGTGTGCATGTGTGTGTGTATATTTGTGTGCGCATAAGTGTGTGTGTATGTGTCTGTATATCTGTGTGTGCATGTGTGTGTGGTGTGTGTGTGCGCATTTATGTTTGTATGTGTGTGTATGGGTGTGTATAAGTATGTAGATATCTGTGTGTGTGTATGCGTATGTGTGCAAGCGCGCGCCCGCGTGTGTGTGTGTGTGTGTGTGTGTGTGTGTGTGTGTGTGTGTGTGTGTGTGTGTGTGTGTGTGTGTGTGT
>JAUESF010019420.1:0-10641 GCA_032274765.1 Malacoctenus tetranemus | reverse complement strand
ATCAGTGTAACCAGATCAATATAAAACCCCCAAACAGCTCAGCTTGTTATCTTGTCTTCGGCGTGTTATCATCGTTGGGCACTGAATGACAGTAAACTCTGATACGATGCCTGCGCAGCAGCTCGTATTCAGGGAGCCTGTCGTTTTTGTTCTCTCACACACAAACTCGGTGCCCTCTCTGAGGATACAGGATGTCGCAAGGGGCTCCTGATGAGACCCATCCGCGGTGATTGATGTGTGCTCGGAGCCAAAAGTGAGTTACGAGACGTCTCACCGTCACATCGCTGCCAATTTCCTAACTGTAAAAAAAATACATACACGTGCGCACGCACAAAGAAACTTGGCTGATCACCAATCCCTGTCAAAAGTGTGCCCGTCCGTTGTCTTGTCAGCAGATAAATAGGAGCAGATCTCCCTCCACTGATCACATGCACACCACTTCGACACTCCTTCAGTACTCAGGTGCTGCCAGGAAGGAAAGGTAATGAACGTCTCTGATCTCATTTTAAATTGGGGGGGGGGGGTCCACTTCAATAATTTGGTGCTTTTTATGGTGATACAATGAATAATACAGTGTGTAATAACTTAAAAAAAAAACCCTCTTTTTACAGCCTCAAAATGAAACTCATCCTGCTTGCCTGCATCTTTGGAGTGGCTGCCTGCGCCCCTGTAAGAAAAAAAGGCTCTGTCTGTCTCTGTATTCTGATTACTTTCCTGAAATCTGGTACAGTGTTTAGCAAGAAGAATAACTCACCTGAACAGCACGGTGGCATTTTCACAAAGCCTCGTTTTGAAGTTGCAAAAGACTGAGTCGTGCACATGCAGAAGGTTTTCTCAGTGAGAGCATGTGAAGGACCTTTTCGAGCAGGTCGTTCCTGAGCTGAGAGGAGAGATTGACCTGAAACGAGCTGAATCCGCGCTGACCTGAAGCTGCATGACTCCGAATGCGTTTGCCTCTTCTCCTGCAGGCGCAGATGTTCATGGAGTTTGACATCCGCCACGCTCCGGCCGAGGTACAGTGAGAAACCACTCGGTTTCGGCCGGTGTATTTCATGACATGCGCTCAGAAGCCGCAGTGAAACGCTCTCTTTCATACATCACCGAATGAGCCGCGCTCATGGGTGTGCTATTACCTGTCCACCAGTGCTGGTAATGGCCTCAGAGCTCAGCTGCTTTCCGGGCGTCTTTCACGTGTCACTGTTGCATTTGCAGTCGATTCGCTCTCACACCAAAGCTAAACGACTGTGATCTCTCCAGGCAGCTCAGGCTATTCCTGCTGGCGTCCCGTTGGACTCTCTGGATGTTGTAAGAGGAGAAGATCAGCATTTCTCTGTTTCCAGTATGTCGCTTTCCACATGTTTTCTGCCTTATAATGAGTTTGTGTGTTTCCTTTCCAGCTGCTCCCAGTTGACGACCAGAAGCAGCTTCTTGGCGGACCTGTGAGTGACACCAGCGGCGTTGTGAGGGTCTCTTGGGGCTCCAAACAACCCCCCCCCCTCTGTTGTAGCTGTGGTGAAGTGCATTTTGGCCGCCCTAGGGGGCAGCCTTTGGGGGGGCCCCCCTATTTGCCGGGGCTCCAAGCAACTGCCTGCCTTGCCTGTCTGCACACTCCACCTCTGAGTGACACAGTGTAGCATGACGTGTATCTGATAAGTCAGTGCAGTTTGGGTTTAAGGTGCAATCAATCAATCAGGAAAAGTAAACCAAACAAAGTCATGTTTTATGGTTCTTGCATAAAAATGCTGCACGAGTTTCTGACTGGATTTGCCGTCTGAAGGTCCGTGGCTTCATCAAGCAGGAGATTCCCCAGCCGAATGGCCAGGAGAGCAAGGACGTGGTGGGTGGATGTGCCGCACGCTTTGTTCCGTCGGAGTTCCACCGAGAGTGCTTCGTGATGCCCGTGCCCTCTCCTCTCTCCTTTGTGCTGCAGTACTACGCCTTTGGATTCGATCAGCCTGTTCCCGCCCCAGCTGACCCCGCTGCCACAGTCGTGATTGTCCCTGCTGTTCCCGTCGCCCCCGCTGCTGCTGCTGCTGCTGCTGCTGTCCCCGCAGCTCCAGTTGCCCCTGCTGCTCCAGTTGCTGCTGCAGCTCCAGTTGCCCCAGTTGCTCCTGTCCTGCCTGCTGCCGCCCCTGTAAGAACGACCAGAGTTTGCAGTTGTGAGCCTTCTAATGATGAAAAACAGACAGCTAAGTCGTTGCCATCAGTCTTTAGGACACTAATAACCTCAAAAGAGGAGAAGGTGAACCGGTTTGCGGTTCAGAGGGGTGACGAGGGCGTCGGGTTCACTGCCGGAACAGAGCGTTGCGTCACAATAACAGCCGTCAAAGTTGTTTTTTTTCTGCTGAGCTGTTGAGAAACGCCGACTCCCCGGCAGACGCGCGAGAGTGCTGCGCCAAGCCCTGATTGACTCATCACGAGCCTCTGTCATTTCAGGCTGCCAAGCGCACGGAGGATGAGGAGGATGAGGATGACGACGATGACTAAACAAACAGAGTCAGCAGGACGTGCGCACGTTTTTTTTTTTTTGCACAAGCAGGTACAGAGGAAAGAGAAATGTCAGAGTGTTTCTCGGGCGTTGTGATAAAAGACATGTCAGACTTTAAAACTCACTGAACGAGGACACATCTCATCTGCTTCCCTTCTCTCTGCAGGTGAACTGAGGTGCCAGACCAGGAGCCTCCCCAACACAACAAGCAGACTGTTGAAGCTGTTTACTCAATGCTGATTTGACAACAACAATGGTGCTACGGGGTTTTTGCTGGACTGGCGCTCTCCATGCGGCGCTCTGCTTTCCCTCTCAGCCTGAAGGGAATAGAAATGACGCTGTATGCAGAAACAGTTGATGTAATGCAGTTAAAAACAACAAAAAATAAAGTGTTTCATGGACGTTTCTGCTCGTGTTGTCTCACTCAAACAATGGAGAGACGCGTTCCTTCGTAATAAACCTGTAACTGTGCTTCGAAATAAACCCAAAAGAGTTCACTCACCTGCTGCTTCAGACTCCTTACACTGAGAAAAAACCCCATTCAGGACTGAAGAGGCCCGATCGGTTTATTTTCATATGTAGAGCAGGTTTAAAAATACTTTCCTAGAGAAGCCTTTACAGCTTTCGTCATCATACTCTTATGTTCTGTCGAGGCATGAAACTCTTACCTTTGCCTCATGCTGTAATCAGCTGTGAAAACGTTGCGATGGCCGAATGAGGAGCCGGCAGAGGGAAGGTGTGACCTGCTCCAGACGGTGTAATCAAACCCAGCCTGGCATTACTCAGAAAGTGGATTTGACCACTGGTCATTTAGTAAAGCTGGAGACTAGACACCTGCATTTCACCCACTCATTGGGTAACGTCACCCCGATGGCCTGTGATTGGCTCCTCGGCGAGTGCGGACGCGTATAAAAAACCAAAGAGACCTCGGTTGAGGACACACGACGACCTGCCTTCATCTTCCACCAAACCACCGCTTCTTTTTCCGTTTTCTGGGGTGTGTGTGGCCATCGCAGCGGGTGAGTTACCGGCAACACAGGTTTGAATATGGAAGCATTTCGTGTGACTTTCACCGGAGTCACGCCCGATCATGATCTTGTGCGTTGTGTCTGCAGGAGGAAACATGCAACTGGCGCTCCTGTGCCTGTGCCTGGCGACTACAGCTTATGCTGCGCCCGTAAGTGTCGCGTTCGCCTGTGAGCAGCAAGCTTTGACTCTTCCCTGAGCGTTTCCTCCTCGTTCACCGCCGCCGCTTCTGTCTCAGTTTCAGTACCTGCATCACTACACGGCTTCGAGGCCGCAGGTTCCCATCCCGCAGGTAGTCACACCCGTCCATCAGCCCCAGCTCCTCCTCTGCTGTGGTTCATGCTGTGCAGATGTGGGAACATCCACAACCAACGACCTGTTGGAGCGTTTTGCTCTGTGACTGACTGATAATGTTGAACATTTCTCATGCGTCCAGGTCAAAAGTCCGTTCCCAGCTGGCTTCCCACAGCCTGGGATTCCTGGTGCTTACAGCGTGGAGCTGGTATGTTCGTCTCTAATCCTCCACTTGCATCTGGATCTCACTGATTTCTGCTGAGGTCGTGTGCTCCGCTCACTGCGTCCTCTCTCTGTAGATTTACCCTCACAGGTTCGGCGGTGCAGCAGTTGGACTGAACCCCTCCAATGTAAGCCGACGACCCGACGCTTCTTCACTTCGGGAGCGATTTCTTCTCCGTGCCGGGAACTTTTTTCATTGACTCCTGACTCCTCTGTGATGCTCCCGCAGCCCTTCTCCTCCTACGGTCTGCTCAAGTACTCCATCCCTCAGCCACCTGGCCGACAGAGCGTGGAAGTCGTAAGTGTCTGATCAGATTTTTCACCCGTCACACATTAGATTTGAAAGGAGTGGCCGTCGTGAAAGATCAACACACCATCAACTGTCTTTTATTTCTCCTCCCGTTTGCAGTACTATCCATATGACTTCGCCCAGCAGAGGGTAAACATTTTAGCACTTTGAAGTTTGTTTACCGTCATTCATCCTACAGAAATGAAAGTGCGTGTTGTTCTGTTGTGTTTACGGTGTTTACTTTCTCTTCCAGATAATAACAAATCTCCCCCCCATGACAAATAACCCTTCAGTGCCAGATGTGAGACACCTTCTCGTTGCTGTCTTCATCGATCACCGTGTTGAAATGAAACAATGTTTGCTCATCACCTCCTCTTGTTTTCACAGGTCCTTCCCTTCGACTACCCTCCTCAGACCTTTCCCCAGCAACCCCTGAACGTGAGGGAAACAAAGCAAAACTGAATGAAGTTCTTCCACCGTGACCAATTTGTGATGGGAGTCGGCTCTTTACTCTCCGTCACCGTCTGCTTCTTCTCTTTGTCGACAGAATCCCACGTTTGAAGTCAATGCGCTGCCGTCCCAGGACCCTCTGCCAGTCCTGCAGGATCAGCCTGTCCAGACAAGCCAGGTAACCATGGAAACACACGACACCGCTCGTGCACGACGGAGAAAATAACCACGCGTTCATGAATTGTCTTTGTGCCTTTTACAGATGCCAGCGAAGGCATAAAGCTGTGAACCGCTCCAGGCAACTGCTGTGCATGAAGTTATGTTGAATTGGTGATGGATCTGTGACTCGATACCTGAATTAAAGTGTGTGTTACATGAAGAAAAACAAACTTATTTTAAATTCAAATGCAAAAATCCGAGCGTCATCTGCATGGGCTGTTTATTCTCACTTTAATCATGACCAATAACTTGTAGTGGAAACGCAGAACTAATTTATGATGTTGTGTCTCTTTATTTATTAGCTCCTACTAAATGTCTTCTTCTTTCGAGAAATAAAATACGTTGTGAAGCAAGTTTTGGTTCAGTCGCTCTTTGTTCCAAGAGTTTTGACATCAGTCAACACAACTTTTCAAAAAGGTCATTTTTCAACCAGAAAAACATATTTAAAAGACACGTTTACCCACAAAGGCCAATAAACTGATCATAAACAGTTTGGATCAGCGATAGATTCCCAGTTTTGCATCCATTCGAAAGCTTTTTATCAGGTCAACAGAGCGATGCTGTTCAATCAGTTCACCTGTTTGTTCACTGGAAGTTCACTGACATCCATCACCGACATTAAAACACTAGTAATAAACAGTGAAACTAAACGCGGCTGCGGAGGACGGAAATAACCCTGAAGCAGTATGTACGTTCCATCCACAGCGCATGCATTTTACATGAGCTAGGCAAGAGAGCGGCAGGGATCGTAAATCATCACGGTGTTCATGGGAATTTTTCCCACCAACACGACGTAAACATCATGAGAGACGAAGGCGGGGGGGGGGTCTTCCCTGTCCTCGTTCCCCCCGGAGACAAAAGCCTGTCACAACACGACACCTCTCTCCTCCGAGCCACTTAAAAACACGCATCCTCTCCTGCTGTGATCATCGCACGCTCCCCCCGTCCCGTAACTTTCGATCACGCACATTTCAGAGAAGTTGCCAGAGAGAAGCTGTGTGAAAGCCGTCCTGAAAAGCCTCCGTTTAAACCGCCACACACGACGCGCCATTATGGCGTTTGTGCCGCGCGGCTCTGCGCTCACGTCGGTGAAAGTATTCAAAACGGGGTCCCGCTGGCGAGAAGCGCTGCGGCTGACAAGAGATCGATATCTGCTCTCTGAGTTTCGCCAGACGGCTCGGTTAAAAGTGGCAAAGGCATCAATCACGAAGCGTCTGCGAGACTGATCTGCAGGAGGAGACAGAGGACTTCTTTGAAAGCCTCACGGGATCGTTTAGCAAGGACGCTTTGAAAACTGTCATCGAGAGTCGGCCTGAATGTTCGTCGTTATGTTCTTCAATCTGTTGCTGATCGCGCTGCTGCGAGAGCTCAGATTTCATTTCTTCAGAAACCTGCGAGTGAGACCCTGCCTCGACTTTCAGTGAGATGACACCGGATGACGCCACAGCAAATCTGCGTAATTGGCAATTTGCGAGTCCGTGCTTGGAGCTGCGTGGACCTCCCGTCTCCTCTGATCGCACCGGCTCGGGAAGTTGTTTAGACCGAATCAGGGAGCGACGTGAAAAAACACTGTAAGACTCCTGCTCACAGAGGAGGAAAGCTGCGTCGTGTTGTGAATCGGACCAGTTCCCTGTCGCCTCGTCTGAACAGCGACCACTTTCCAGCCTCATCAACAGAAACAGGCTGGCGTGCCAAGTCTGAACACGGCCGAGGTTTGAAGGGCTGATGAAGGGTTGTCGTCTCTCAGCTCAGCACATTTCAAGTCTGAGAAGCACTTTTGCAGATTAGGGAGTAAATCCGACATTATCTGATT
Organism: Malacoctenus tetranemus; assembly: GCA_032274765.1. Taxonomy (NCBI): domain Eukaryota; kingdom Metazoa; phylum Chordata; class Actinopteri; order Blenniiformes; family Labrisomidae; genus Malacoctenus; species Malacoctenus tetranemus. Next base: position 3,840 of record JAUESF010019420.1, on the reverse strand, counting down.
TGGAAGCAGGAAAAAACAAAACAAAACAAAAGGAAAGAAAACGTATGGCAAGCTTCAGCGTTCACAAGAAAACCCCCCTGTGATGTTCAACCACGCCGGCTAAAACAAACAATCAGAGCGGAGTCAGACGCCACATCAGAGGCGCTCTCCTGAGCGTGCAGTTGTGTGTCTGGGGGGGGGGGGCGGACCCGACCGTGAAGAAAAAGGCGGCTTTGACTCCCACGGATCGAGCTCGGCTGCGTTTGATCCGTTTCCGTGGCGCAATCACAAACATTCACTCAAAGCATCAGGGTTTAACTTCAGCTCGTGAACGCGGGCCTCGTTAAATCAGTCCCAATGGCTCGAATACCTGCTTGTGATTGGTGGGAATATAAACCTGGAGCCTGATGCACACGCACGTGTAAAAACATCTATTTTCTTTTACTCAGGTTTACAAGAAAATGGTAAAAATAAGGACGGTGCTCGAGTAAATGTTTAAATTACAGTTCAAGCGCGCTGTTTATAGCGGTGGTCTGAGCACCTTCCGGCTCCTCTTCGTCCGTCTGCTTCCTCTCTTTATTTTTGCTCTCCTATTTGATCTCTGTGCTGTTTTTCAAGTCTCTCACAGTGAGACCAAAGCGGGTCCCGTCCATCACGCCTGCGTGCTTATGTCAGCGTCACGTCGTCGCTCTTTTTCTGTGTTTGGTTTTAGGGCAAATAAAGACGGTGATGTGTCTTAAGCAAACTGGTGCAGCGTGTAATTAAGTAAAACAGGGGCCTCAGCCCAACATGCCTCCCCCTTTTTTCTTTTTTCTTTTTTCAGTTTTGACATGCGAGGAGATTTCTTCAAACACGCAGCTTCGCACGTTTTACTGGACGTGATTGGCTATTTCGGGGTATTCCCGTGTATAAATGGCCTCCCTGTGAGACAGGAGGCCGCTCCACTTCCTTGCACGTCCCTGAAGAGACGCAGCTTCACTTTTCTCTCCACGCCAGCAAAAAACGAAGGTGAGATGAAGTTTTACGCGGTACTTTTTTAAAGTGAGGTGTTTTTTTTTTTTCTCTTGAACTTGAAATTAATTTTTCCTGAAAAGAAAGTAAAAAACTTGTTGGTTTTCTCACTGTATTTCTTCCTTTTTTCTGTAGAAGCAGTCACCATGAAGCACGTCGTGATCCTTATGTGCCTGCTGGTCGCGTCCCTGGCTGCTCCTGTGAGTCTTCCCCCACATGTGCTTTTGTCAGTCTGCCAACATTCACTCTTTAACGCTTTAACTCTCTCGTTTCCTTTTTCTTCTCGAATCGTAGGTTCCAGAGAGTGAAAGCACCGAGGTAAACCATCTTCACTACTTCCTCTTTTCTGTGCAGTTTTGGGGCCGTCCGACGCGGCGTGTCTCGCCACGTTTTTGTCGTGCCGTCAGTGCGATCGGCGTCTGACAGCGGGGAGATAATTGGCTTGATTGCTGCACATGTCTAGAGATGTCTGGTATTTATTCAGCAGGCTGCCGCGCATGCTAATCAGGCCCTGAGGTTGATGGAGATGTACAGGCTGTACCAGCAGCAGGTAGTCGGGGTTCATCGACGTTTCGCCCACACGAACGCAGCACCAGTTCAGCCAGTCAGCCACCAGTGGTAATCATGAATCTGTATTCTTTCAGGGAGTAGTTGGAAACCCCTTCCTGCCTGCTGCTGATACTCCTGTAAGTTCGTTAGACTGGACTGAAGTTTCACATGTTTGGTTGTTTTTAACACAGCAGGAGTTAAACATCTCCTAAACTCAGTGAAGTTAGTTTCTTGCCCATTCATGACTGTTTTCTCCATGTTGTTCAGGCGGATCCTGCCGCGGCCACAGTGGTGAGTTTACCGTCCTGAACCAGCACGTCTGTCGTGACTGTACGTACAGTTCTGAGTGAGGAAACGCTCGGTCACGCAGGTGGAAGCTGCGCCGGCCGCGCCGGCCGACGTCCCCGCCGCCGCAGCGCCCGTCGAAGACGCCTCGGAGGAAGAGGAGGTGAGCCGAGGGAGATGGACGCCGTCCCAGACGGACGATTCAACATCCAACAGAGAGGCTCAGTAACAAGAACGACTGAGAGATCTCACACGCACGGCTTGAAAGGAGAGCGCGCGACCGAGTAACTGGTCGAAAACAAACACACAGACATCACAGGAACATGTAAACACTGCACAGGCCGGCTCTGGCCCTGGCTTCTCTGTTCAAAGTGACCACAGCTCCATCACGCCACCCTGCGCCTCACACAGAGCCGTGTGTGACTGGCTCATGATCGCAGATGTAAACACTCACTGACGTTTTCTCTCCCTGTCGAGCGGGATCGGAGGTTCAATTACATCTCAGACGTCAACGCCGACCTGCCAATCATCACGTTCAGTTCGTCTGATGAAAAGAAGAAACCTTTAAAAGAGACGTGGGTGGTGGTGGTGGTGGTGGTGGTGGTGGTGGTGGTGGGGGGGTTAAATGTTTAAACAGCACGCTCACTCTGCTACTAAATTAGCTGAGGAAACATGGGCGGAGGCTGCTGGTAACCACAGGGAAAACAAGCCGCCGGCAGGAAAGTAACAGGCCCGTGTTTATGAGCAGACTGCGTGGCGCTCCGCCAGCACTAAGTGTAAGTTGGGAGCTCTGCCTAAAATAAGACGCGCATCCAAACAAATTTAGGAAGCACACGGCATCTCAGCGACCGACAGTGCAGATGATTGCCACGAATGTTGTTGGGAGCCAGCAGGCGCTTCGCCTGGTTCCCTCAGAGAGGTACCAGTGTTCCCTAACGACGCCAACAGCCATGATGGCAGCGAGCGGCAGTCACAGCGAGAAAGGAGCTGATGACACCTGCTTTGTTTTCACATCATACCTCCACCTTCTGTTCATTAGTCACATGTTTCAACCCATCACATGTCTCTGCCTCAGGATGGAAATGCGGCTCCCAAAGCTGCCGCCGCTGCCGCCCCTGCTGCTGCTGCCGCCCCGCTGAACTCTGACGAGGAAGAGGAGGCAGAGGAGGAGGTGGCGCCGGCCGACCCAGCTGTGGTGGAGGCAGCACCGGCAGAGCCCGCAGCGGAGCCCGCAGCCGCGGTGGACGTGCCGGCCGGCCCCGCGCCGGTGGAGGCCGCCGGGGTGGACGTGCCTCCCGTTGACGTGGCTCCCGTTGACGCCGCCCCCGAGGTGGTCCTGGACGTGGCGGCCCCCGCCGCGGCTGATATCCCCGCCGCCGCCGTCCCGGTCGCCGATGCAGCCGCGGCGCCGCTGGCCGATGCCGCGGGAGTGCTGGCGGATCCTGCTGTCGTGTAACTACGTCCCTCCTGAGAACAGCCCTCCGTTACGAGCAGCCAGAGGCAGCAGATCAAACCAGCCACAGGAGCCGCGTTCGTGTTGTGTTTCCAGTCCACCGGCGGACGCTCCAAGATACTGCTGCTGTCGTAGTTTGAAGTCAACTGTGAGAAACATTATAGCATCATAGCAGAGCGGAGCTGTCGATGGCGAAGTGTGTCTGTCTGCGTGTGAGAGGGAGAAAAGAGGTTTTATGTCCAGACGTCGGCAGCTTTGTAACCTTATTCACAGTACAGGCATCCGTTCAGATGGTGAGGAGTTCCAGTCTTTGATGTATTCAGAAAAGTATAAACATTTTCTGCTTAAAACCTTTATGTGTCATTCATTCATTCATTCATTCATTCATTCACCCATCTTCTACACTGGAACATGCACAGAATTGCCTCATTTTGGTGCAAATCAAGGATCTCACAGGATCTTCTCACTGTGAGGTGCGAGACCCGACCACAACGCGCCGTGCGGCACCTGTTTAGTTTGGTTTAGTTTGGACTCTGTCAGCTGAGCTGACAGTCTGAGACGTG
>JAUESF010019418.1:0-10641 GCA_032274765.1 Malacoctenus tetranemus | reverse complement strand
CACACACACACACACACACACACACACACACACACACACACACACACACACACACACACACACACACACACTGATGGCTACTCTGTCAGTCTGCATTATGATTCATGTGGATGTGAGAGTAAAAGTCTGTGGAAGAATAACTTCCACTTGATGTTTAGCGAACTTCCTGCAGCAGCTTTATTCCCAGTGTGTGATCAAGCTGTCTTCAGGATGACTGAGGGGCTGTAAGCAGTCCTACAGCGATGGGGGACCCCCGATGACATCACCCCCACTGCACCCCTGGCAGCCAAACCAGAAAAAAGATAACCTGTTGCCTTTACGTTGGCCTTGGAGCCCTTTAATGGCTGTGAATATAGTGGCTGTATACATACAGCTAATATCTCCCCATCAGCTGGTGATTGGTGGCTTGAAGACCACCGTGAGGGAGCAGCACAGGACAGACACTGATGGATTAGTCATGGGGAGAGCTAAGGAAAGCTCCTATGACAATCTATGACTTGTAAGTCATGAATGGCAGAGTCAAACACACTCCTGCAAGCAGCAGCGAGAGGTTCAGAGAGAGAGAGAGAGAGAGAGGAGAAAAAAGAGGAATAGAGGAAGGGCGCACATAAACGATGGAGGAGAGAGAGAGTCGAACCCTTCCTCTACATCCTACGAACATTTTATCCCCCATTGACCTCAAAAAACAGCAAATAAGACAAGAACACACAGAGAGTGGTGTGGGGTGTCTTTGGGACAGGCTGTGTACAGTTTGCATGTTGTCCCTATGCCTGCATGTTGTTGCCTGAGGAGCTCTGGGTTTCCTCCCACACTATAAACAGATGCAATAAGGGTTGCATGGTGAATCTACTGTGCCCTGTAATTTACAATGACATCAGGCCTATTACAGAAATAAAGAGCATTCAGGTGAATGCAACAATCTGTGTGAATCCTTTCACATGAAGCTGGGATATTTGAAATCGCTTGTTACATTTCTTTTGCTGAGATAATTCATCACGGCAGGAACTCTTCTCATCTCCTGACCTCAGGTCAGCGCTGTGTATCAGTGACCTGTGTGCTTCAGCCTGTGACTCGACGTCAACTCTAACATTTATTCAATAATTAACATTGAAGAGTCCACACGGGGTGGTCCTAAAACTACACTGTGACACTGAGTTTTCTTTTCACACTGCATTGTCTAACTCGAGGCTTGCTTGAGACGTCAGACTGAAGCTCAGAGACTCTAGCAGTGTTTTCGCTTACATTTCCTGAACTGTTGTGATCACATGACCTGGATGAACCAATAAATGATCAGTTTCCTGGTCGCTTTCCATCTCTTTTCTAAAAAGCTGCAGCACAGATGCTGCAGAGCTCCCATTTCCCACTCATCGCTCACAGCCCCCCTTGCAAACATTAACCGTCATCGTGTCCTCTCCCAGTTTTGTGCTGATGACACACAGTTGTGTCGCACTACTTTGCCAAATGACACTAAAGCTCAGCATGCTCTTATTGTGTCTCTCAGTGGCAATAACACGTGGATGAGCACAAACTTTGCAGCAGCCAGCAGAGAAGCGGTGGCTCCTCTAATCGATCCACTGCAGTAAAACCAAACATGTAATCACTGTTTAATCGTCACAGCAACAAAATAAAAACACACATCTCGAACAGGGGAACTATTGAAGGTAGGAGGTTTTTTTTATGTTTTCCTCACGAGAACATCTGAATACACAGTCTCATCCAACCTCTTTAAAAAAACACAGAAAAGTCATCTTTTATAAATAATGGCATCAACAAAAACAATGATAAAGTCCATTCATCTCTCAGGCTCACTGCTGGAATCTGTCCTGCTGGTCCTGTGTCAGTTCTCGAAGCTCGTCCTCGGGCCGCCCCAACAGGAAGTAACGTGAGTGGCTCAGCGCTCCTCATCAGACTGTTGAGTCGAACACAAAGGGCAAAGGGGTGGGGCTAAGTGAGAGGAAGGAGGAACACTGGATGTCATCCATAGAAAACATGGAGACACACGTGTGGTTTTACAGGATTCAACAGGGACTGAACAGGAAGTGTTGAACGACCTTTGTTTTCGAACAAAGAAATACATTTAGTGAAAATGATGTCATCATTTCATCACCTTTGACAGATTTTTACACTTTTACACATGAAGTGTGTAAATGGTATTGCTGCCGTCTGCTCTTCAGTTTTGGGTTGTCTTACTGTGTGACAACTTTGACAGAAATGGCTAGTTCACCAATGGACAAGCTGGCAAGAGAAGTCGGTCACTTGTACACTGTCCTAATGTCATTTCACAGGTAGAAAACCCTCTGACAGGCCGCGACTGTCCTACAAGTTGTGCGCTCGAGTTTCTGGTGAAGTAATGTCGAGAACAACCTCTGTTCATGTTTCCGCCACCTCGGCAGAACCTTTGTGCTTCCTGAGTGTGTAACACCCTTCAAAGAAAGAAAGTGCTCTGCATCGCAGATAAAAAAGCTCACTCCAAAAGACAAGAGACATGGAGGACATTGAAATGACATGAAACGCTACGAGTCAGGGACACCGCCAGCAAGGTCAGAATATGGCAAAACAAAGCACAACAAGACTGAACACGAGTGCTGCTCAGAATGACTTGGCTTTGAGCTGGACTGCCTGAAAGGCCTTTGTCGGCTGTGGAAGGCTTCAGCCGGGGGGGGGGGGCATAAGACATAAGAGGCCTTCCTCTAAAGCAATGCACATGCAGCCCACCTCCCTCAGAATTAATTCAAAGTTTGTTTTGAACTGCTTTCTAAAGCTGTGAATGACCTTGGTCGTCCACGCCTCAGAGATTCAGTCGTTTGCTGAAGGGCCTCCACAGCTCTCCTCTCTAATGCAGCTCTCATGGAACGCAGAGCGCCACTCAGGCAGCCGCTTTGAAACACTCCCACACTGCGGAAGTGACCACCTGCAGATGTCAAACACTGCCGACGTCTTTAAAAAGAGAGACACTGATCCTCTTCTTTAATGTCATTTCTACTGTTTCAACCAAACTGCATTCATTTGATGCTCATGATCATAGTTGACCTCTCGCAAAATCCCAAACGATCATGGTCCAATCACGCATCCTCGCAACTGTTACTATGCAAACTGAGTCAGACGACCTGCTGACCTCTGACAAGCATGCGGCTTTGTGCCTGTGGTGTAAATAAGTGGGACAGTTGGTCCGAAAAGTCCGAAACACAACAGGAGTGAGTGATGCCAAAGTTTCCAGTGAATGAAGGCTCAGAACTTTGAGGGACGGTCAGTGGAATCCATGACATTGCAGGTGTCCTTTCACGTGTTTGTTTGAGCATCTCAAAGTGCTATAAAGTGTCACATTGTGTACTACATTGTTCTACGTATCCCTTTTGTTCTTAAAACGTGATCCCGCTCAGTACTCCCTAGTTTTATCAAATATACCTGTACAGAGACCACATATTTTACTTGAACTGCTATGCTCATAGCCCAGTTATGCAATGCTGTCATAAGTGGTTTGTTACTCCTCAACCCTCAAGATGTGTGTGTGTGTGTGTGTGTGTGTGTGTGTGTGTGTGTGTGTGTGTGCGCGCGCGCAATCAAAGTTTGGACTGGTTGACAGTTAATGTGTTTCTCCCCGTGTCACCACACAGACGTTTGCTGCAGACACTTTGAACTGTTCCCTGTGCCTCTGTGAGTCAGCTGTGTAATAACGCTCCTACGCCCCATCCCCACCCCTCATGCTGCACCCCAACCAGAGGGATGTTTGTATTGCTGTCCCCCTCTCGGCCTGACTTCACACACCCCCGTCCGTCTCTACCCTTTCACCTTCAGAGCTCTTTTCGCCTTTCAACTCCAAAACCTTGTTGTTTTTCCACTCAGACCTACTTTCATGTGTGCCAGCATCTATTTGCTCAAGCGCCTGCGAAGCGGCAGATCTGTCAGCATGGTTCAAATGCCATCTTTTGCTGTGCACGCTCTGCTCGTGCCCTTTCACTGGCACCAATGGCCTGAGCTTTCCCGAGAACCATACAAAAGCAGAATTGACATTTGTGTGTGCTCTGAGTTGAGTTTCCAGTCCTGGGCTCTGGAGACCAGCAGAGACGAGCCGCTGTCTGTTCATTTGCAGTTTGGGCACACAGAGTCGCAGACATCTCACACTTTCACTGGACTGGGTGAACAAAGTGCCGTGGAAAAGACAAATTCAGAGCAACTCTGAGAGAGAAGGAAGAGTAAATGTGGACACAGAGTCTACCCCTCGGACTTCTATTCTGTGTCTACATGTATGAGAACACAATCCATGCAGCTTTGTGTGCCAGCTGAGGCAATGCCAGAGTTAATGAATAGTGTGGTTGTCCTGTCGTCTGACGCCGTTCACGCTTATGCGGCTTATCTTCCTCTTAACACCTTGCCAGCACTGACGACGTTGCAATTGGAGGATACGTAGAGCCTGCGTGCAGGTTGGGAGTGACAATAATGAGGCAGCCAGCAACACTTTAGGCCACACCCACACCAAACAAAAACAGACAGACAGACAGACAGACAGACAGACAGACAGACAGACAGACAGACAGACAGACAGACAGACAGAAATAAGAAAACTCCTCATGTCGTGAAATTTTCCTACGTTTGTACATCGCTCATTGTATAAACAATGACAAACGTTCTGTAATGCACACATCACATCGTGAGCACACAGCACTCAGGAAGGCTCAGTGACTGTTTCTACCATAGGACATCATGTGAAATGCTGCTCTCTTGGCTGGGGGCCAAGCCTAAGCTTTGTCCCACCCAGCCACATCTGTCCATGTGCCGAAGAGAACCTGAAGTCACTCCTCGTGGAGAGTTAGCATACTGATGCATGACTGATTGCATGTGAGAGGGTGAATGCGGCTGCCGATGTGCAGCGTTTGGAGTGGAATGGACTGAATCAATGGAGAGGTGTAGCATCAGTGAGGAGCTCACGGACATATGGAGAGGATTCATGTCACGTTCTCCTGATGTACGTGCAGTTCACTTTCGCATGTCTTGTATTAAACTAACTATATGGCAGCAGTGATGAATTCGTCAGTGCCACTGGTGTGTGAGTGATGGCAGGGTGTGGGGGGAGCCCCCCCGGGAGCCCGCCCCCCCCTCCCGCACTTCATCACTGATAGGCCGAAGACTACAGCTGTTGAATTTTAAACTGCCATGAATCATTGGGCGCGTGCTATAACTTATCACGGTCAATATCATCCCTCATATCAGCTGCACTTAGTCGACTGTAGTGACACTAATAGATGCAAATCTATGACTGTGACTTACTTCACAGGCAGCGAGAGAACAAAGTTTGGAGCCTCACATTAGCCTTTTAAATGAGCACCGGTCCCTGAGCCTCACGTCAAGCCTGAGATTTTCATGACCTTCTTAGACTTTGCTGGACCTGTATCACGGGTCTGTCTGGCACACGCATGTTGCACGGCTGAGTGCTGTCAGTGTAAACCAGAGACAGCTACTGTATGTGGAACAGTTGTGCCCAGCGTTGCTTTTCATTGTATTTACCACTGTTGGTCAGTGGAAGGCACTTCCCTGTGTCGAGCACACGTCCACCATGACTGCAGTGTTCAGCAGGCCCCACTCGAGTGAAGTGCTTCTGTAACCACAGCTTCAGTGTCTGCGCGAGGTTTCCAAAGGAGACAATCATGAGCAGGATGTCCTCATATGAGAAATGCTCCTATTGATTGCTTTCTCACTGTGAACATGACTCAGGTGCACTCACAATGCGACACCCATTGCAGTTAAAAGGTCACGGCGACGTTGTTTATCTGTTCTCGAGAGCACTCACTGGAGGAGGGCAGGATGGATGGACATAGGCTGTAGTGGAATAAAAGGGAGGACGTCGCATCACTATTAACCAAAACAGGATCAGTCATTCGCTCATTGACTGATGATGGAGGAAAAACCAGCATATTTGCTCTGCTTGGAGGCAGCTGCTTGCTCGTTGTCCGAGTACTGTTGATGTTTTTTTCCCTCCTGCGGGTGGCAACGTCCAACCATTCATTCTTTGTGATTGACATTCAAGCAGTGCTGACTCCAGGATGTAAAAAAGGCCTTTTCTTCACTCGATGCTGGCTAAAACTATCGTGTGGGACCATTTTTTGTACTCTGGCTGGAGGTCCAAGCTCAGAGATCAGCTGACCAGAATGTGGCAAGGACAGCTGCCTGTTGTGTCCTCAACGTCTCACAAGTGTGTCTGTCCTCCACGCCTGCTGCACCGGGCCAGTCAGGGAATAGAACATTACTTTTATTTCACTTTCTATTCATTCCTTTTGTGTTGAGCTTCTCTATGGGATTAATATTAGGTGTTTGTATTCTGGTCCACTTTATCCTCTTTATCCCTCTGAATGTTTGCCACAGAGTTGAAGGCTCAGCTGTGTCCAAAATGTCTGTTGTATGCTAAGATAAGAAGCTGAGCCCAAACCTTGAATAACAGCCCTAAACCAACCAGTGTCCAGTGAACCAGACCTCGCCGACTAGATGCCAAACAGAGAAGCGCGAGAACCCTATCGAGCACCTCTGAGCGGATCTGGAATAGAGATTGGGAGTCATGCTTTCTGTTTCATACTTCAGTCTTGACTCCATCATGTTCAAAGAGGAGTGGATGGAGTTGTATAGCTGCAAAAGGGGAGCAACTTCACATGAAAGTGTATGTTTCCACACATGTGATATCAATCCAGTCCTGGTCAGTATAAGGGTCTGTTGCGTGCATAAGGATTATGACAGGATGTGGACGTGCTGTTCAGACCAGGTCCTTCTCTGTACGTCCTTCAGCTCGATCAACTGTTATATCCTCATGCACATCATGTCTCAGCAGCCGCCGCCCCACCTCTTGAAAGTGAGATCTGACGGTGATGATGTGGGTGAAGACATGAAGCTGCCTGTCACAGCATGAAAGAGCACGTTTGTAAATGTGGTAATTTAGCTCACTCCAACAGCAGTAAGACATCACCAACTGAGACGCCCATTGACACTAATTGTTCGAGGTGCAGCATAAATACAGAATAAATGAAACATACTGAAATGGTGATTTGTTCTGATATCTGGCTCATTTGAATCTTCAAGCATAACAAACATAATGAAGAGGAAGGATTGTTTACACAGGTCGGTTCACACACACTTCAGTTGTACCAAACCATGAGTGACCCCAGGATGCTTTACATAGCGATGCAAGCACTTTTCAACAATCCCTGTGTCTTTTTCTGGGAGCAGCTGCAAAAACCTTCTTTCAATCGGAGGGGACTTTGGACCAGACCCCAGGGTGATGGCCCGCAGGTTGTCGGGACCATCACAGATCAGGAACCTGGAGATAGAAGATACCTGCAGGAAAGGAGGGAGGAACAGCACAGGATACAAGAAGGAAGCCAACGACAAGCAGGCCAAGCATGAAGAGATCCGAGTGCAGAGTCTGGTGTCTTGATCAGTGCCACTTAATTGTGAAAGCTCTTTTTGAACCAATTGGAGCTTCCATGTGTTAGTTTTGAAGACGTAACAGTGCACCTGAGTCAGTTCTTGTCAGCTGTGGTTTCACTGATTCGTCAGTGCTGAGTGATACCAGACACAGAAGGCCCTGAAGCAGCTGAGCACAGTGAACAACAGCAAGCCTAATGCACAGAGCAGACGAGGCCCAGCAGATCATCCTGATGGTCGCACAGCTTCAGGTGGGACCATAGAGAAGGTCTGGGAGTCAAAATATGCAGCACAACCCTCCACCCACACACCTGGCAACCCTCCCTCTTCCAACCGCACCACACGACAAGAGTGATGTCATTTACCATCATCTTGGATCGCCACCAAAATGCTAACATGTGTTCCTCGCACCACCTTCAGCCACGCTGCAATTCCCTCTCAGGTCGGCCAAGAACGACCTGAATTCTCCTGCAAACAGACAAACCAACAAAACAAAACCAAAAACAATGCTACAAAAACACACAGCTACCTGGGTGTTAGTTAAACTTCATCACGAAAAACATCCTCTTGAAGACTAGTTGATATTCGAAGGCAGTCGCGGTTCAGTTAAAGCAGTTCCCTCAGTGAGAAGAATAACTAACAGCAGTTTGACCACGGCTCAGAAGGCTGAGTAGAAAACACCCATTTCTCATCACAAGGATCATGATTTCAGCAGTCGGAGCAAAACGTTGGTTAAACTGTCCACTGATGTGAGAGTAGCACTGAACTACATCTTCTTTGATGCCAAAACTCCATCAGTTCGTTTGAACCTGATGAACCCGGCTCTCCCTCATGAAGGGTTCCTAACACCATGCGTTGCATCATCATGTTTGCTTTGCTCTTGAATGCCGCATTAGTTGAAAACTTGTGCACATCAGCTCACTGTTGTTGGTCTTCAGAGCACTGAGGTGTGTGTACAGTTGTTGTTCTGTTGTTTCCTCCCAGTGTGCGAAGCTAGTCAGGAGAACGAACACAGCTTTTCCAAAGTCAGGATTGAGGTCAGGTCAGAGCAGTGACCCCCCCTCAGACTGCAGGCCTTAATGTTGGGTTGATTTGCTCCGGCATCATCCTGGTGGTCCTGCTGCACCCACCGCTCGGACCCCGACTCCAAACTCACAAGTTACTCAGGCGTTGTTTCAGACCATCCCACAGTCTGTCCTTGTTTCCTCCTCCTCCTCCTCCTCCTCCTCCTCCTCAGAGCAGGATTGGGCAGCTTTCTACTGGCTGGTCTTTCGCTGATGGCGGTTGTGTGTTCTGTATTTATCCGTTTCTGCTTGCGATGGAGCTGCCTTTGTGATCCAAAGACTGATGTATTGATTTGGTAATGGCGTGCTCACTTCTGGTCTGCTCCTCAGAGCTCCTCACAGCGGCCCTTTAGAAATCTCTGGTCTCGCCACGATTGGATGCTGAGAAAGCTTTCCTCTGCTCAGTACAACTATTTGACTTCTGACACTTTCTCACTTAGTTTTTCCATTTCAGTTGAAGGGGGGTCGTAGTGTTAGGACGAAAGAGGAGGGAAATTGATATTATTTGTAACAGCAGTGGCTTCCTGTAAAGCCTCCTGATTAACTGAGATTGTACTAATGTGGAGCTGAGTTTTGAGGTCTCCGGAGTTCATGTTTGAAGAGTGGAGCTTGTTTGTTAGTTCATGAACTTGTGAGTGAGGCACAATTGGCTGCACGGCTCTCTGAAGACCCCTGAGAACCAGTCCCTTCCAACCCACTTAAACAGACTCAGCCAGAGGCACGTTTCACCTGGACCAGCACACTGAGCCAGGTTCTGTGTCATTTGTTTGTTTGGGTTATAGTGCTTTCGTAAGTGCCACAAACACACCACTTACATCGCTCATCACCTCTCCTTTATACAATCTCAATGCACTTTACTTGATCAGCCAGAGTTCAACCAATCATTCACTTACCAGCCACACTGCTGGGGGGCTCCCATGTCAGCTGCTAGAGTGGGTGGGCCTTCAACACTGAGGGGGGCGGACTGACCTGTCTTCAAGCAGGACACTAACCTTGACTTGTGTGAGCACTTTGCACACACAAACGGTGTGTGCGTGCGTGTGTGCGTGCGTGTGTCTGTGTGCGTGCATGCGCGTGTGAAAAGAGTGATATCGACTTCAAGTGTAACACGCCTTGGGACCACTGCTGGTGTAAAGAGGTGTTGGATTTCAGTGGTCATGACTGGCCATTCACCCTGTTTGTCTGTGCTGGATGAGACCTTTAGCAGGTTGTCCTGCTCAAACACCTCCGAGCTTCTGACACTGGCTCGGCTTCAGGTTTCATCATCCACTGATTTGTTTGATGCCTTCTGCAACAGAAGCAGCGGAGCTGCCCTGCCTGCATGATGATACCTCCATCATGCCTGACAGTTGGATGCTCCGCAGGATGAGTGTGGGCTGGTGCAATGATCAAGTCAGTGAAATGTGGTTGAGATCTTGTAAGCTGGTGATGGAAATGATGAAAGATGACGTGTGTGTGGCAGCGTAAGAGTTCCAGTACTTTAAGATTGTGGAGCGCAAAAGGTTGAAGCAGGAAACACATCAGTTAAGGAAAAAGGGAGGTCAGTGCAGTAAAGCTGGAGTGTAAGGCCCTCAAATGTTCGTCCCTCAAACTGAGGGGCGAGTTTGAGGGACGTGAAAAGTGGGACAGCACTTGGTCGTCACAGGAGCGCGCATTTTTGAGACTGAGGGTTAAGGGAGGAGATGGAACGCACCGTAAATCGACATGACCAGCAGCCTGTGCCGGCGCCCACTACAGGTGGCTCCAGTCTGGTTCTTCATCCAATATGCAGTAAAGTGTGAGACAGCAATGTGTAGAGGTGTCGGGCCTGATGGTGCCGTCGTCTCTCTCCATCCACGGGTTGACTGCATCATTTACGGGCTGATGATGTCTTCACCGCTCCGTGTTTTCAGCCGGCAGCCTGCGAACGCTCACAACTGCGATCCATACAGGCCGACTACACCTCCGTCTCCTCTCACAGCATCAAAGCAGCCACATTCTTTTCAAGTGCGTGAAGTTACGTTTTATCTTTGATGGCTCTCTAAAGCTTCGAGACGCGATAAGGCAGAAACACCAGAGACATCGAGAGGTGAAACAGAATACAAGGGGCCACAACAGGCACGCACGCACGCACGCACGCACGCACGCACGCACGCACACACACACACACACACACACACACACACACACA
>JAUESF010019417.1:0-10645 GCA_032274765.1 Malacoctenus tetranemus | reverse complement strand
TGTGTGTGTGTGTGTGTGTGTGTGTGTGTGTGTGTGTGTGTGTGTGTGTGTGTGTGTGTGTGTGTGTGTGAGATGGACTGACTGACTGACAACTGCAGGTTTATGTAATCGCCAGATAACGGCCGGAGCTGCACAGAATCAATCATGAGGTGTAATTAAAACGGACTGACGGCGAGTGAAGACAGGTATGCGGGTGAATGCGAAAAAGAGATGGCGAGGAAAGAGAGACGCAGTTCAGAAAAGAGCGAGAGAGAGAGAGAGGCAGAGAAAGCGAGAGATAATGGATAAAGCTTGGGCCATCATTACCACTTCCATAAATGTAAAGTACCTGTAGTTAGAGTAGCAGGCTATCACCCGCGCCGACGATAATGCTGAGTGCTCCAGTCGTGCTAATTGAATTGCACCGACGGCCTGCGACGCCGACGTGGATGCAGGGGGGACATTATCCATACGGTGACTGACTCCTGCTGACACCACGCGCGCTTAATAAAGCACTCTCTATACAATTACATTACATACACAAGCAAGTCTCCAGTTGATACTCAACCCCCCCCCCCCTCCTTTGCAACATGGCCGCAGCACACCTCCAGCGAGGTCGCGGCGGCGTCATGTGCCGCACCTGTCGTCGGGGGGCCGGGGGGAAGACAGCCACCGCCGGGGCTGATGGTGCCGCTAAGTGGTGCGGTGACGGGCGGGGTTATTATGTTGACAGTGGTGTCGGCGGCTGATGCTGGGGCCATTAGCGGAGTGCTTTGCAGAATTAGAAGGGACAACAGGCAGCTTATTAAGGTCAGCGCGGGCGCTCGTTTGCAGCGCGACAGAGGAGTGGGTGCTTGAGAAAGTGAAGCCAGGTACGGGTTCATTCATATTCATGGGGACCAACGGTCTTGTTTGGAAAAGGATATGGACAGGGTGCGTGTTCATTACTTGTCGCCTGTTCCTGTCGCCAACTCGGGGCGCGGAACTGGAGGAAAGGTTCAGATCAGGTCGTGAGTCTGTGTTTCTTTTTTTTCAGGTTTGAAACTTTCGGTGTCAGCAAAACTTGTCGGGATCTTTTCAGAGTCACTCACATGTTGAAGTTTCTAAAATCGTCGTGCTTTCTCGTCGTCTGCTGTAATTCGTTCAACAGAGTCAATACCTCGAAGTTGCCACACGCCGATCCTACCTTCTTCGATAAACTTCAAATTGACAGTTCAGTTGCCTAGTAACAAAGGGGAAAAAAGACTGGGCTCGGCCCACACGGTCACCTTATGATGTCGGCAATTGCCATCTCCAGCGGTTACGCTCAATGAGTCGGTGAGAAGGACATGTGAATATTTAAAAACTGTAAATGCATTATCGCTGGCTGCCTCCTCTAATGTGTTGGAGCGTTTTCTTTAGGGCGTCCAAGCAGTATTGTAGAGTAACATGGTCCGTGTGTGTGTGTGTGTGTGTGTGTGTGTGTAGTCACTCTGAATGGCTTGCAGCTGTGCCTGTTTGTGGCCTGATGAATGTCCAGGATGTTGCCCTTATTCCACCCAGTGTCTGCCCAGACTCTCTGGCCTCTTAGTGGGGTGGGGGGCTTCTTGTCCCAGGTGAGGCTTCCCTGTACATGGGGATCCATAAATGCAGGCAGTGTCTGCATGCTCTCAGTGTCCATGAGTGTGGATGTGCAGGTGTGTGATTGTCCATCTGTCCGTGTTTGCCCTGTGATGCAGCAGCGACCTGCCGGGGGTCCAGGTCGTCCTGCCTCCATCCAGTGTAAGCCTGGTTCAAGCTCCAGCATTCTGAGCGACGCAAGCATAACAGCAGTGGTACAGAAGATGAGTGAGGGAGAGACGTATAGGAGACAGATGGCTGTCTCTCTCCAACAGATCAACAGAAAAACATGACTGAGAGATGTTGAAGCGCTGCTCCTGAAAAAGACAGAGATGTTCCCAGAAAGTATATATTTGGCAGCGGAGCAAAACTTTATTAATCAGGAGCTACAGAGTGTGATTCCAGCCCAGTTCCCAAAATGTCACTGTGAGAATTTCTTGCTATTGAGGAGAAGTTTTGTTTTTTTCACTTTCTGTAACTTTTGCGATACATCACAACAAATGTAGCCTTCCTCCCTAACCAAAGGGGAGTGGCCTGTTGGTTTGTGACAAACTGCCTGTGAAACAAAGCCGGTTCTGTGGGAGGGAGACATGAAGCGATGCTTCACTCGATATATTAAGTGCTCCTTATTCCTAACTGGCTGATCTGACACAGTCTGCAGGTGCAGCACCAGGCCGGCTGCTGAAGCTGTGCCCCGGACAGGCTCGCTGGTCACACTCGGGCCGGCGCTGCGTCTGCGATGCTGCGCTTGTGTCTAGTTGTCCCTCTCTCACCCTGTGGTGCTTCTGCGACATGCGTGACAGGAATGTAGCTTCTTCGTCATGATGCACAGGAGACGATGAGAGCTGCAGAGCTGCTGTCTCCCTCCGATGTCCCCAGTAAAGGGAGACTGTGTTAAGAAGTCCACAAACTCATTGCTGGAGGAACCAACACTAGAGAGGATAAAGCTACCATTGTCCTGCATCGACAGTAGATACATGATGTACATCAGGGTCATCAACATTATTGACCACAAGAGCTACTTCAAGGGCATCAAGTGGCTTCAAGGGCTACTTATTACAAACTTCCTGATTTAGTTGTTTTTAATAGTTGCACATTATACTTGTAAACAAGATTGAAACCTATGTAAGAGAATTTTCCTTGTGTCAGACAGGTGTATTTTATCCTACATGTATCACCTCATTCTTACTCTTTTCAAATTTTGACATATGATAACTTTTGGATGATTTTAATTACATAGGCACCAAATATTCAACCATAATTGAAAATTACCCAAAAACTTCATTTCAAAACATTTAGAGATCAATTGGATTGAACATCGTCGTGATCTGTCGAATGTGCTCTGAGGGCTGCTCATGAGGTCCTTGGTGACGCCTGATGTATTCCATGCAGTTTGTAAATGACTTATTACTACTTCCAGCGAACACCTACATCCTTGGTCATGTTCTTTCAGCCACGATTTCAGTTTACTCTGCCACAGCGTCTTTGTCTCTGTCGTTCTGTGAAAACCAAACGCGTGGTCATCAGTCCTCATCGTTGTTCTCTTGTATTTTCTGCTGTATGTGAAGGCCGGCACGGCTCACAGATTGCTGCTGAACACACAAACGTCCCAGTCCGGATGTTTGTTCCTTTTTCTGCGAGCAAGCTGCTTGCTGCCGCCGCCACGGCAGCAGCCCGAGGCCACGGGGCCGTCCGCATTAGTCCAGCGAACAGGTGTTTAATGGAGTCTGGACAAACACACTAAGACCTCCGCACTCACATCTATCTATCACACGAACACACACAGTAAGCAGGGGGAACGAGAGAGAGAGAGAGAGAGACCTGCCGGTGACACCTATCCATCATCTTCGCTGCGACGCACACACCGCGGCGAGCTGCGCCCGGGCCTTGCGCAGGGGCGCCCACGCACGCACCCACGCACCCTCAGCAGCCGGTGTCTGCGTCTGTGTGTGTGCGTCTCATGCAAGGAGGCCCAGTAATGAACAACAATATGGTCCGTCCCAAATTACCTCCCCCTGTCCACTCCATTAAAATGTCATAGGTCCAAATGTTAATATCTCCCCGCCGTGGCTTCGCAGATGACATTTCACGACTGTCCCCCCTCCCTCCTTCCTGGTTTTTTTAAATAGATTTCTCCAAGTGCTTACAAATCATCTTATTTTCTGAGCTGTTTTGGAGAATCGCACTTATTTATCCATAAAGACCGTTGCGATTTTTAGCCAGCAATTATCCCGCAGGCTTTAATAAATCATTTCAGCTGCGAGCGCACAATGTTGAATGACATGCGGCGATATTCTCTCTCGTTAATTGGGTTGGAAATACTTCAGGAATACGACAGTAATCCGAAACAAATGGAAGGGGAGATTGTGGGTTCTGACGGAGGAATAAATAATTAAAATGACACAATTATTTTTGGTATAATTAATTACGCAACGTCAGCCGTGGCTTCAAAATGTAAAAAAAAAAAAAAAGAAAAATCCCAGAGGAAGAAACAATAGATTAGTTTTCTATCAATTGACAACGCTCGTTTCTCCCTCTGATAACCGAGTGTAACATTTCCCGACGTGATCGATTTGAAATCGATGCAGATTTTCCAACATTGGCTTCACCCTGAGTCACGCGCTCGTGTTATCCGCCATCACGACGGGCTCTGAAGGAGTTGTTTGTGAGTGCGATCTGCCCGGTCTAATTAAACCACCTCTGCTGGAGCCGCAGAAGAAGAATGCCTCGCAAAACAGGTGAGACAGGAGCAGATGGTGCCAATACGCCGCAAATCACTTCAATTTCTTAACATAAGCTCCCCAGCTGTCCGAAAAGTGTGAAGTGATTGCACTTAGGTTAATAATTAACTCTGAGTCATTTTATGAGTTTTTAAATAGCCCAAAGGGTTGAAGTTGGTCGAACGCACTTGGAAAAGTAAGTGTGGGAAGTTTGGCCCACACAAGCCAGGCAGGCAGTGGTGCTGCTACTCGACTTTTTGTATGGGGGGGGCACGTGGTGGGCAAGGGTGACAACAAATGCAACCAAAAACTTAGTCAGATTCGCAGTAAACATGCAAAGATTCTACATTCCTGTAATGTAAAGATGTGCTAAGTTTTAATCATTAGCTCAAGCTAGCTTCACTGCTGAGGGAGTGATTGCAATTAGCGAGTTTTTTTCTCACACTTGAATAACTTTGCTTTTCAGGAAACAATATGTTGTTTTTCAGATTACACAAATAGATTTCAGTGGAGAAACAATTCATCAAAAATGCTGGAAAGCCAATATTAGCAATAAGTTGTGTCCGGCTCGTCCCTGCAGCATGACAGATGTGTTTGCACAACTACCGATAAAGTGTGTGAGAAATGAAATGGCAAAGCGACCAGCACAGCATATGCTGACGTGATACAGAAACAAAGAATATTTTCTGGCATTTTGTTGTCCAGAGAGACAGAGCAACAGGATCTTTGACAGGATAAAAACAGAAGGGGAATGACAAATGTTTGGTTACATCAAAGACGGGACGCCGATCGCACAAAACATGCCAACAGATGAATCACAGTGAAGTCTGGGATGTTTAGCCTGCAGAAAAGTGGAGGGAATCGGAGGCCACGACAGGCTCCTCCGAGAACCAATCGCACGGATATCGGGAGACAAAATGTAATAGGGAAGAAAATGTTCCATCTGTTGGAGTGTTAATGTCAAAGGGAGAACACATGAGGTAATAGACTGGAAGCAGGAGCTGATGGGAACACTTTAGCAGTGACATTAAGCTGTGATTTTATTGCTGGGTGTGAAAATAGGCTACGAAAAGCTGGACGGTAGCATCGATCACAACACTGCGTACAAACAACCGCAACACAGCATTGTGGAGAGGACAGAAAACATTTCACACCACCGAATTATCCACCTTCTCCGACTGAGTTTGTTTTGAAACAATAGAGAGATAAATGACAAAAACAAAGCGACAGGTTACCACAGCTACGGAGGGGCTGTCTGCTACTGTCCAACGTAGCCCCACCCTTCCCGCTGAGCACTAACCCCTCTGCCCACATTCAGTCCTTGCTTCACCAGCCAGTGAAGGGTGCTCACAATTACCACCATTGAACATCAGCGTAAACGTCCTCTTTTGAGTGCTTCCGTCTATTTCTTATTTTTACAACTAAAACAAAACGCAGCAGCATCCTTCCCACCGTGCCAGTGAATATTCATCCAGGCCATCAGTGAGAGTGAGGGTTGGACCAACGTAAATATGTTGTTTGATCCCTCAGAAAGCCTAAAGCAAACTTGTTTGTGTGGAGTTCCACCAGCTTACCCAGAGTCACTGATCTATTTGTATGTGAGCTAATAAGAGGTCCAAATGGAAGTGATTCAGCTAATGATGAGAGGAGCTCCGCTGTATGAGGGCCCTGACGGTGCTCCTCACACACTCATGAACTCTCTTTAGCCAGCTGCTTGTGAAATCAATAAAGTGTCTGTCGCAATAGATCAGCATCAGTAAAAATTTCATTAGAGACGGCCCTGGGTTAGCTTAAGAGATAAACATCGCCAACACATTATCTTCTAATTCTCGGGGGATTGTCGTCGCCCCCCCCATTCAAACAATGGCGGCAGTAATTAAACTAAACTCATTTGGAGAAGACGAACGCTGGCTGGCTCTGCCACCGACTGCGTCTCCTTCTGCTTTCCTCTGTCTGTCGGCAAAAAAAAAAAGGAATGAATCGACTTCTCATCCTCCCTCTGCAAAACAAATCAATGCTCAGTTAACTGACTTCTGACCCTTGCACTCTGAGGGCCAGCGGTGACGAGGTGAGGATAACAACGAGGCAATGACGCATTGAATACGTGAATGAGTATCAGTTATTGCATTAACATGCATTTTGTCAATCGGATGGTCGCTCGTGAGAAATACAGATATCCGACTGGAATCATTGTTTATTGATTGAATCAAAGAAAAAAAATCGTGTTGTTTCTAAATAAGCTTTTTTTTCCTGGTAGCTGCACCTCATGTTTGCACTCTGGCTCCCCCTAGGGGGAGCCACACCCTAAACTTAAAGGAGTAGTATCTTGCAAATGAATGTATTTTCCTTTGTCTTGTTTAGCCTGAAGTTTCAGGAAGATCACTGTCAGGATAAATGAAACCAATCCTGCCAAACCTCACATCCTACTTTAAACCACCGTTATTTCTACCATGACTTCTTTGCAGCCACATTGATCTCAACCTCCCTCGGTCTTCTCTGAAAGAGACGTCGCGATCAAACCAGCATTCAACCACTTGAGCCGGGAAGCTTCGGCAAAAAAAAGGCTGTGAAGTCGGATCGTTTCCTTTTTGAAGTTGCTGCTCCGCGGAGTTAAACTGTTGCTTTGGGATCCTCCCTCCCACATCCATTCAGAAAGGAATTACAAGTCGGTGCGCATGCAAAGCCACTGCGGCTAATGAAAGGAACGACAGGAAAAGCGCCCTGAGCGCCATTGTTGCGACGAATCCCGGGAACACCGTCGATACGAGCCGTCCCCCACCCACCGAGGCCCAGAGGAAAAAAATCCCAGTGACGAATCTGGGCGAGAACGCGCGGAATCTTGACATCCAAGCAGCAGAGAATTGTCTCCCAGTGCTAAATATACCGCGACTGTGAGAGGCCGACACGTTGTTGGGCCGTGTGTGTGTGTTTGTGTGCGTGTGCCTGCAGGGCTTTAGCAGTGTAAGCCAGGTTTTGAGCCTGTCAATGTCTCTATAGCCTCTAATCCATGTGTGGAGTGAAGGGTGACCATCTCTCTCCCCTCGCTCTCCCCCTGTCTCACCCAGTCTCTCTATCTCCACCTAAGCCTCTTTTCACCCCAATTTAACACCAATCGTCCCTTTCACAATGCCGCCTGTAGCCCTGACACGGACCCCCCGCCTCCCCCACCTCCACCTCCCCTCCCGCATGCATGCGCGCACTCCCACACACCCGCAGCCGCCCGTTATCCCATGTAATTGTCGTGGCATCACTCTCTCTCCACTGTAATCTCTCCCCTCTGTCTTAGTCCCTCCATCACGATTAAGTCACCTCTCAGGCTGTGTCAATCATTGTTAGATCTGTGACTCGCCGCATCGGGGGCCGGAATGATGAAGGATCAGCCGGACGGAGAGAGGGGAGGAAAAAACAGAACGTGATTAAGGGAACCGAGGCAATTTAGGTGATTCTCAGAGACTTTGTTAAAAAAAAAAAAAAAAATGTAGTCGGGTCGTTCCCATTAGAGCAGGGAGGGTGGGCTGGAGAACGCAAGGCCCCCCCTCCCTCCCAACACTAATGCTGAGTCGATCCCAGACAAAAGCTGTGTGAACCGGCTTGGGTTTCTATTGCTTCTCGGAAGGGAACCTGTTTAGCTTCACTGTGATTGTCAATTGTGAGCTGCTTTGAGCAGCATTTGGGGGAAACTTGGTTGCACTGATTGCCACAGTGTTGTTGGAAGGAGGTTTAGGATTTATTGTGTTTCCTTTCTTTGCCTGACAGTGTTTCATTTGCTCCTCGAAAGAAATTGTCCTTTAAAACCACATTTAAAAGGCAATGTTGACATTATTTTTTGGTCCTTTTTTTATTTAGTATTCCTTTTGTCAGGTCTGAGTGGTTTTAGTGAACCATTGAGGGTCTTCTCTGTAGAGGCAGAGAGTGTGGCATCATAGAGCAATTTGGTTTTCCTCTCCCACTTCAAAATGTGCATTTGAAGTCAGGCAATTCTTCTTTTGTTCGAGTTTATGTGGAACTTCTCTGTTTGCCCTGTGATGAACTGATGACTTGTGCAGGACGTGCACACTCTGCTGTGTTTTTCTGCAAATTATGTGCCAATACAAAACAAATTTACAATCCCCAATAGTTTTTTTTTAATTGCTTCCAATGTTTCGTACAATTTGTGGTAGCACCATATTATTTTATAAGCAGTCAGTGAGCAGGTTCTTAAGAATCCTACAATATAGCTAAAGGATGAGGTTTTAATGAATATGCAGACGTTCAAGTGTTCATCAGGGTTTGAACAAAGGCAGATTCAAACAGCGACGTCAGACATTTCAGAGCCACGGATCTCCCCCGCTATTCACAGTCTGAGCATCACAAACTCGTCTGGTATTTCCTCCTCTTGTTTCACATCACACATCAGCTTTCAGAGGCTCGGTGACCTCCCTGCAATTAGTCACCTTTACAGATTAATCACCGTGAAAGGAAACCAAGAGCGAAGCGAACGGCGATGAGTTTTTAAAGGACCACTGGTGACTGAAGTAGCTGAATCCTACTGGAACCTTTTAGTGTGATCCATCCAAGTCATTCGAAAGCTGGATTCAGATCAGAGACGCCGATTCAGTGATGTGCACCATGAAATGGGACACGCTGAGATTCCATTGACGTGTCCTGAAGCCTTTTGATTTTTGATTAGTAAAACTGTCTCTGTTGAAAAAATGGCAATACTTATTTTATATCCTACAGTATCGGGTGGGTGAGTAAGTGAGTGAGTGAGTGAGTGAGTGAGTGAGTGAGTGAGTGAGTGAGTGAGTGAGTGAGTTTCATTTAGAGTACATGAATTGGAACAGGAGAAAAGGTGAAAAAGGAGCCTCACTGGTGTCCTTCTTCTTCTTCTTCACTCTGCTTTCCCCGGGTTGGAGGGATGGAGGTGTCCCTGGCAGGTCAGATAGAGGAGGACTTAAGGAGAGCAGCAAGATACAGATGTACAGATTAAACAAAAAAGCGGGACAGGGAAGCAAGTGCTCAAAGTCGAAGTTGGATACAGAAAGCCGGAGTGAGAGATGTAAGAGGAGATGTTTTGTATTTCAAAAGTTGCCCTTTGTGTGCGGTTAGGAGGAGGGGAGCTCTTGATGCCTCCCACGCAGTTTGGCCCGGGGCCTCGGCAGCCCTACGCTCAGACCCAGATCCCTCCCAGTGCTGCACAAGGATCGCAGGGCTTGGCTGCAGACGCTGGGTGCCAACGTCTCTCGGCAGTAAAAGATGTGTGAGGCGCTCACCAACACAGAGCTCCTCTCCTCCAGCACAGCAGTGCTGGGCTCTGGATGAGGCCCAGATGCAACTTTTTTTTTCCTTGCTCCATTAGTCACACTTTGTTGAGGTGTAACATAGATGTGCGCGGGAACGGGACACGCGAGCGCAGAGAGGAGGGCTTCCATGAGTACGCGCCAGGTACTTTAGCGCACAAATGTAACTATAGCTGAAATCCCTCTGTTTGCAGCAGCA
The DNA here is from genome assembly GCA_032274765.1 of Malacoctenus tetranemus. NCBI lineage: Eukaryota > Metazoa > Chordata > Actinopteri > Blenniiformes > Labrisomidae > Malacoctenus > Malacoctenus tetranemus. Next base: position 869 of record JAUESF010019417.1, on the reverse strand, counting down.
GGGTTCCTGGAGGCCAGTTCTCGCTGAGCCGAGCTTTCCTCTGGCCTACGAGAACAAACAAAGGTCTTCCTCATTTGAAAACTACGGAGTCAACTGTGCTGCTGCTCAGGTTGTTACAAACGCGCACTGAAAAAGGGCTGGTTTGGGTTTGAGACATTAATTCCTCACTAAACAGAGACCAACCTTTCTTTAAAGGGACCACCATAGTCAAACAGGCACTATTGCTGTCACAATAAAAGGGGACAATGGAAACGGCTTTGTGCTTTTGTTATGAAAGATTCTCCCTTTGTGCTTTGGTGGAAGTGGGCATGTCTATAAGTGTTTGGCTTCACTGCAATGTTTTGATCAATTAAAAAGGAGGATCGTCAAAGTTCAAAGCAGTCAAAGGGAAGCCCAAGGAAAAGCAGCTGCTTATATAAGCTAGCAGGTGCTGGAAGGTGTCGATAGGACTTCCTGCCACGCGTGGGGCAACGTGCATATCTAGTGGTGTTAACATTCGATGTTTCCTTAGGTCAGTAATTTGACCCCCGTGAGACCTTCGATTGGTCAGCCCCTTAGCACACCAGCGGGTGGCAGGAAGGATTCCAGTCGCCTGGACGCTAATTGGCTTCTTGCTGTTGGAGGAATCAAAAGGAAAAGGAAGGCGAGGCAGACAAATAAACTCTGTGGAGAAAGGAAAGACAGGAAAAGTCTCTTTATCCACAAATGCTGCCAGAATGGACTGTTGAATGAGAAATACGGTTTCGATGGTCACACATTGGACAGACATTAGCTGCAGAGCTCGGCAGATACGTAATCTGTGTGTGTGTGTGTGTGTGTGTGTGTGTGTGTGTGTGTGTGTGTGTGTGTGTGTGTGTGTGTGTGTGTGT
>JAUESF010019415.1:0-10652 GCA_032274765.1 Malacoctenus tetranemus | reverse complement strand
GTGTGTGTGTGTGTGTGTGTGTGTGTGTGTGTGTGTGTGTGTGTGTGTGTGTGTGTGTGTGTGTGTGTGTGCCCGTGCACATGTGCGGAAAATGTTTTGTCAGGCCAAAACGGCGGCACAGAGCTCAAACACCAGATGGACGGATTCTAAAGGAGGAAGCTGCTGACCGGCGTCCCACCGAGCAAACAAACCAAAACAAGGTTGCAGAGTCAGTGTCTGAAAGACACACAAAACATGGAGCAACACACTACAAACACACTGTCTCTCTGCTGTGTACCTGGTAAGTTTCACTCAATAACCCACAAAGCATAAAAACATGCTAAAAATAAACTTTGTTACTTTGTTTTCCGCAGCACTGAATAGTCAGCCTGCCTGCTTCACACCAAACACAAAATCACTTCAATAGTTTGCAACAGTGGTATAAAACGTGGGGTCTTTAATGCAGTTGCCAGTCACCTCGAAGGAGACCCTGAGGCTTTTTCCTTCTTTAAGGATGTCAAAAGAAAAAAAAGTCTAAAAAAGGCCTGGCAATGTGTCCCATGCTTTTATTTTGAAGGCACATTCATTTGCATGTTGGTGAGAGTGAGTGCCTCCAACAGTGTTTGGCTTTTCTTCATTGTTTTGGAGCATCAGAGTTGGTCCAGAGGGCCAGTGTGAACTAATTAAGCAAAAATGTACAGTGTAGTAACATCCTATGTGCCATGTGGGTTTGAAAAATTAAACAAACAGCTTTTTTTATTACATCAACCACTTCAGTGAGCGGCTCAAGTTCGATCTTCAAGGACCGAAAGGCCAAAGCTAATAAACACTCGACTAACAGACGTGTCCAGTGACAGCAGAGCAGAAAAGTGCAGACGCTCTGACCTTTACTCACAAAGATTAGACTGTGGACCAAAAAAAGTGAGAGATTGGAGCACAATAAAAAAAACAACAACAAAAAAACCAAACAAATCAAAGGCTAAGAGGTGTAACAAAGATTTACTGAGTCCACCCTGTCAGAAGGAGTGCGACGAATATAATGGAGGTGAACCGATGCTGGACGCTCACTGTGAACCACCTTTGTCACAGCTGTCACTTTATATCAAAAAAAGATCATGCTGGTTACTTTCTCCTCTGGTCTCTGTCAAGGTACCAGAGCTCACACAAGAAAATAAAGGTTAATGGAGGTCAGACGAGCAACTTCACTGCTCTGACAGCTAAACAAAGGATGAAATTATTATCAGACTCAAGCCAGAGCGTGTGCGTGCGTGCGTGCGTGCGTGCGTGCATGCGTGCTTGCAGGCATGCGTGGGAAAGGCTGTAATTTCATTTCTATAACGAATAAAAACTGGCAGAGTGATCAAGCAAAAATCACATATCAGCATACAATGATGAATAAATATTCCCTTTGTCATTGTTTGTTTCTGTGGTGTCATGATGAAAGTTGAGGCTCTGCCTCCACGTTGCAGTCAGGGGGGAACGTGGCCAAGACCATGTCAAAGCAATATATGCTAAAAGTAATATTTTTGTTTTGATTGAACAATTCCTAAGTTTGCAAACTGAAATACAAATCATGTTGTGAGAGTAAAGCTGATAAAGTAAAATCACAGTAATTCAGTTGCAATTCTGTATTGTGCATATTGACTTGAGCGGAGGCCAAAACAAATCAAAGCAAAACAACTTGTTAAAAGTATTTCCACTCTTTAGAATAACCCAAAAGTTCGCAGCTTTTCCTTCATGTAGACTCGGACTTTGTCTCCATGATGAGGAAAGTTTTCACTCAGTGGGCAGAGAGAGAGAAAGAGAGAGAGAGCGAGAGAGAGAAAACCAACGAAAGAAAAGTCATGTTTTCAGAATTAGCTGGCTGAGCGCAGCCTTCGCCTTAGGTTAACTGGGAAATAATATGGGGTGCAGCCAAGTACAGCATCATTGGATGGATGAATAAACTGAACAAATTAGCAAGATGGACTGCTTGAATATGAAAGTGAGGCGGGGGCCAGGACAAAAACACTGGGAGTGAGACAATAAGGAATGCCAGATAAGGACAGACAGACAGTCAGGGAAAAAAAGGAGGGAAGAAGCAGCTGGAAAGACTTGTAACAGACAGGCTGATGATACCAGTGCCAGGCCCGCAATGAGCGCTGGTCATTTGCATGAAAATACAGAGTCTGGAGGGTAATTTCAACAGCCTGATAACTTGTCAGTTGGACACAGAGTCCAACGGGAAGCTAATGGGCTCCGATGCAGCACCGACAGCGGCAGCAGACTCCTGCAGAGCCTCTGCAGGGACGAGCAGCCGAGATGTTTCCAGAAGCCGCCGCCAAGAGAAGAAGTTCATCTGAGTTTTTCAACCCTGGTTAAGTTTCAGGGTTACAAAACTGCAGCGGTTCAAGGATTCCTCGATTAGTCAAACCACGAAAACAATATCAACAGCTACTTAGTCAACAAAGGGTTGTTTCAGCCGGAGTCTTTTAATTTGGGGGCATTAAAGTTTAATGAGGAAATATTGCATTTCATTCGCTTCTTCATGATGATAAACTCATTTTAATTTCCATAAGGTTCATTTGTTTTCAGGGCCTGAGGAAACACTGGCTGACATTTTTGTCTATTCTTCTAACTGATGACGAGAGAAACTTTGGGTCTTGCAAATAGACCAAGAATGCACAAGGAAGTGACATAGAAGAGGTGAATCGGGTCTGTAACAACATTGAACACATTGTGGGTGTTTGAACCCAGCCAGTCAATGATCATCTTAAGTAAGTCACGCTGTTGTTAGTGCATGACGTCAGTGCAGCTTGGTTCACTTTAATTAACCGAACCAAATAAAAGTGTGGAGTTATTCCCCGAACACCCTGGTGTGAAAGCACCCGGACGCTCCAAGGTCAAGTTAAAGTTGGGGTAAAAGGGGGGAAAGTTTGCACTGCAACTGGAGATTTAATATTGGAAAAAAGAGGTTGACACAAACAGAACAACTTCCAAGAAGAGGCTCTGCGCCATGTGAAATATAAAGTGACTTGATATTCTTCGTGCACTGCAGCTGTTGGGACGGTAGAATCAATTCTGGTGGGAAATTCTTTTTCCAGCAACTCATTCACATTCTGGAAAAAAATCCAACAAACAAGCACATTTCCACGTCAATGAGTGATACATTTTATCTGAGCTCGACAGAAATTGACACATAGCGAAGGAAAAGTTGCCTATTCAGCATTATTTCCTCAGAAAGGAATTCAAAATGATCAATCCCTGATTAGAAGACTTTTCTGACATACTCCCAATTTCCAGCCTGCAATTAAAGTTCAATTCCGCCTTCAAATTTCTCGAAACGAAAATGATTACCGTGGCACAATAATTCTTTCCAATCCATTTCAACAAAATTGCGGCGGCGGCGACGGCACTGATAACCGTCAGCTTTGCCTACAGAAAGAAAGAAAATGTTTAAACATGAAGAGTGTTATTAACATTTGGCAAGAAGACACAGCTGGCTAGATTAGTTCCTCAGAATGAAAATGAAACGTAATGCAGTCGACGCAGATGATGGACGGACACAATTCGGCTGAGGGATGAAAGGAAGCCGGGAGAGAAAGCAGAGAGACACAGAGACGAGGGGAGAAAAATGTCAAACCAAACCGGCAAAGGAAAAAAAAAAGGAGGAAGCAATGAGAGGGAGAGAGGAAATGAAATAGTTGAGTCATTCATCCTCCAGGTCCTTTTCATCCCAAATCAATAGACCATCAAGGCTTTTTATCCACTCCTGGTGTCCCACTTTGAGCCTTCAGACCTCCACTGTGATCAGCAACACAAGGTTAAAGGCTGAGCTGCAATGGCAGGTGTCCCTGTATCACTGCAGAGAGGAGACGAACAGCTGGGTGGTCTCAGAAAGACTCTGCAGACAAAACAGGCTAAAGAGGGCTTTCATTCCTCTCCGTGAGTCAGTCTTGAAGGTTAGCTTTATTCAGGAGGTATCATCAAACAAAACAAAACAAAAAACTTTCTTTTATAATGACTACGGGCACTTTGGTGAGAGGACTGACCAGTGTGGTTGAGAGTGAATCTTCATTTTCTTTTGGTGGACACAGATGAGTGTGGGGGCGCAGGTCGAGCTGAGCCTCCCCGCCAACCTTCACTGGAGCAGACTGGTACAGCAACAGCTCGTCAGCACAACCAGGCTCCCCCATACCGAGCCAATTCCAGGTGGAGAACCGTGAACCCACAGTCAGAGGTGCTGATCTGCCTTCCAACTACATCACAACTGGAAACTCGTTAGATGCTTAAGTTTGACTTCACCAACCTATAACTTTGTGTTTTTTAACCAAAGACTCATCACGTTCCCTCTTTTGCCAATATGAAATTACCTGTAAAATAAAGACAATATAATCAACTTCAGATTTTAGATGCAAGTCTGCTGGTTAAAAAACAACCTGTAATCGACAAGAAAATGTACTTTGTGGTTTTCTTCAATTACACTGGTCACATTTAGGAAACATTTTTACAAAGTTTATATGGTAAACAAACTAATCTTTGGGTTCACATTCATGCCGTTGCAATTTCTTGAACAGATTGTTGTACCACAGGTGAACCCCCCTTCAGGAAAGGAGAAATGTTGTTACATGATCCCCTATCGACTTCCAGCGTCAGTCAGCAGTGACATCGGTTTGAATGCGTGTGAAGTTATGGATTTCTTGTTAAGGGTGCACGGCAGAGGTTTTACTCCAAGACTCAAGTAATCTCTGTTCACTTAGCAGCTGACTGAATTGAGTGCAAAGCTGCTCCTCTGGGGACCACTGCAGAAGGCAAAACATTAGCAACAGCAGCAGCAGGAGAAGGAAATGAGACGGAGACATTCATTTATTCATCGATTTCCTCAGCAAACAGCTCAAATCGCTCCCTGGGATCCATCCTGCAACAGGAATTTCCTTATCTGTCGACAACATACAAGTGTTGGAAAAAGAAAAGCGTGTGAAGGTTACCACTGGTGTGAAGGTATTTGTTGAGACATTTTGTTTGCTGATGGAGCAAACAATCCTGTTAGATAGTGCCACAGTGATACAACAAATTACCATTTTCTTCTCTTCCCGGCTGTTCCTGAAAAGAGTCTTCCCTGTTGCTGCACATTGAGGTTTAAATAAAGGATCTCCATACTGTCAGCTCCAGTGCGGTGAATAGATTGTCATAATCTTGTAAATTGCTTTAAGAGCGCTTTAATTTGATAGTTGCAAAGCTGCCGTCTCGCTGTGTCTGTCCTGCTCAGGGATCAAACTGTTAGCTTAGCATGAAACCATAATGAAGGCTGCATAGTTCAGTGAAGAGCAGCTGTTGAAAAATGTTTGTCTGTCTGTAGCATTAACACGCATCCTCAGTGGTCACGAGACATGAAAAAACTGAAAAAACATTGAAGTAAAATAAACAAACTGAAATGATTAACATCAAGATTGTGACTGAAATGCAACAGTCCACAATTAAGAACAGATTTGACTTCTTTTGTCTGATGAAACCGATCACACCTCTGACAGCCTGTTCGTTTTCTTGGCAGCTCATAAAAAATCAACACAAATCTCTCACAGACTGTGAATATGAGGAAGGTTTAACTTTACAGAGCTCCTCCGCACATGTTCACATAAACCTTTGATATTTTTTCACACCTCCGATGTCGTCGGGTTGCCTTTTCCCTTGTAGCACTTAATGAAACGGCAAGAAATGTCAGTTCCATTACAGCAGGGTGGCTTTAGACCAGCCGGTGTCAGCAAAGTGCAGCTGTGAACATCAGCTCATACAGTCTCTATTAGACAGCCTGAATTGCCACAACAAAGCTCAGAGTGTTCCTTACTACTTACAAGAGTGAACAACTCAGAATTATATTCTGAAACTCACTATCTGACTATGTTGCTTTGCTGTTTTAGCTGAATTATGTTACAGATTGTGCTTATTGAATGAAAAGCTCAGTGTATTTCAAAAGGTGAAACTTACAAATTAAAGTTTTAACAGTATTCAGAGTCAAAATGAGACGGCAGGCTGGCATGGTTTTGTTTTTTTTCTTAAAAGTCTCGACTCAGTCTTGTAAGTTTCCCAAGTTGTGAAACTCATTCAGATCCAGATTAGACCGGTCTCACCGTCCCCGCTGATCGTGGAGCTTTGAAGTCGGGACAAAGCGGTGAGGCCCGTTCCCAGAAGAAAAGCTCGACAACAAACCACAATCTTCATTTTGTCAAAGCCTCACATCAACATCCAGCACCAGAGTCCCCAGCTGGGTTTACACACCGGACGAACAAACAAACGGCACAACAAAAAACACTCGCAGTCATGCTGCTTGTATAAGCCTCCAATACAAGCAGCACCTATGGAGAATAAAGACACGAGAAAGCAACAATTGCTCTCTCTGATTCTGATCCTCTGGAGATGTTACCAGTGAATTACCTCGAACTCTCTGTCAATGAGATAAAAACATTTATTTGTAAATGTTTTGTGCTTTGCATCCTGAGCTTTAACAAAGTCTCTGCTTGGCTGAGCTCCACCGCAGCGACTCCACCGCAGCAGAGGAAAGATTTGGATCTGCAGCTTTCTCTCTGTCGTCTCAATCAGACTTAGGAAACTTCACGTGTCATTGCACTGAAGGAGAGGTCAACATCCCCTCCTGAGAGGAACACCACGACTGGTATACACCTGATAACGGCTCCAAATACTCACACAGAAATAACAATAAGATTAGCATCTAGCACTGTTTGTAACAGATTGCTGTCTTTTTTTAAAGGACTCTTTCTAGCATTTCTATTCCATCCTATTCAGAGTTTACTTTAACCCAAGACACATGAGATTAGGCCTTCACTCAAGGGCCCAGAGTGATGGTGAAAATGGTTATGACAATCGATAGCATTGACTTTACCCACCACAATCTATTGATACTCTGGAGATTTGAACCAGCAACCTTCCAGACACAGGGAGGCTCCTTGAACTCCCACGCCACCATTGCTCTCACTTGCTTGACAATGCTGCGACAGCATCTTATACAGTCTCATCTCCCACAGACAGAAACCTTTTTCTTACCGTCTCTCCTGTTGAGCTTGGCGAAGCCCGGCGCATGGCTGCTGGACAGCTCGGAGGAGCTTCTGAAGGAAGACGGAGGGAGGTTGGACACCAGGGCACTGTCACACGCCTCTGTCAAACAACAAAGCAGAAACAAGCACCATTAAAAACTGAACATTATGTGTTGACCGAAGGTGTCACACTCAAGTGCGGGCACCGAGAGTGGGACTCGTACCACAGAATGAGAAGGCCACTCAGCTGCAAGGTGTTAAATGACACTGTGGCTCAGTAGATAGAAATCCTTCATGTCACTGAGTCAGTGTTTACAAACGTGACATCACGAGACTTTGATTGGATTTTTCTTGACATAATAAAGCCTGAAAGTCAAGACTGAGGACAAATAAAAAAGGAGTGATGCTCTAATCTCTCCTACGCCAGAACAGCAAGTTATACTGGAAGGCTGTTTGAGGTGGAGATGAACACAAACTCTGTATAATAAAGCCACCAACCCAAAAATCAGACCGGGGTTCCTTGAACTCTTAGGTGGGAGTTTTCTCCATCCTCCCACTGTGCCATCAACATCTTGAACCATTTGAGAGGATGAGAAAAGACCCCCTGTGACAACACTCAGCCCTGACCACCTGCTGTATATCAGACGATACGTATGCTTGGCTGTGACACTGAAACAATCTCCTGCAATAATTTCTTCAGCTGTAGGTGTTGAGATTCATGGATGATTGTGGGCAAGATCAATGAAAAATACTGTGTGTTCATAACGAGGAAAGTAAGAAAGAGAGAGGAGGAGATGAAGTTCTTACATGTAGTGGGCTGAAGTGAAGTGAAGGGGTCACTAGAGAGCAAGTGGATTGAATGACTGATGCCTCAGTCAAAGCAGACTAAGTGGTTGGGAAAAGCTGATAGAACAGAAAGAGACGAGCTTCCTCCAGTGAGTCTTTACCTGCCTGAACCGCTGTGAGCCTCCATTGCATGTTTCATGTCGACTCAGTGAAAACACACCTTTAACATCATGCTCCAGTCTCTCAAAGCGCGGGTCGCAGTTCACGGCGGCGGGTACCGTCTCCAATCTGAGCATGAATGTAAACATCTTCATGGCTCAAAGTCATGGGAGATGTTGAATGGGGAGCTTTCAAACACCTCTGCAAAGTGAAAACCACGACTGAGAGGTTCAGAGAGAAGAAACCAAAAGAACAAAACACACTGGCAACATTTCAGCATTCAGTGGGAGACAGACTTTTTTCCTCCCACTTTCTGGCCGGGTTGAAGAAACAGCAAACTGATGAAAACCTCAAGAACTTTATGATGTTGTGAGATAAAATAAAGCATTGGATCTCAAAATGATCAGCTTTTTTTTTTTGGACAGAAATTTTACGAAATGAGTGAAGGGTCTTAATCTGGAGGGAAGGATAAACGAATGTTGTGATCATGTCGTGTTGTGGAGATGAATGAGGCCTGACTCAGTACAAGTGGAGAGAGATGGGGATTGAATCAGCTCTGTCAGAGGAAAGCCTCTACACATATTTGGTGTAAAGCAGATTCCTTTTCTATAAAAACATCATACATTATACATCACGCAAGAATTACCATTAATTAAGATTAATTGATGTCTTTTCCACACTGTCACAAAAATACAGAATAATTTCACAAACACAAACGCTGGAGAAGTTGTTTTTTTTTCTCTTTTTTTTTGCTGGGATCTTTTTAATTGACTCCACAACAGGAAAAAATGTACTTCACTTTCAACAAGATGCACTATTGAAATGACTGTTTGGTTTGTAAGAAGGGTCTGTGATCAGCGTAGTGTAATTGCATCATACGGATGTACACAAACATTTTAAAATGTCACCTCTATAAATATTCATGCTTTCCTCTCAAACTGTAAGCTGGAGCCAAACCGAGGCTCTCACCATCTGAAGCCGCTCTGTTAATGGATGTTGTTCTCCACCACCGAGACAAGAGCCAATTACTGTGATTCACGCTGCCGTCCGATCTGGGCCCACAACTCGGACAACGAGGCTTTAGCTTCGATTGCTTTGTCAACATCAGCCTCTTCTCCACAGCGCGGGTTCAACTCCAGCCTCTTGATACCCACAACGCTGCGATAATTTCATTGGCTGAAGTGGAATAACAATCCATTCACACGAACGACTTCTCACAGGTTGTCCATGTTAGAGCCGGGTACTTGTACACAGAAGTTACAATCGTCAGTAAATGATGAAGGAAACGCCTGGTTAGATTCTGTCAAGTAGCTTTCTGAGTAAAAGTTTGCAGCGTGTGCTGCTCAGTCCCCTCCCTCTTCCCACGCTCCCCTTTGTGGTGTTAAAACACTGTGAGCCTGTTAATTCATCCAGCTGTTCACAGGATTTAGCAAGATACAGAAACCCCCATTAATGAAATGAGTGAAACATTATAAATAGATGGATATTTTAGAAACTGACAATGAAGTCAATGAGGTCATTGTGAATCCAGACGACAGTTTGTCTGCCAACAATCACTTTGAGACGTTGAAGGAGGAGAACGTCTTTTTGCTGGGGCAAGATGGCCACGAGAAAAGTTTGACCCCCAACATTTACCTGCAAGTTGGCTTCATTGGAGCAACGTCGTCAAGATCACTTAGCGATTCATACATTTCCAAGAAAACAAGTAAACTTTTTTTTACATTGAAGGTTCTTGCTAATGTCTGTTGGTCAGAGTTTGGCTTCGCTGGCCTGAAGGTGATTCAGAGTTGTGACAGGGTGTCCAGAAATGTACTTCGAAGCAGGAGCTCCAGGGAAAAAGTGGCTGAGAGCAACTGGTTCAGAAGACAAGGGGTTTGAATTTTTACTTCCCAGCGACCGCAGCACAGAATCCGAACATCTATCACTTTTCTCCACCTGCTTTATCCACATCAGGGTCGCAGGGGGCTGCAGCCTATTCCATTCGTCTCCAGGCTATTGACAGGATACACCCTGGCCAGGTGAGCAGTTCATCACACTGAGACGGACGATCACTCACACGGACTCACACCTAAGGCCGAGGCGAAATCACCAATCACTCCAATAAGCATGTGTTTGGACCATGGGAGGGAGCTGGAGGAGCCATAGAAATCCCAAACAGACATTGAACCCACAGAAAAAAGGCTTCAGCCTGCAGGTTTGAGACCCAAACTTTTTGTTGTGAGGTGAGAGTGCAAACTACAAGTTTTATATGCAGTTTTTTCCCCCTACAAGTTTGAAAGTACCACTTTTAAACTGATCAGATACATTCCTACATAGTCTCCGAGACACTGAAAGTCTATAGTTATAAAGCAGTTTGAGGACTGATTAAAAGTTTTTTTTAATGAATATTCTTCATGAAAACTTCCAGCTGGGCACGACAGAAGTCCAGCTCCTAATGGTTGAACCAGGATCCTTCTTTCTCAGTGATGGAGCGCTTGAAAAATCACACTTCCTCTGCTTTATTTTGCAGGTGAGTGACTCAGCAACCTTATTAAGCTTTTTGGCTCTCTGAATCTCCTCCTGATAGTCCTCATCCCTGCAGGCCTTGCCCTAACAGACTCTCGTTACTGCAGATGGTGGTGGTGATGGTGGTGGTGGTGGTGGTTGGGGGGGCTCTCAGTGTGAAAAGCAGGTGAATTGCAGTCGTCTGAAGAGGTGAAA
>JAUESF010019414.1:0-10658 GCA_032274765.1 Malacoctenus tetranemus | reverse complement strand
ACACACACACACACACACACACACACACACACACACGCACATATACATACACATACACATACACACACACATTTGATTTTTATCTCCGATCTAACAAATATTCCACTAAAAGTAGCCAGAGAGCATGTTGTCCTTTTCAAAAGGAGGGGAGGGGATCGCATTCCCCAAACACACCAACAATGAGGAAAAAAACGGTTGTTGAGAATTAGGGAGTGTATCGGAGTCGAATCGGTTCTCGTCAAGTCAAGATGCATCTGCCAGAAAGGTGAGCCTCAAACATGAATAAATGTGTATTTGCCACTATTAACAAAAACAGTGTGAGGATAGCCAACACTGGCTTGGAAAAATGTTTTCACATTCACAAATAAATCATTCGCAATCATATTTAGAATTGTGTTGAAACACATTTGGTTTTCAATACTTTTAGGTTTGGCTGATGTTGACAGCTGATGACAAGCGAGTCTTGTGAAGGCCACTGGTTTGCAGTCTTTCAATTCCTTTCGTTGTGTGTTTTGTTTTTGCGATAGAAATTATGTTTATATATTATAACATTTGAGGCCAATGCATAAGTCGGAAAGAATCAAGGGAAAGGTGTTTTAATTTGTGATAAAAATTCAATTTTGGAAACTGATAGCACTAGTTGACCTACATGCAAGTGGTCCTTTGTTATACAAAGAAAGGAGGTCAAAGTAGACTGTATCCAGTTTGAGTGCTGTGTTGCATTATGTGGCAGCACAAATGCTCCTGCAAGAGGACGTTGCATACAAGTGTGAGCAGCCTCAGCTGTCCATTTTGAATAGAGAGCAACAGAATCTGTTGTATCGGGGACGAGAGCGGTTTTCAATGGTCTCTGCCTCTGAGCTTCAGAAACAGAGTCCTGATTGGCTACTGGAGATCTCACCCCAAGGTGTGAAAACACCTCTGACTACAACTGATCTCTTCTTCTGCCTGCTGGCTCAGCAGTCGAGAGGGGGGAGAGAGGCATGCTGTGAGATCGAGACAACCTGTGAGATTTTGAGATTCAACATGGCGGCCCCCAGCTGCTAGATATGCACTCTTCATTCAAAGTTTCGCGTTTATCTTCGCATTACCTCCACAAAACTACAAACACACACATTACCTCCACAAAACTACAAACACACACAGAGCACTCGCCACAGTGGAGGAACACAAGAGCTTCATCGACCACTACTTCTACACCTGCATCATGGAAGACTCCAACACTATGATCTGCACTGAGAATCCATTCAAGCAGAAAAAAGCCCACGTGATCGACACCAGTGACTTGCGCTCTCCGGACATGGCCATCCTCCAGTCCATCAACAAGTAACTGAACATTCTTGGCAAGAAGCACCAAAAGATCAAGGACCTGATGCCAAGTTTGGAATTCTCTCTCCAACAGATCAGCGATCCACATCTGAAAACATCTCAAACATGGAATTTTTATACATCATTCCTCAAAAACCCAGTTTGATCAGATGATTCAAAAAAAAAAAAAAAGGGGGCAAACTGTATTGAGTCCAATGACCTCTCCAATGTATCCCCATCTCTGTTATGGGAAACAGGGATGACCATATTGAGAGACAAAATTATCTTATTATTCCTAAAAGAAAAAGTACGTACAAGTCAAAGAGGACTTGGGGGGAAAAAAAGCAAAATGGAATACACACTTGATCCTAGTGATAAAATATGGTCTGAATTACAAAATGCTAAAATACAAGGAGGACATATCTATCAACCCTGATGGTTTTTCGAACTCAACTGCACGGCAGTAGTCAGTATGAACGTTGAACAGTTTTACCAGAACACAAGTCAGCAGTCCAGAGTTCAAAACCAGCAGAAGCACAACACAGATGATCTGGGGACATAGTCGGGGACAGGCAAGAGTCAGGCACCAGACAGGGGAATGCATGGAGATAAGGCAAATCCAATTCCAAAAGACAGTCCAGGGGATCATGCACAGGCAGGTGATGTCAAAGGGAAGGCAGGCTCAGAATCCAAAAACAAATGGGCCGGGACACGGAACTCAGCACTACGGCAGGGAAAGAAGGCTGGTTGCGACTGGCGTGGAAACAGACAAACTGGAAACAAGACAAGAGCAGAAGCCCAAATATAGACTAAGAGCACCAGGTGAGTCTAATCACAGAGCAGGCACAGGTGCAGCACGTTAGGGAGGGAGCATGCAATCACACAGGAGGAGAGGAAAACAAGGAGCCTGCAACCAGAGACAAGGTGAGCTATCAAAATGACAGGAAACAGACAGGACAGACACGTGGAGTGTGCTGTATTTTATAGGATATCAGTCCTGGTGCTGCACAATTAAAATTGGGCTGCCACAAAGGCATTTTCTTCAATGTGTGCAGGATTTATTATTTGTATTATTTCTATGGTTTGCATTTGATTGATTTCAGATGAGAAGATAGACTAATAGCTACCAAATAGATGCGTTTTATTTTGAAGCTAGCTCATCCCGTGACCTCACATCCTGTTTTGCTCCTTACTTGAGGTGACTTCCTTTTGTCTTCCTCTTCAGAGCCTCTCAAGTATGGCAGACATGCTGAGAATTCACTGAATATTACCGAGTGTCATCATAGAGGCAATGCTGTAAGTTATTAAATGTGACATTAAGGATTTTAGGAATATGGAAATAAATATTTGATAAAAGCAGAGTTAAAAAGGTGGTTAAAAGGTAATTTTATTTACATTTGTTGTAAGCTAAGAGGAAACTTCATAGCTTCCGTGAACATCAACCACAGGCCTATGTTCTGGGTCTTATTGAGTTATGAGTATAGATGCTGATTGTTTTGTATTGTTTGTTTACAGTTTTCACCAGCATGTTAATGAGGAGGACACGGCCTGTTCACATGGTTTCATGTGGTTGTTCAGAACCCAAATGTATTTCTGTCTTGAAGATAATTGGTGAAGATAATTCATTATTTACTCACTGCCTTGCTGAGAAGTTATGTATTTTATTTTAATCCTCATTTGGAAAAAGTTATGTTGTCAAAACCTGACTTTTTAACAGAATGGGGTGATTTGATGATGACTGAATAATTATTTGTATTGAATTCATTATTTTTGTATCCTAATTTATGTTTCTGTATTTTGTTTTGGTTAAAAAAAATGCATGGTGTTCCTGAAATACCAGTGGTGTACTGATACACTATTGAAGTTTCTCAAATAAAGTGTAAAAACATTTCAATTTTGAGTATTGTTTTCAATTATTAATTCTATAGATATTTAATTTTTGAATTTCATTCTCAATTCATCCTGATATTTCTTAAATATGGCTCAGATATTTTAATAAATGGCTTCATTCAATGAGATCCTCAAGAGAAATAGAAACAAGCTAGAAACATTGGACACACAAAAGTTCCCTTTGAGGGTTCATACTTGTCTGATTTGTCTCATTCACATTTCAGATTCATCTCATTATTCTTCTTCTTTTCTCTTTGTGGCTTAGCTCTTGCTCCAAAGGGACCCTGAGGAGTAGTAAGTCAAAAACAAATGATCGCTGATTGAGACGAATATGAGCAGCTAAACTGATCTCCAGGGACGAGATTGCAGATGGGCAGCACATTTTTGCTCTGGGGAGATAGAGATCAGGGGCAGACAACTATTAGATCTCCTCTGTTCTTCACACTTCTCAAGTGTTGCTCAAATTGTAGTTTCAACTTGATCTCCTTTGTCTCAGTCATGTCTTTTCTCTTCATGGCTTACCTCTTGCTCCTAAGGCACTCTTAGGAGAAGTAAGTGAGAAACAACTGATCACTGATTGAGACGAATATGAGCAGTTCAAACTTATCTCAAGAGACTGTGAACTTAATCATTCACAAAGAAAGTTCTCTGGCCAAGAAGAACTCATTCTATTCATGGGACACAGCCGGGAGGGGGGAAAAGCTTCTGACTGAGTTCTTTCAAAACTTGGCATCATCACCTCTGTTCCTTTCCTAAGCTGCTGCCTGGGACTCATCATCCTTAGAAAGACACACAAAGCCTGTAAGTCCCTCCACTCACAGGAAAAGTAGGAAACATGAGCGTATAATAACATACAGCTTTTATAACCCAGGGCAGCAGAGGGTTGGGTCTTCAACCACCCAAATACAGACCAGTCCTCCTTCTGTCAAACTGTCAAGACTAGAGACAAGTAGAAAAAGCTACAGGCTGCACAGGTGGTCTGTGCTTCCCGCTTGAAACAGTCAGTGGCTGTTCATTAACTAATTTGTGTCACATTATTAGAAATTGTTTGGATCTTTGGTATGAAGCATCAGTTATATTTATGTTTCTAAATCAATGAGTAGTCAA
Organism: Malacoctenus tetranemus; assembly: GCA_032274765.1. Lineage (NCBI taxonomy): Eukaryota > Metazoa > Chordata > Actinopteri > Blenniiformes > Labrisomidae > Malacoctenus > Malacoctenus tetranemus. Next base: position 6,353 of record JAUESF010019414.1, on the reverse strand, counting down.
GGGAGTGAATAGACAGAAATTCCCTATTGAATCCTTGAGTTTCCTAGAGAGGGAAAGTATCCAACCAAGTGATTTCATCTTCTCATTGCTGTCAATAAGCACTGAAACTGGTCTGCCAGTCATTTTTGATTGATTGAGAATCTTCTGAGACTGAACTGAAAAAATGTCACACAGACCTCCATCAACTGAACACAACAGTTTACAGAATCATATGGATTTTGATGGACTGGCAGGGGGAGGTCCAGGGTGTACGGCATTACTAAGGAGTGCACCCACAACAGCAAAAAGAGTCCTTGAGCCTGCCTCCATCCAATGCTAGGTTGGATTGTATAAACAAAGCCTGTTTTCTGATCTCCACTTGTACGGAGTCAAAAACAGTTTGAAACATGTAAGGCATGAGGATCACAGATATATTTATTTACCTCAGACAGCCTGGTTATTTTCCACACTGCAGCCTCTTGTAAAGACCCTATTTATTTTCTTTTGTTTTTTTTTTCCTTTAGAAAGGACCAGAACGAGTCCTCAATATGAATGTGTGACCAAACATCAAAAAGTGAACTTTGAGTTCATCTGGAAACCTTTTGCCCTCTTTACACTGAGAGAAATTGAGTCATTCTGGAAATAACAGCCGGACATCAGGTGGTCCCTCCAAAATAAAATGTGTCGACGACTGCTTCACACTTGCTTCATCATAATTAAAATTTCAGGGGACACACGCACGGGCACACTGGGAAGGGAGACGTCACAGTTAGCATGCTCTAATTGAATTTTCAGGTTAGTTGACACATTGTTTTTAATTGTTTTTTTTTTGTTTTTTTTAAACAGGGCATGCTGTTAATTAATTGGGCTATGTTTTGATTGCCCCTCTAGTGGAGAGAGGACTCGCTGATGACTTTTCAATATTATATGCTTTCATTTCATGCTAGTCAGAGAATTACAGACACATCACATCGAGTATTCAGATACTGAAAGTTGAGTGCCTCTTTAGCATGGCTATAAATAACAAGGGTAAACATTATTTTCTTTTACTTCATTTCTGTTTGATTGTTTTTTTCTAAAGGAAGTTAATCCATTTCTTAAAAATAAATAAATGAATGACATCTTTTTGAATCTTTTTTTAATTTAATTTCAACATATATCACCTTGGAAACAGCCTTTGAAGCACTTTGTTACAAACCCGGCTCAACAGGGAAAAAGTAACATAAAAACCCGCAGTTGATGGTACCAGTTCAGGGGATTTATTCACAAAAAGGTTATCAAAAGACGTGCAAACAATACAAAAGCGAGGCTTAAACCAAAAGATGGACCCAGAGGTGCCGCTCAACCAAAATAAAATAGAACACAAAGAGAGTTCTCAAAAGGAGAACTTTACACTACCCTAAACGCCAGGTAGATTCCTGTACAAAAGATAGGTGAAACAAAACCCAGGCACACAAACAAAAGAGCATGTACAACCAAACACTCGGTGACGTAGCACCCCTGTTGTCCGACTGACACTGAACAATAGATAGACTAAACCCACACAGAGTTTTACAGCACTTGTTGCAATCAATCTCTCTCCAAACACACAGTTGTGTGGCGCACTGCACATCAGCCGCCAGGTCGTCTGTTGCTGCCAGCTTTTGTTGCAGCCTCGTTAGGTGATGGTTCCTCCCCCTGTCCGTCCCACCAACCAGACCGCCAGGAAATGTCGCACCTCCATCACTGTCATCCACTCTGGAGCCGGGAACCACCGAGTCACAACTGCCAACAGACACTCACACCTGCATACAAAAGGGCGGACGCAGGCAGGCTCCTCTCTTGCCCACAGCAACACATACAGAAGGAAGGAGGCAAGCGCCGTCCGTAACATACTTCATATTGTGAAGCGTCGAATCAAGCAACTTTTGTTAGACTGACTGATGAAGAAAGCTTAGTTTGTTAAAATTCTTTTGGTGGTTCACTCCTGTTGATTTGATCGTGTGTTTTTTTGTTTGTTTTTCAATGAAAAGATCATCTCCATCAGTGTTTTCTTTCAAATAGTTAAAACAAATAAAAAAATCCAATTCAAAAAGATAGAGATTGCTGGTTGCCATTGAAAAATGTGAACAACTTGTTACTTCAATGTGTCTCAAAAGGAAGTGATTCACAGGAACTGTTTCTTGGATTTCAATTTAACAAGATTTTGTTCTTATGAGAGAGTTGGAGCGACTTCATTATAAATGTGGACTGGAACTTGTAAAAAAAGTGTGAAGAAGAATATCTATGAACAGGCATGAACCGTTTTTCAAAGATTGTTGATCCCAGCAATAAATGCAATTTCCAAAATGATCCTGTCGGTTTTCTGGGACCGGGCAGCACCCTCTTGGACTGCTGTGTCCAAACAGCCAGTTCTTTTATTACTGTCAGGTCCTGACGCAGTTTTTTCAGGCGAGACACAAATGAGACTGATGATCAAATTGAGCACAAGTGTGACAGTTTTACTGTTGATTATCCAAAGGTTACAAAAGTTAAAGTAAGGGGAGTTTGAAAGCAGAAATCTGCGCAGGAGTCTAACATGTTTTTCCCCAAAGAGGTCGACGTGTAAGAGCCCCGTTTTTTCAGTGTTCAAGGATAATCTACTATTCTGGTTGAGCCATGAAGATCCCGCCTTCCCTAACAGATGTGTCATCTCTATGTCCATATTTGGCACAAAATGTGCAAAACTGTCAGTTCTACTTGGAAGGTTTCCCAGGTCCACATTCTTCCTGTGTGTTTTATTGGCATTGAGACACACAAGAGATACGAACTGTGTTAATGTTCAAGTACTATGTGTTGTTTTGTGAAGCATGTCGGCCAGAAATTCATTCATGATGAATTTCTCTAACAATCCCTTGGTGAGAAAGTGACAACATTTGTGCTTATTTTATAGATAAGACTGACATTTTATGGAAATGAAATGTTGCTGTTTTAAAATTGCATTCATCTCTGGAAAACAAATCTCCTACTTTCATTTTTTCCATGCAATAGATGACAAACATTCAAGGGCAATTGTGCTTTTTTGAGTTTTGTACATTGTAACCACTGTGGATTTAATTCAGGCCTCACATTACAAAATATGGGCTCACCTAAATTCCTGCTGTCAATGCTTCAATGAGCGTTTCCATTGTGAGAGTGAAGCGTGTGAGAGTTGCCCGCTGATTGTTTGGTTCACGCAGAGGTCATCAGCTCTCAGCATGCTCCCAGTGAAGTAAACACTCCATTCTGTAGAGCATTCTCTTCCAGCAGGTTGTCTGGGTGGTATTTACTATCCTTCAAAATCTTTTTCCAGTGCAGTACAGAACTCTTTTTGGTTTCTTTGGTTGACAGTCAATCATTTCAATCAGGCTCCAGTTGTTACTGAAATAAAATAGGTATTGTGGTTAGAGTTTAATATTTTTTTTTATAAATTTTAGTCATTAACTAATATTTTTTACCGAGCTGTCAATACTTTTAGTGGGTGGTATTTAATATCCTCCAAAATCCTGTTTTCCAGTGCAGGCTCTGTGTTTTAGAAGTTTCTATTTGAGCCAAAAAGTAAACCATTATACATGTTAGTGGGTTTGGAATTACATGTGGTTTATTTGTAAAAGCAGTCAGGACTCTGACTTGTGCTAATTGGATGTTTTTTTTTGTGATCCATCCTTCTATCTAGGTGTTCTTTGTTTTTTCCAACTGGAAACCTTAGGGGACGCTCTCGTTTAACCCGACTTAGTCTCCACATCTTCCCACCTGCCACTCATGTTATAAAACCTTACCAGGCTGTCAAGGCTGGCACAGGTTGTCTACATCAGGCTCTACAGTCTCTTGTCAGCAAGCTTGTCTGTCAATGTCTTCCCACTCGTCCTGTCCCCTAGCTTCTCTTAATTTGCTTAAAAAAAAAAAGAAACAGCATGAGACAAATGCCGTGAGAAGCTAAAGCGTATTCTGGGCTCTTTGGGTGCCCTGTGCAATCACACATTCTGCCCCCACTCTCTGAGAAAACATGCTCACTATTGCTGGCTAATGCCGATAAGAGGACCAGCTGACATCGCTTGTTTGGCTCCTGCATCTAATTAAAAAACATCCGGGTGTCTGATTTTTTTTTCCCCCTTCGCTTTTCGGCCTCCCTCCCTCGAACCGGCTGATCCATACCGATCTCCCACAAGATTAAAAATGTTAAGTGGTTGGCTCGAGGCGGGCTCAAGAGCCCTCATCACTTCTAGTGGTGCGGTTTCATAAAAGTAATTCAGTTATTGATTCACCAGTCAAAAGTGATATGTGTTTCGGAGACTTGAGGGCTCCAGGCGAGGTTGATCTATAGACGAGGTAAGAAGCTCCAAAGTAGACACGAGTGGGCGTGGGCAGAGTGAGAAAATGGGAGAAAGAGAGAAAAGAAGTTCAAATAGTTAAATCGCAGACATGCAGGTGCATGACAGCTGCCTTGCTTCCAAATTTTAAAAAAAAGACATTGTCACCTCCCTTTATTGCAAACATCTTTTCATTTATATGGATTGAAAGAAGCGACAGCAGAGCAGCACACCTACCAGCCCTCACATGGTTGTTTTGGGTTGAGATAAAATCCTTTTTTTTTTTCTTCTTTTTTTCTTTTTCGCTTTTAATGAACTGACGAATATGAACTTGTCACCTGTAAGAGACAAGAAAAAAATTTGACAGAGCGAGAGAGAGAGAGTGGCATCCTGGATTCAAAGATTAATTGATCAAACGTTCATCAAACTTTGATGTGAGCTCAATTCAAGACTAATGTGTGACAATGCTGTAATCAGAGCAAAACAGTAATTCCTCTTGGGGATATACTGTGGGGTGGGGTCGGGGGGTTCAAAGGTGATGGGATGCAAATTGATTGAGAGAGAGACAGACAGGGAGACAGAGAGAGAGGGAGAGAGAGAGGCAAAGATGGAGGAATAGCTGATGGTGGTGATGAGGAGTTCAGCCATTTCTGATTAGTTGATCAGAGAAAATAGCTGGGAGCTCACTTACCCCTCCCACTCATATTCATCATGAGTCATTTAATGCAGGTCTGAGTCAAGAGTGTTTTGTGTTTGTTTGTTTGTTTTCGTAGCATGTACTGAAGAATGTGGGATGTTTCATGGTTAAAAACAATCAAATAACAGTAAACACATAAATCAATAAATGAATGAGGGGGAGCTTACCTGAAAAGCCATTAATAGCCAATTAGGGTTGTTTGGATGTCTTCTTAGGGTGCTTCCTGGTCACCTCCAAGTGAATGTGTGTACCAGGTATGGGCAAGTGGGAGGGAACCCCCCCCAGGGTCAACCCAGGATGCCCCGGAGAGTTTAAATCTCTGGGCTGAGGCTGCAGTGACTTGGAGGTCCCGCTGAGAGAAGTTGTAGGGGGATCATAAATTCATCAATTTCTTTTTTGGCACTTAAATCTACACATATCTCCCAATGACCTCAGCATGACACCCTAAATTAAAAACTCATGCTTGCAGGGATTGAGATGCATGCTAATATTGTAACTGATCAAAAGTTGAGCCGGAGGTTTGCATGCATTTTGTGACTGTGAGCGTGCATTTACCGCTCTCCAAGTGGGACACTTGTTTGAACAAATCCACTCTGAGTTGGGTGCAGAAAAAGGTCACGGTAAAGCTTTTCCTTATCATGCTTTTGCCATTATTTGGGTGTAGCTTGCCGATTCATATCTGATCTACCCAGATTTTTCACAATCAAAGCTGGAAAAACTGTGAATCCATACTGTATCTGTTGAATTACATTTCAGACTGATGTGTGCGTTTCATCCAAACCTGAGTTAATTTCCATGTTGAGGCTATCGATCCCGTTCGCCTGATTAGGGGCTGCCGAGGATCAGATGTGCGGTGAGATGTGCATCGTAGTAAGGGCGCCGCAATGGCCGAAGCGCATTTGAATGAAGGCTGTCATACGGGGGGTCGGATTTAAATATTCAGTCAATGACAAATGTATGGAGAGCTTCGTTCTGTCAAGACATATAAGCCTGTTGAACAGCACAGCCTGTTTTTGTGAGAATAGAAAAAAATTGGGCTGCAAACATTTGCCTGAACAATATGGGAAGTAATAAAATGGTGGTGGTGGTGGTGGTGGGGGGCACTTAATCTCCTGTCAGCGTTTATAAAGCTGTTTTGTTCATTTTCATGAAGCAGGGAAATGGAATGATGGCCCAACACTGCTGTGGTCTCCTGCTGTGTGCGGCTCATGTGCTGCTGGATGCGGTGACATAAATAATGCACCACGCTATTAACCCTATTTTTCCCCCTATTCCAGCCTATCATTGTCGTACTTTTATGTGTGTGTGTGTGTGTGTGTGTGTGTGTGTGTGTGTGTGTGTGTGTGTGTGTGTGTGTGTGTGTGTGTGTG
>JAUESF010019412.1:0-10663 GCA_032274765.1 Malacoctenus tetranemus | reverse complement strand
CACACACACACACACACACACACACACACACACACACACACACACACACACACACACACACACACACGCACACACTCCAAGGTCAGTGTGTTCAGGCCCAGCTGTCATGCCAGCTGATTCACCAGGGCACTTGCCCTCAGGAGTCCAGTCATTATGATTTGGAGATGAGTCCGTCCAAATGATACAAGGAAACGTGGAAGTTGCTCTTCCACAGTTACAAAACAGATGTGACCCACTGTGGCTGTGGAACTGTGTCTGAACAGTCGTTCGTTGGTATCAACCACCCTCATTTTTTTTGATCATGCGAATCGAGATAATTACAGCTTGTTGATATCATGCGTTCTCTTCAAAGCCAGCAAGACCTGTTTGAATTAGCTTTATTCAGTAAAAGATTGAAATCCGAGTTACTGATCTTTTCAGTTTAGTGAAATAAGTGTAAGGTAAATTCTCACTTCCCCGTCAGACTAGTTTAATTTCTCTTAAACGCAAGACTGAGAACTGTTGATCCATGACCCATGATCTGCGTGTAATGGACTGACTGCTGAGTGCCGCAACATCAGCTGTTGTATTTGAGTGTCAGGATGCAGACAGTCTGTAGGACTGGGGCGGTTACCTGAGGTCAAACTGCAGGTTAAGCTGTCCTGATGTGGGAACATTTTTTCTACCTGTGTCACTGCATTCCAGCAGAACCGCTGTGCACTGTGCACGAGTATCCATTAGAACAAAACCGTTTGAACCAGTTCTCGGAGCAGAGCTTCGGCACTTTGGTCGCTCCCGCCCTTCCTTACTCATTCTTTTGCTGTCAGACTTGTTTGGACTGAAAGCCCGCCGACTGCAGTGTAAACTCGCATTATTCTCAATGACGAGATTCTCCGCTGGCCTTCTGTGTCGCACAGGCTATAACGCCCAGTTTGGTTGTGTTTTTTTGTTGTGTGTTGACCAGAAACAAGTGCGATCGGTTTGAACTGTTTCTGTCAGGCAGACGATGTTTTTGCCTCCCACAGCTGCAGTGAGCCAAATGTGGCTGATAGTCAAATTCTTCCCGTTTTGTATTAGATATTTTCCCACCTGCACGGTTGCAAAGACATATTTGACATTTTAGGAAAAGAAGATGAAAATTCACAAGTTGTTTGCTCCAAATCTGTCAAATGTTGTTTTTTTTTAAAAAAAAAAAAGTCCTTCAGGAATCTATATAGAAGTTCTCTTCAACTTTTGACACATCGTACTTGTCTAACTTTGTGCTTCTTTCAGCTACGTTTTTTTTTTCTCAGACTCGGATATTCTGTATTATTTTGGAAAAGCTCCTGCTGAAATGGGCACTTTGCAATTAATCCTCCTCAGACAGCAGGACAGAAGGCCACAAGCACTGTCTGTGTTTTTAGCCCCATGCTGTGCCTCAGAAAGACCACCATCTCCAAACTGCTTTGAAAAGATTTGGGATCTGTGTAACCCAGTGTAACCCTCTAAAATCTGTTTGATCCCGAACATATTTCCAACACTAATTTGCATCCACCCTGCAGCCAGATATTTAGCAGAGAGCCTGCTGCTCCTCTGCTCATCCCTTTTCTCTATGCAAGCTGTGTCGCAGCATTAATTCAGTGTGTGCCGGGTGGTGTGTAACTGGCCACTGACCTTTGTTTCTGTCTGTATCTATAAATATCTTGCCAGTTCTGCGGATGGTGCCACTTCTTCAGATGGATTTGGAAAGTATATGACGGAGATGATAGATTAGGTGATTAGTTTTAGGATTGTTACAGCAGCAGATGGGATGTATTGGCAGCGCTAAATAGGAGGGAACTCGGTAGAGTGCATACCTCCACCCTGCAGCAGGGCTCCTGGACACACGCATGGGGCAGGCGTGGCACTGGTTCAGAGTAAGACTTTTTAGTGGTTGTTGTTCTTCTCGATTGCAAGAAGTTTTAGTGTAGCCTACATACGGAGCAACACGTTCCAGTAGGGGCTTGTTAGCATTCAGAGCCCCCCCCCCTTCTCTTCTTGCTTTCCTTCCTGCTTCAAAACCTTGCCTTCCAATGTCCTAAATGAGCACACACTCTAAAACACCAAACACAAATGATATATTTCACATTTCATCGTTTCTGATCACTGAATGACCCGATCAACATCCAAGTTTGATCACCCACCCCTTCGATCTCCCATCCTGCCAATTTCATCCTAATCCAACTTGAAGTTTACAGACAGACCAACCCACCAACTAACCAACACGTGTAAAAACACAACCTCCTTTGTGAACATTCTAACAGATAATGAGGCTGTACATCTATTACATCACATCTGCAGTTGCCATATCGAAACATTTCATGATGTAATCACATGGTCAGTTTGTTCATAACGGATAAATAAAATGTGTTAATGCCTGGGGGGAAAATGAATTCTCATCTCCCTTTTATTGCTGTAATGTATTTAGAAGCCTCATCGACAGTCTGTGCTGTGTGATGTTTGTGTTTATTCACCAGTTTCCACTGCAGAAAGCATTTTTATGATCATACGCGTCTTATCTCGTAGGGCCAGGCCAAGCGAATCACTGCTGTACAGACGTGGGTTCTTATTCTTATTGTGAGATTGATTGAATGTAAAATTGTTTGCGCTTCTCTTCCACTTCACTCAAAAATGGTTTGAGGAGGGAAACAGTTCCAGTTTTTATTTCTCTCCCTGTGCACGGATTCCCAGGTGTTTTCCTCTTCACTCTATTTTGTGTGTAACATCTGTTTGATCCAGGATGACCTTGATGTGAACGTTTACAACTTTAGCTCTCAGTGAGTGAATGCACTCGGTGTTTCGTGGCTGACCATTTGTGTTTCCCTCGTTCTGGCAGGACTGTCGATGAGCGAGTCGTCACGTCCACGCAGGATGCTGCTGCTGCTGAACCCTCAGAGCGGGAAGGGGCAGGCACTCACACTCTACAACAGCCACGTCCAGAGGATGCTGAACGAGGCCGGCATCGTCCACTCTCTATTCACTACAGGTCAGTAACAGTAGATAATCGATATTTGTTATTTGTTTCATTGGATGTGAGGAATTTACAAGACTTTTTTTTACACATATTAATGTGGGATTGATGGACGGGTGGTTTCATACCAGAGCTGTTTGAAATGAAAGCGGGTCCTTTCAAAGTGGATCAAACAGTCATTTGGACTGGTGGTCCAAACAGTGGAACTGTGGTAGACTGAAGACCTGGGTCTCAGTTTACTCTGAATCCAGATGAATCCTGATGCGCTTTGTTTCCAGTTTGAAATGAAGTAAATCTGTCACTTGCTGTCTGTGAACCACAGCAGCACCGTGCAGTCTCTCCATTTCTACCATTGTTGTTTCCATTTGATTTCTCGGGGTCAGAGCTCATTTAAGGCAACAACATCCAGCTGTCTGGTTGTTACAAAGCGACGTGGTCGGGGCAGTTTGGCCTGCTTTAAAATTGAATTCTCCACCCAAGCGAACCAAATCTTTATTAGGAAACACACAAAATCTATTCACAGTGTGGAGATGCGTGTAATTAGTGAGGACATCTGATTCTTCTACACTTTTCCTATAGTTTTCAAACAAAACAAACAAGAAAAACAAAGTGTGTTTGTTTAAGCTCCAGAACTGCTCACACAAATCAGCACCGAGCCTGCTACTCTTTCTTCACACAGCTTGCAACAAATGAGTCAAGCTTATATTTTTAGGTAGAGTTCAGGTTTATGGAGAGAGGGTTTATTTGAAGATTTACCCATAGCCCAAAGAAACAAGGTCACTAAGTCCTCAGTGAAATTATTCTCATGTCATTGGAGTCTGATGGAGCAATTAATTGCAGAAGTTCACTTTTTGAGTGGAGGTTTGCCTTTTTGATGGCTTTTTTGTCCCTGTCCCTGCGCAGCATCACATCAGTTAACTTTAAAACGGCCCGCTCTCCACTTGAAATAATACAAAAACTAATAACTCAATTTTTAACTGTTGCACTGAGAGAGGAAAGACCGAGCATTAAGTCAATCCCTCAATGAGTTCTGGCTTCTTCCTTCCGAGTCCAAACATGCTCGAGTAACTGTTTAATCCCCGTCTACCAAAAGAATACAGCTATGCTGAGCCTATAAGACAAGTGAGTTACATTCCTGGGCTCAGTGGGCTCTACTGGGGGATTTGGGAGTCAATTTAAGAGACCTTGAATGACAAAACAAGATGTTTCCGATGCATAATTGCAAACACTCGCCCCTCGAATTATATCACCGATCCCTCTGCTCTGTAATCTCATTACATTTTTATCAGCGTGACATCTTTAAAAAAACAATCTTTCAAATCTTATCAGACAAACACAACACACTCTCACACACTATCAGCGCTCATCTCCCAGAAGCAAAGTAGTGAAACACTGCAGATGATCAACAACAGGAGCATCTCTGCTCTTTACTCCCAACCTCTGTAGCTCCTCCTCCTCTTTTTAATACCCTCCTCTTGTTTTCATGCTGTCACCATCATTATGCTGATCAGCTGCCTTTGACCCATATGCACGCAGAGCTGTTATGTAACAAATATGTGTACACACAGTCAGACACACATATGGATAAGGACACGTCCATCGTCAACACTCACATCCACACTAAATCCCCTTTTGCCATGATTTGTTTTGATATAATCATGCGAGGCTCAGTGCTGGTGTGTTTGTGGCCATCTCTATAATCTTCACGAGATTGCAATGATTGTGCAGCGCAGTAGTTGAAGCCTTCACTCTTCTCACACTGTGTGAATCATTGGTCATTGGAGCGTGGACACTCAGATCTCCTTAATCACTTGAAGCCGTTTGGTGAAGGTTTCTTTTTGTGTGTCGCTGTTGAATTTCACCCTCTCTCTGTGCTCCTTCATGAATCAGAGCAGCGTCGGTTCCCAGACAACAAACTGTCTCACACTGCAGTGGGAAGTGCAGAGAGTAAGGAAAGAGGGCAGACGGAGTGCGAAGGAACAAATACTGAGACGCAGGAGAAATCCTGCAGCTGCTGTTCAGACAAAAAACACGTCATTAGAAAAAAGTTTTTTGTGACTTTTGGTAAATTAGTCCTCGATACAACACCAGATTAATCACCAAGCATTGTTGTCCCGGACTGACCCCTGGTCGGGGTTTGGATTCTACTGCGATAGACAGAGAACATACAAACTATATACATGAAGGCTCTGAGTGGAACCTGAGTACTCTATCAGTACTAATTAACGAGAAGTTTTCCTCGCTCTGATCATGAATCCTATTAGGATCCCCTTGCAAGTGAACTGAGACCCACGTTTCATCATCACTTGTGTTGTTCTCTCTTGGCCAAAGTTTGGATGCACGATCACACCCAAAGAGGAAGGTCTGAGGAAAAGCACTGTGGTCCAACTGAAGCTGAATAAACAGCTCCAGTGTGAACGCACCATTGAAGTTTAGCTGAACCAGAGAAACAATCAATTATTTATTTCAGTCTCACAAAACTCCAAAATTGAACTTGTTGAGCGTGCTGCAACTCTAAGTAACTCTCTAACCGTCCACCCTGCTGATATTTTGTGTCACTGGCATCTGTGTGAGGCGCATGACTTGAAGTGCCTCACATGTGGACGCTAACAGAGGCTGACATACTCATTATTGGATCTGTGGCTGTGTGGCAGCTGTGGGCACTGCCAGGGGTGGAGGGTGGATGAAGGATGACTGTGCTGTGTGTGTGTGTGTGGGGGGGGGGGGGGCGAAGAGGAAGAGAGTGTGTTGTTCTTTGTTCTTGTGATCTTTAATGTTTGTTAGTGAGTTTCTGCATGTGTAAAGATGTAACACTGACTCCTGAGAGCCCCCCCAACCCCCCCATGAGACGAGTGTCAGACAGTAATAAGAAGAAGTCTTCCTCTGCTCAGACTCTGGTGCTAGATATAGATGGCAAATGTCAAACAGGGAAGACAGATGAAACCCTCTGCAACAACCTCACTGTTAACGACCTTCCTCAGTCTTCATTCTTTTATTTGGAAACACAGCCGTTCTGCTCTCGTGAATATGCTACATTCAAGTGCAACCGAGTCCGAGCTCTGTGTTTTGCCTCAGCCAATGAGAGGACGTTCGGACCTTTATCCTGTGCAGAGAGAAAGGCCAACGAGAGGTCAGACGTTGGGAAAAACCAAGCCAGAACCTTTACAGTATTGAAGGAAGCCATTTAACGATTTATTACAGCCTGTTTCCAATTAGGAATCCAGGAAATCTCACTGGAGCTGTGCAATAAAGCTGCAGCAGACGGCTGACAGTCTGACACTTGCTGGAGAGAGAAATGTTTGCACTGCGGTCGCTCACACGGGAGCGCGACATTGATGTGGAATTGTTGAGCGATATCAAGATATCAAGCCGAAAAGTTGACTCCTCAGCGATCAATAAAACAGCTGCTTATTTGATTTAAAGTTTTCTCGCCGTGCCAACGAGACAAAGAACAGAAATGTTACAAATATTTGGGGGAAGTAGAAATACCAAACGGAGGAAAGGAAACAAGAATGATGCAGGGTGTTTACTCCAAACTATCCAAACTGAAACAAGACTTTCCAAAGTACACCGCTAAGTAATTTCCGCAGAGTATTTCTGTTACTGTTGTATCTTCAGGTGTAGAGTCACCTGCCTTGTCCGTTTAGATTTTCCTGTGAACGCTCCACAGACTGCAATTCAAGTCGCGTCAAGTCAGGCCAGGTGGTGTTGTGTCATCGGTCCAGAGACACGTCTGACTGCTGTGCGGTTGAGAGCTTCCTCCAGTTGTCTCAGTTGAACAAAACAATGGCTGAAAAGTCTTTAGGTCAGAAGTATGTTGCTGTTCTGCATCGTTGTCTCACTCATTCTCAGCCACGTGGCTAAAAGGTCCTCCTGTCACATCCATCACACTCAGCAGCATTAAGGCCATTTTCTTTTTCTGCTTTGTGACCCCATCATGTTTTAAGTGTTATTTTGGTTTCTTAATGTAGGTTGTTCAGTAAATGTTCGGTTTATTGCACCAAGTGGACCATTCTTTGCTTCGTTGGTGAAATATTTGTTGATTTGAAAGCTCTAATTTTGAAATTCTGTCCAGGTTATAGCACAGAAAGTGTGCAGTCTTTTTAACGCCTCGAAAGCTACGACAAGCTACCGCTGCATTTCTTATCTTCCTGTGATGGTGGAGAAAGTCCCTGCTTTTCTTGCTGTGTGTAATCTTTGACCTGCTTTCTCAGGTTCCTCTGGCTGCATTCCTGCTAATTTGCCGTAGGGGTGCGTTAGGTTTATTGCCTTGTTGTGTTAGCCTCGCGCAAAAAGGGAGACACCATCCTGAATGTTTCAGGAGTGTCTCCATCTGCCCATCAATCTTATCCATCTATACCTCTTACCTATATCTGAAGGTGTTTTTGGCTTTCGTACTTCCCTGAAAACAGACAGTTGAGGTGAACAGACAGAGTGAAAGTTCCCATGGGTAGATTTTAAAAGAGCCGATCACTTCTGGATTTTGAAAGCCACAGTGTTTGTGAGGCCTTTCTTCACTGCCTCATTTCCAGCATTTGTTTGTTGCGTACAGTGTTCAGCACTCTATACAATATGCAGTCTGTTGGAAATATTCTTCCAAGGATGAACTCTTACTTGCTTGGAGTAGGGTTTTTTTTTCCATTGGAACATCACAGAAGAGCGCTGGTGTTTGAACTCTTGTTTGCTGATTGTGGTTCAGGCTTCGCTGAAAGCAGCATCGGAGCAGGAAGCGTCTGTCAGTGCTTCAGAGCCTTCGGCCCAACCCGAACGAAGCGTGTTTCTGTTTGTGCGCTCTGGAAAAACTTCAGACACACGTTAGATCTGTGCTGGCGCTTTTTACATTCACTGCCGAGTGTCATGACATTTATTTTAGACCATTTATTCATTCAGCTTTGAAGGTTTGGAAACAGAAATTCATGATGAAAGAAATCCCTAATACAGCTGTATAGCATCTGTTTGCTGCAGGAGAAAATGATCAATAACTGATTTAGGAACAGTTTCACATTAAAGATAATGTCAGTTTGACTTGATATTGTAATTTCCTACAAGTTTATAAGAAAAAAAGCCTGAGGAATTAATGTTAGTGTGAACACCTGCACATTCGCGTGCTTGCTGTGTAACAACACCTTTTGAATCTCCATGACAGCTGTGTAAGCTGTGACAGCGTCTACAGTGTTTCCTGGTGTATCAACAGGCTCCCAGTGAAAAAGCAGTGGCGTTTCTCACCTGCAGTTTGGTCGGTGGACGAGTGCCGCAGAGCTGTTAGGCTGCGCTGCAGCTGAGATGCGCGTGTGCTTGCGCGTCCTTCTTCGTGTGTGTACGTGACAACAAGGAGGAGCTTCATCAACAGTTGCCTTTTAGGGGGATGATAGAAGGTCAGTGTGGGGACACAGCTTCCTGTTCCCTCTCATGCACTCAAACCTGGAAACTGAGACACAGCAAAACCAACAGCTGTCACAAAAAGTGTCCCATAACATCATGTGGTGGTATTGATGTGAAAAAGAGCTAGTGAATATGCAACTGCTGATGCTTTTAGTGCCTCAATGCAAACTTGCTTGGTAAAAACATACCTACAAACTTTCAAGCTTTAAACCTCCCATATAACAAAAGCTCTGAGGCAGGTTTAATTTCATTATTTTCAACACATTTAAATGTAGCATGGAGCGGAACCAAGTCATGCTGCTTCAAGTATAATGTGGGTGGGGCCAATACATGCAGGGGTGGAGCCAATGCATACTGGGGTGAAGCCAATGCAGTTAAATGTAACCCTTCTCTTCTGCAGGAGCAACAATGAGCAGATCACTACAAGCACGGAGTGAGTTTGTTCTGCTGTCTCTGCAGTGGAAGCGATCGGGCAGTTGCATATTAACAATGGTGCTGCTGCAGCGTCGCAGCTCTGCAGCTTCGTGTTTGATGGGAGCCCTTCAGTCCTTTTTAGAGTTCAGATGTTGCATGGATAAAGAAATGAGATGTGAGCGGACTGATAAGGATGAATCGATTCCTGTATTCTGCAGGTTTTTAGAGAAGGGAGGTGAGAGGAGAAGTCGCTGAATCCCTCCCTGGAGATAGGAGCGTGCGTGTGTGTTTGTGTGCGTGTGTGTGTACGTGTGCGTGTGTGTGTCTGTGCGTGCGTTGACTGAATTCTGCAAACACATTATGGGGGAATTGTCACTGTTGTGGGCACACACCAAACAAACCCCCAGAAGGAATCGGCCTCATGCTTTGATGAACACTTGTTTGGGTTTCAGACTGAGGTCAAGGTGAAGCTAAAGTTTGTGTTAGGATTAAATTTAGGCAAGAAGAATTTATTTCAGACTATAGAGCAAGTCTACTGCAAATGAAAATAGAATCCTAAGTCTGTTTAATGTCCCAGAAAGGCATTAAAATATATGTGTGGCTGTATGTTTGTAAAGGAAATATACCACTAGTAATAGTCATTATAAATGGATTCAACACAATAAACACAGTACATAGATACATGTTGTATTTCTATTGACTGGGTGTGTTTGTGATACCCAGTTAGTAATAAGTCATTTTTGGTCCCTTATAAGTAAAGTAGACACGCAGCATTCAGCTGTGTTTCTTTCTTTCACACTTCACAGCTTGTCCTTTGCCCTTTTACCTTTACATGGAAACACAGACAGACTTCATCCGCCTGAAGTCCCACAAACAAGACAGGAATAATAACAAGCAGAGTCCAGGGGGAAAGTCTGAGGCTGCTGCTGCTGGAAAATGTGAACATCAAAATAAAAAAAAAGGTGACATGAGAGTGACAGTTTTAGTTTTAACTGAACAGCTGGCTCAGAGTTTCATTTCCTCTGTGATTGAGAGCTTAATGTTTGTTTACCTGAAGAAAAAAAAATCACGACAGATCAGAAAGTCTCACAGCTGTCGAACATCATCCTGAAATCACTGCTGGAAGAACCACCATCTTGTTCTTTAAGGTTCTGATTGCGGAGGTTCTTTGTTGACTACCATTTCATGTAAAAACTTTCTCAACTAAACTTTGGTTTGTTTTAAGATTGATTTCTTTCCTGCTGTTTTTTTCGGAGCTTCCTGTCCTCTGCAACACGATAAGGATGCTCCGGTGTCCTAAAAACTCACTCTTTGTGTCTTTTACCTTCAAAGCGATTGGTCTTGTCACTGACGCACCACTCTGTCAGATTATCCAGCCTCAGATTCATCTGTCTAAGTGCCTCCGGGCTAATTTGCTTGTTCACCCTAATTGCAATTGGGGCCGACGCTTCATTTAAGACCGTATATCAACTTTCCCTCCTGCTGTGCTACTTTTAATTTGGGAACCGACGGGGTGAAGGGAAGAAGATTAAACTTCAGGTGCACCAGGAGTCACTTCTTGTTTTCCTTTTATCACAGCATGGACCCGACGCACTCATTTGTATCAAGTTGATGGCTCATTTTACTTCTCGCTCACACGCACACACACACACACAGACACACACACACACACACACACAAACATCACAAATGCGTGCGCGCCTGGCACACACACGCCAACACACACAAGCAGTTAGGCCTTAATAAGGGCTGATGACATTGTTCTCAGTAGAGGGAGGAAGCTGACATGACAGTTCTTCCTTAAAGTGTTCCAGTTTTCTCACATTGAACCGTGTGTGTGTGTGTGTGTGTGTGTGTGTGTGTGTGTGTGTGTGTGTGTGTGTGTGTGTGTGTGTGTGT